>JANEYF010000289.1:0-547312 GCA_029963845.1 Rhamnusium bicolor | reverse complement strand
TTTCAAATTCTCAAAGAATTTTAGGACATTGATTTGATATAAGAAATGGTAGTTTTTGTTTTAGTGATCCCTCATTCTATCAGAACGTGAGAAATTTATTAAATGCTAAATTATTTTTCTTGCGTTATTCAATTATCTTGTCAATAAACTTATGATGAGTCTTTGGATTTTACAAATAATAGAAATTAGTGCATAATGAAATTTAACAAAAGTATGTGTCAAAATGAATAAATGTAGCAAAAATTGTACCTACTGTACATATTATGAGGAACCATAAACTCACGCCCATTTTATCTAGATTAAGCAGAAAACTACTTCCAGTAGATGTCAAGATGAAATTTATAATAGATAACATTTGCAACCCTGTACATTTTACTATAAAAAATAGTTTCCATCCAAAAATAATATTTATTTGTTCTACTAAAGTACATATCATTCCGTATAACTCGCTGATTTCATTTAATTTTTGAAACACAATAAGGTTTTTATCTGGACTGTTAGTCAAATCAATTAGTTTCACATTTAAGAAAGCATATCTTCTTGAAATAATGTTTGCTGTGCTGCAGATAAAAATGGTCACAAATGTTTGATAATACGTCACAAATCTAAAAGTTAAGTATGCGTATAGAGTAGTTAGATCGTGACGCATAATCATTATGGAAATCTCCCAGACATGTGGTGAAAGAAATATTATGTGAACAACAATCAGTTTTAAATAATAATCTATAAGAAAATTTTGGTCTAGTCCAAAGTTTAATCGATCCAGTTTCTTCTCTATGTTCTTTAATGTATTAAAAAATATTTTCCAGTTTTTTACGTATTTCGTACTCCAAAGTACACATCCTGACACAAAAAATAATTCGAAAATGCATACTATGACATCGATTATAACATGTGTTGCTTTATAGTAGTTTTTATACATAGCCATTCTAGAATTTAAAGAATATACCGTTCCAGACAGAAATCCACTAAATATCAATAGTGGGTAGATTTTTGAAATCGTTTTAATTCCATTTTCATTTCCAAAGGTAATTGGCGTCATGCCAAGAAAATACGCAAACTTGTACTCCTTTAAAAGTATAGATACATCTTGCTTTGCCGTTTGTTGTGTTGGTAATATTTTGTTCAATATGATCCTACAATAATTTGAATACTAACAAACAACATGTATTAGAAATTGTAAGTAATTACTGCTCTTTATGGTTATATCCAATCTAACATTTTCATATCCATTTATAAAATAGATAGGGATAATAAAATTAATTTTTGTTGTCGCATACATTGACGTATCAAGGGGTGTATACGCTAAATATTGTAGTATAATAAGTAGATTAATAATAATAAGCCATATAGATGATATTTTACAAGTTGTTGGCTGTTAAAGTAGAAATCATTTCTTCAATAAAAAACAAAAAAAACTTTATTTCCTATTTTTATTTTTACCCAACAAGAAAATAATACAATAGTTAAGGATCTCTGTAAAAAAGGCTTTATTGATAAACAATTTTATAACAGATTCATATCACATAATGGATTATCACCAAAATTATATGGTTTACCAAAAGTACACAAGCCTAATATACCAATGAGACCAATATGTAGCTGCGTACAAGCACCGAACTACGAACTTTCAAAAATTTCTATCAAATAACTTAACAAATGTAGTAGGGAAAAATATTTATAGCTTGAAAGACTCCTGGGAGTTAAAAACATTTATTGATGAAATTAACATACCGGAAAACTATATATTAATCTCTCTTGATATTACATCACTATATACAAATATACCAATAGACTTACAATAGAAGCCATACAAAATAATTGAATGATATCAAAAATTAGGAAAAGAATTTATCTCTGCCATAAAATTTATATTAAATTCAACATACTTCTCGTTCAATAAAACCTTTTATAAACAAACAGAAGGACTAGCTATGGGCCAACCACTTTCAGCAGTATGTGCAAATTTAACTCTGGAATATCTAGAAAACCAACTAATACCGACACTTTCAAATAAAATTGCATTTTATAAACGATACGTAGACGATTGTCTACTATGCGTTAATAAAAGTGAGATACAGTACATATTACAGAAATTCAATGAACAACACAGAAAAATAAAATACACATTAGAAACAGAAAATGAAAATAAAATAAACTTCTTAGACCTGACTTTAATTAGATCTACCAGTAGAATTAAAACTAATTGGTATCAAAAAAAGTATAAGTTCGGGACGATATACCAACTTCCAATCAAAAACTAGTAATAAATACAAAATTATCGTTATAAACAGCCTCGTGGACAGGGCCATTTTACTATCAGATAAACTGTTTCACAAAGAAAACATAATTAAAATCAAAAACATTCTTTTAAATAACTTTTACCCGCCACCTTTTATGAATAAGTATATTCAAAAGAGAATACAGATAATAAATAACAAAAGCAATAAAAATCAAGTTGACATAGATTTACAACCTAACTGCTTTGGACCCATATTTAACAATACAAACCAGGACAAAAATCAAAACAATCCAAATAGAGACAAAATATACATATCGGCACCATACATACCACAAGTATCAGAAAAAGTTCAGAAAGAATTAGGTAAATATAACATACAATTAGCATACAGAAATGATAATAGCATAAAAAATAAATTATATTCAAAACTAAAAGATCCAATAGAGAAATTAAATCAAACCCATGTTATTTATAAAATTGATTGCTCAGATTGCGATAGGTGTTACATTGGACAAACCCAACAATATTTAAATAAACGTATAAATCAGCATAAATTATCAATTAGAAATTCCATAGCAACTCCTAATTCATGTAGCACAGCATTAGCTGAACACGCCATAAATAATTCACACAATTTTAACTTTTCGGATACAACCATACTGCATAAAGAAAGAAATTCCAAAAAACGCATGTTTTTGGAAATGGCCGAAATACAAAATAACAAAAAAACAGTAAATTATCAAACAGACATAGAAAATCTAAGTAGCATATATCGCAATCTTATTCAATAGTAACAATTTTTATACATCCTGTATATGTGCTAACTACAAAATCTCTTCTCAACGACTATCCAATATCATGAGAATGTTTACAATAACTCTGTCACTCGGACCATCAATATAAGTATACTATCAGCTGTTATAATTACCTACTCTTAAAAAGAACACACAACGACGACACCAAATACTGATCATTCTCTGTCTAACTCGTCGAACTACAACACATACCTACCAAATAAGAAAAAATAAAACCAGCCCATATAATGAAATTAAAATAAAAAAATTATATTAGGTAAGAGAACACTTTTTTTAGATATGTATTCTGTCACTAATCTAATTTAAAACTTATGTAAAACCATTATTTTTAGCTTTTAACCTTTGAAAAAGTCCGAAAACTCGGACGAAACGTAGGATAAATAATTGTCCATATACCTGGCTGGAAGTCCTCTAAAAATAAAAATAGGAAATAAAGTTTTTTCTGTTTTTTATTGGAAGAAATAATAAGCCATATACATTACCAATATATTAGATGAATTACGGAATAGTATGGTTTATTTTGCAATTAATTAGCTAGTAGCGTCTTCTTATATACATAATGTGGTAAATATTTAACATTAACAAAATCTGATTTAAAATTTAACCTCCGTTCAACACGTATCCAGACATGATCCTCCGGGAGATGTAAAAAACAATATAAATTCCAATGCCATCTTAAATAAAAAATTGCGCGACTGTGATTTGCAGTAATTAGAATAGATGTCATGCCACCATATGTCAGGGAAAGCCTCATTTTAGTAATTTCGTAAATCCCAACTTTTTGTTCGTTCCAATTTTATGTTTTGAATTGCATAAAAGTTATGTAAAGTTTGTTTATTGTTTTCAAGTGTCCAAAGGAGAGCAATAGGTAACTCTTTGCCATCATTCAGTACCAGTCTCTTCATGAACAGGTTCGAGAAGAATTCAAGAATTTCTCCAAGGTTTGGCTTAGGTATGTGGATGATATTTTTGCAATTTTTGATACAAATGATATTGACAACTTTGTTTCTAAATTAAACAGTCGCACACTGGTAGAAATTAGCAATCTAACTGTGCAAAAGTCCAAAATTAAGTAGACATATATTCCAATAATTTTATCATTTTCCAACCCTGAATGAACCGATGATTACTGATAAAACAATGTAAAAATTCCTTGATCTTTAGACAAGTGGGGATGTATTTATAAAAGAAGGGTTTTATGATGGGAATATTCATTACCTGAATTAGTATTGTGTTATGCGTTAAAGTGAACACACTGTTCTTAAAGTTCCTTAGTATATTTTGTGGTTTAAAACTATGGACATTCAATCTACAGGTATGTATTATTTTTACATGATATTAGTTTAATATTGGTATTTTTTTAGTAGGAATATTGTTAATTGTTAATACTAAGTTTGGGTGAAATTTTTATAGTTAATTGAACATATTTTGTATTTAAATGGACCGGAACTATGTATATTCGCATGTATTCGCACTGGAACATTTTTTTATATAATAGTCATACATTTTAGTATACAGCTAAAGTAAAATTAACTGCATGAAAATGCAGTCATGTAAAATATTGAATTATTTCAGGTGCTATGTCCCTACCTCGGAGAGAGTTGTTTGACGTTTGGCGTACTGAAAAAAGACAGTAAGTGCTAAAAATCAGCCGTATTTTCATATGTTTATAATAAACTACGACTGGACAGGGAAATTGAAGATCGATTAAGCGACAAATTAATAATTTAAATATCAAAATTTCCAAAAAATAGACAGAATCCCGCCGTTCAATCCATATAATGTTAGCGCGTGAATCTAAATGGCTAGATGAAAATGTCACCTTTTTTTCCTCAGCATCAATCTGCCGATTCAATGCCAGGACCATCTAGCAGCAAAATGGGACGACCACCAAAAGAGTTTCAAGAACTGATGGCATCGTCAAAAAGACGAAAAGTTTTACCTATACCTACAGAATTATCCCAAAGAAGAATTGATGTTTACGGCAGAAACAAGTTGGCATTTAGGTGGACAAAGAGATGCAGCAAATATAGTCCACGACGTTTCTCAAACATCACCAAAAAGGGCTAGTAGAATTTAAAAAAAAAAGTGGAAATCTCCGACCGTACATCCTACCAAATATATAACAGAGGAGGCACTTGCATTATTTGTTGACGGACATTTTACCAAATACACGTATATTTAAATGCAAGATGCGTAATGCAGATATATATCCTTCGTACGACGCAATCTTAAAAGCAAATAAAGAGTGCTATCCTAAAGCGGAATCAGTAACAATTAGTGAAACATCTGCAGAAATAACGGTTCAGGCCCTTGTTGACCACACTACAACCAGACTGGCAACGGTTTAAAAAGAAGTGTTATCTCAAAAAATCGATGACTTATCAGGCGGCCTAACAATAATTTTCAAGTGGGGATGTGATGAAAGTTCTGGGCACTCTGCCTACAAACAGAAATTCTATGGAGATAATGTAGAACAAAAAAGGGATTCCAGTTTATTTGCGGTTTGCATTGTACTCTTGCACTTGCGAGCAAATAAAACTAATACCATTTTATGGCACAACCCGTCCCCATCTTCTACCAGGTTCTGCAGACCTATAAAACTTTTATTTGAGAAAGAAACTGCAGAATTAAGTAAACGAGATATACAGAATATAGAACAACAAATAGAAATTATATTGCATATCAAAGTTTCTATTAGTGGACAGGAAATCGTCACTTCTCCTTGTTTCAAATTAACAACGATGATGGATGGAAAAATGTTTGGAGTAATCAGTGATACGTCAAGTCAAACATGTGGAATCTGTGGAGTAACGCCGAAAAAATATGAACGATTTGCAATTTATCCAACAACATCAACAGTCCTCAGATGCGAGCAAATATGAATACGGGCTTTCTACATTGCACGCATGGATTAGGTGCTTTGAGTGTCTTCTTCACATCGCATATCATCGGGATGTGAAAAAATGGCAAATGCGCAAAAATGAAGACAAAAAAGTTTGAAAAAACAAAAAATATATTCAAAATGAATTGAGGGTAAAAATGGGATTATTAGTGGACATCCCGAAACTTGGATATGGTACAACAAATGACGGTAATACTGCCAGTCGTTTTTTTTGACCAATCTGCTCTTGCATCTTCCATCACAGGAATTGATGAACAATTGATAAAGCGTTTAAATGTGATACTGCAAACAATTTCATGTGGATATGATGTAGACGTACAATCATTTAGAAAGTATGCAAAAGCGACTGCAGAAAAGTATGTGGATATATACCCGTGGTATAATATACCCTCTAGTTTACATAAATTGCTTATACATGGAGCAGATATTATAAAATCTGCTATTTTGCCTATCGAAATGTTTTCGGAAGAAGCACTGGAAGCCAGAAATAAAGACAGACTTATTACATACTCTTTTATTTTCCTCAGATCCCTTAATATCTTCTATTTCTCGGACCAATCTTGGTCGATCATATAATATTAAGGCTCTTGATAATGAAGTTGAATGCCTATTGTTGCAGCCTACTTTTGACGAGCAATCTGCACAATTAGTACAGGAAAATTTGAATGAGAGTTCTGATAGTTCTTAAAATATTTTGAATATCGTGATTTTTGTCTCACCCTGTATTATAAACCATGTTCCATGTAGATAAAAGTATTATTAAATGTGACTTAAAATAATAATCGCAATATATCATGTTAAATCTGAATCTATGTTTCATTTTGACTTTTGCACAGTTAAATTGTTAATTTCTACCAGTGCGAGTCGTTTCGTGTCAGTTAAATTCACACATGGAATTGAAAGTTGTGGACAGTTTTAGATGTATTAAATTAGAAATAGACAAAATAAGTTAAAATTTGACATATACAGAAAATATACCAGCTCATTAAGATATATCAATAAAGATTCTCACCACTGCGCTCAACACAAAATGGAGAGTTTTAATTTTCTAATTCATCGCCTATTAAACGTCCCCGTCAATAATTTGAAAAAGAAAAGGCATTGATTAAGGAAATAGCATGAGTAATGGATATAATCTGAGACACTTCCAAATTTCTCGACCATTCAAAGTGAAAGAGAAGATCTGGAATTTGTATCGATTCAATACGATCTTCAATTCACCCGTGGTATTGGTGAGATCTTTAAAGATGTAGGTATGATGGTGGTTCAGACATCGGGAAATAAACTACAACAACTTTTAGGTAATCCAAAAAACAAAATTGAAACAAACGAAAAATCTGGGATTTCGAAATTAACTGTAAGGACTGTAAACAAAATGTTTTTCATATACCTTTTTTTTGTATTTTTGAAATTTGGTAATATATTTTTAATCATTTAAAATTTTTTATAAGGAATGTATTAAAAAATCGACCTGTCCGAATGATTTACGGACACTTTTTTATAAGCTTCATATTTGCAAGTAAATGGTTTAATTAAATTGATCACAAATAATGCCGGTTGTCTACGTAGTAAAATTACATTAAGGGATTTTATTAAGTAAATAATATAAGTAAAATTGTACATACTATGGATATCAGGACAAACAATATACCCAGTCCTATTGCTTCTGGAGCTTGAAAATAATAAGTAGTTTCAGGAGCCACTAAGAAGAAATTTATATTATTTAAGATTTGCAACCCAGTACATATCACCATAAGGAATATTTTCCATCCAAATACAATATTTAACTGTTTTACTAATTTACTTAACATCCCATATAACTCCCTGATTTCATTTAATTTTTGGTGAATATTGGGATTCGCTTTCTCTTGATTGCGAGTGAACTCTAACATTTGTGCGTGTAAGAAGGAATATCTTCTAGTGATTATTTTTGCCATAGTGCATATAAATATGACCACAAATAACTGATAGTACATCACGAATCTAAAAGTTATGTACGCATATAGAATTCTTAGCTGTAGCGATATAATCATTAAGTAAATTTCATATATATGTATCAGAAAAAATATTATGTGAGTTGCGATCAGTGTTGAATAATAACGTATATACTCATTTGGTTCCACTACGAAGGTTAAAAGGTCCAGCTTCTTTTCAATGCCTTGCAAAATGTTTAAAACTACTTTCCAATTTCCTAGGTATCTCATGCTCCAAAGGACACATATTAATACGAAGAAAAATTCGAAAATGCAAACCAAACCATCGATTAAAATAACAGTTGCTTTGAAGTTAGTTTTATACAATACCATTCTAAAATTTAAAGAATATGTCGTCCCAAGTAGAAACCCAATCGCTACCAGTAAACGTAAGATTGTTGAAAATAATGTCTTTACATATGTATTTTTTGTTCCGGGGTTAATTGGTGTCATGCCAAGGCAGGCTGCAATTTTATATTGTTGTAAAAATACGATTACATCTTGATTTGATATTTTCAGGGGACGAACCCTTTTATTCATTATGAACGTAAAGTAATTTTTAAACTAATACATTTGAGTTAAAAGCAATAAGAAATTGCCAGTCAGTAATTTCCTATTTTAATATCTTTTCGTTCATTTGTAAATAAGTGTAATGGAATGAGTGTTTATTTCAGAATACATTAGCGTATCAAAGGGGTCTTGAATGCAATTTACAGTTTAACGAGTAGATTTATGTCAGGTCGAATGTCAAAAATTGATTTTGCGCACCGAGCTCAATGGTCTTCACAAAGAAATTCAAAAATAACGAGATTTTGACACCAACTTCGATCTGGGATACATAAATTGAAACAAAAAGAGCATCAAGTATCTTGCAGTTTATTTAGATTAATTTTCGGACGACATAGCAACATTACGCAAAGCCTATTTTTTGTCCAAGAATATTTATCCACTCATGGCATAACAAATAAGAAACTCTTTTACACAAAAATAATAAGACTGGCCCTGCTATACGAGACCCCGCGAGGTGTTCTGCAATCGACAATAAATTTCCAAAAAGCCACAAGCACACGGAAACAATAACCAGTAGCTTATCTCTCTGGCGGTCCCTTTGATGCTTTGCTTGACGCTCGGTGACCTCGGCCACAGGGAAACAATACCTCGATCGCGTGTTGCGGCGAAGTTTTATAATTTTTCTATATGCGTACCAGGGATCAAACGCTGTTTTTAAATATTATTTTAGTTTTATATAGTTTATCATTCTATACGTATTTTAGGATGTATACAGGGCATTCTAACATAAATGGCATTCTAAATAGGTATCGTACTGGAGTAACATAAATGTATGCGACATTGAGGTAATATCTATTGAGTTAAATTAGCATTGTTTTTTAAATTACAATTTTTATTATTATTTTATTGGTAATTTATTGTAGACTTAATTTATTGATTGTTCATTTAATCATAAGGTTAATAGTAAAATAAAAATTAAATGAAACAACAATAATAAGAAATAAACGTTTTATTAATTTTTCCAAATAATTAACTTATTTTTTTTGACACTTCTAATTTGTTTTGTATATAAACATTTGCCCTAATTCAGTTCATAATTAAAAATGCGGAATAATTTTTGTAGAGGTATGTAGTTACCTATTGATTATTGTATACCCATCCTGTAATGCAATATTTAAATATAAATAACTCCAAACCGATAGCTTATATCGACATTTAGTAAGAGGACCTTTTAATGTAGTCTTTAACACTGGCGTTTCTTTCCGCTTTAACGGTGTAAAAAAATAAGACAAAAGTCATGGTGAAAATTCACCCCACCCCTTTTGTAATTACCCCAAAAAATCATGATATTTAGATACAAATTTAACAAAATATGCAACATTCTGAAATTAACAAATAGTCCAAATTTAATTTTTTGTAACTTAAGACGTTTCAAATTTATTGGAAAATAACTACTTATGTTGTACATAATACACAATTACTTTGATTAAAGCATTCTAGCATATCATATTTCTCGTAATTTTTGTAAGACGTCTTCACTTTTACGATTAAATGGGGTTTAATTATGCCGAAAACAAAATTATTAATATGGGAATTTACTGACAAACGGATAAACACTGTCATAGATAGCACACGCCTACTTGGAATAAATATTAAAAAAACGTAAAAAGTAATCTACAAAAAATTATTTTCACTATTAAATACAGTAGAGTACGGAGTGGTGCAAGGCACAGTACTTGGTCCGATCTTATTCACCTTGTACATAAACAGTCTGTTAAAAACAAATAAAATAAATAATTATGAAATTTTGAGCGTTGCAGACAACACGGCAGTATTCTTTAAAGAAGAAACATGGGAGAATTTAAAAAGTTCCACCGAAAATGGCTTCACCTTTATCAAAAAGTGGTTTGATTATAATTTACTGACGGTAAACTTTAATAAAACGTTTTATATGCCTTTCACGTCATACAGTAATAATTTACCTTCATTTGGTCCATTGATAATAGAAGATGATTTAGCAATCCCCGAATCCCAATCCATTAAATATCTTGGTATAATATCTTACAGATATTTACGATGCGATCTACAAATAAATAATATTGCAACAAAAATTAGAGGACTGCTTTCATGAATTAAATATTTAAAACCTTTTCTAAATCTAAAGCAACTTAAAGTATTATACTATTCATTAATACAATCACAACCATCATATGGTATTATAGGATGGGGTGGAATATGCGACTGCTATCTTGAAGAAATTAATGGTAGTTCAGAAATGGGTATTAAGAATCATTTATAATAAGGATTATTACTACCCGTCAGATAATTTATACAAAACCACTGAAATGTTTGATTTAAGAAAGCTTTATTGCAATTGCATACTTATCTATAGTTTCAAGAATAAAAACAATATACAGCCAATTGAACACCATTATGAAACTAGAGATAAAGAAAATAGTTGTAAGAATCCTAGATGAATAAAAACGATCGGTCAAAAATGCTATACTTACCTTATTCCCAGAATATATAACATCTTAATTTAGGTAGGTAATAACATGAGGCAGGCATACAAATGTATTTTTTTTTAAAACTACTGTTATAATTTCAGCTTCAATATGTTTTGCTGTTTTGAAGTGGTTGTCTATCAGTAACGACAGCAATTGTTTCCGTTAATGGAAAATATTATTAAAGGCATCAAAATTTGAGGCCGTTTTATTTTTTCGTGTAGCGTGTTCGTTTTTCAAAACAAGGTACAACTATTACATATTTTTGTAATTAGAAAGAAACATTCTATCAGATAAATAGGATGTATAAAAATATACATAGCAGTCCATTTAAAAAAATCATCCATTTCTTTACACCCTGTATATTTTACGCATAAGAGGATTTGGGGACAAAAAGTAGAAAAAAATATTCTGTAAAATAGACTTTTCAATCATATAATTATATCTACTATTAAGAAAATAAAGGGGGGCTAACTTATCCTGTATGTATACTAAATACGTAATACGGATTCGTCCTCTGCGACGCCGCTGATTTATTCGGAATTTGGTCCAGTCTACTCGTTACTAACTCGATAAATATCGCGCCATTTATTCTAACTACAATACCCAGTTATTCAACAATTCACTAATGAGAAGTTTTACTCGAGTTCGGGAGCGTATTGTTGAATTCTATATCAAAGACAAACTACTTTACCAAACGCTTTCAATCTTTCGACTTAGGCCAAAAAATCTAGTAAAATTCCAAATCAACCCTCTCTTCCTTATTTTATTACTATTTTTTTTTTGGTTGCAGGTTCACCTTAAATACGTTTTAATCAAAAATTATTAAGGTCGTCCAAAAAATCAAACAATTTGAATTTACACATTTCCAAATTACCTCTTTTACAAACGAAAAACTGGCGGCTCAACATTGCCGTCTTCTAGTTCTGGTTCTGAATTATTCTTATGCAGGGCTTTTGCTTAAGGTATTTTCCCGTAAGCTCAGTAACCACAACAACTTGTAAATAACATGTACAATATATTATAATTTTAAGTTGTTACTGTTAATTTTAAGTATTTTAAACACATTGGTTTCATTACGTATTTAATTTATTTTAAGGCCAAATAATTTGCCTACATGCAGAAGGAGTTGGTAGTCCGTTTAAAAGTAGTTTAATTTATTTCTGTCTTATTTCGGCAACGACTACGGACTGTAGTTTATCAGTCACACTTTTTTTTGGTGATTTATCATCTGATGATGTTTTACGCACCCAAATTGCTTCACCCTGTATAATATTTTATCCAAGTGTGATTACTGGAAAATCACTTCTAAATTCAGAATTCAAAACAGGCGTGCTTTTTGCATTTAAGCCCATTTTTCTGAAAAACGCTCGAACTAGTCGATTTTATCTTCAAGGGGGACACTTTTATTAGGTTTTTTGATCGCGCCAGTTTAACCCTTAAGCGGTGGTGTGATCCACCCCTATAATTTTAAAAAAACAAGGAGGTCAAGTAGTACATCGTTTTAAAGTTCCTTAAAATCTCTTTACAACGATGTTTTACTTTTTAAATTTAGACCAATAATTTGTAAGAAATTGAGTTCTAAAAGTGAAGAATTTAATGAGGTAGTTACAAAAAGCGTTTTTTGAGTAAATTTTTTCGACTTTTTTTTTTATTTTCAACGGGGACACTTCATTGGGTATTTTCGATCGCGATCGATGTTTTTGCTTTGTTTTCCTTTGTTCACACTGAAGGTAAAAAATGGCAAAACAGTTAGCTGAATTAAAGCAAGACTAGCTAGTACCTAGTCTGTAACTTTATCGTCAAGTTCATTAAATTCTTTAGTATTAGAAGACAGTTTCTCACAAACTGTTTAAATTAAAATTTAAAAAAGTAAAATAAAATAAAAAGTAAAGAGAATTTAAAGAACTTTAAACCGACTTCAGTCCCATACCACTTAAAATTTTAAGGGTGGATTCCATCACCGCTTAAGGGTTGAAGTGGCGCCATCGAAAATACTCAATTAAAGTGTCTCCCTTGAAAACAAATTCGACGGTTCCGAGAATTTTTTTGGAAAAAATGGGCTTAAATGCAAAAGAACATGCCTGTTTCGTTTTCGGTGGCTCACTCTGTATAATGGTTTTAAGGGACAAAGTGTCAAAGTTGTACATACCGTAGATATGATGCCAAATAGTATATTCGAACTCACTAAATTTAGATCGTGCAGAAAAATCATTTCATCATTGTACCATATAAAGGTAGCCCCATTTAAAATTGTCAGAACAGAACACTGTGTGATAAAAAATATTTTCCATCCAAAGATAATATTAAATTGTTCTATTAAATTGTAGATCATTCCATATAACTCACTAATTTGAGCGAACTTCTGAAATACATTAGGTCCATATCTTTGTGAAATATTAGGGAAAATATATTTTGCTTTTACAGAATTACACAGCATTTCATTTAAAAAATTATATCTTCTTGTAATAATGTTTGATATGTTCCATATAAAAATAACTACAAATAACTCATAGTACATCACAAGTCGAGAAATTATGTACGAAGGTACAGTGTTCAATCCTTCCAAGTTAATCCATATATAATTCTCGTAAATATGAAATGAAAGATATATTGCATGGAAAAAAACTAATTTTAACTTGCAAGTACATAAATTTTGTTCAACTTCAAAGTTCGATTGGTCCAGTCTTTTCTCGATATCTTTCAAAACCCTCAAAAATATTTTCCAGTTTTCTAAACATCTAATGCTCCAGATCACACACACTGTGACCACAAATAGTTCGTCAACGCATACTAAAATATCAATTATAATTTGAGTTATCTTGTAATCGCTTAGAAAATAATTTATTCTTGCAGTTAAAGAATATACTGTCCCAATTAGAAATCCGATAAATATCAGCACAGGGTAGATCTTTGGAAACATCGTTTTTATGCACTTATTTTCTATGCCAAGGTTCACTGGTACGATGCCAAGAAAAGTTGCTACTTTACATTGTTTTAAGAATATAAATACATCTCGTTTTGTAGTTGTTTTTGTAGGGGTTATTTTATTCATTATCATCGTAAAGCAGGTATTATACTAACTTTCAAGTAACTCACGTAACCGTGGTCAAAGCCATAAGTAATTACCATTCTTAAGTAATTACGTCAATTTTAATATCCACAAATAGAAAACGAGTGTTGTAATATAATGTAATGATTAATGATTGATAGAACCGGGCAAAAAGTTGCTTATACAGTGGCGTATCATAGCTGATACAATTATGCAACTCTAAATAATCAAAATGTAATGAAATTTAAAGCGTATGAGTAAATTATAGGCAAACCATGTTTGCAACTTTTTTTTCGTAAATCCTAACTGCAGTCTGTTCGCAAAACTTCTTCATATTAATAGTCGGAGAGCTGGCGTCCAAAATGTGCAAGAGTTTTCTCAAAGCTAATTTTTTGAGATTAGGTTACTTTTTTAGTGATGGAAAGTAACTGTAGAGTCAGCACTTCCGGTACCGGGACACCTGGCGCTGGGACGCTCGCAAAGGTGTAATATTAATTAACGTCTCTAAACTGTTTTCTCGAAGCTCAAAATTTATAGAGAACGAGCAAATATAATATAAAACAAGAATCCAACAGTCAGACAGCAAAATATAGGGACACGTGGCGTCAGCGCTACTTCATACCTGTCAAAAAAATGACGTGTGTCAAAGTGATTTCTCAAAGCTGAAATTCTCCAAAACATTAATTAAAACTATAAAGGTAATAAAGGAGACAGTCAGACTCATTTATGATAGGACCACGTCAGTCAGCAGTCGATAGATGTGAGAACGGTAACTGCGCGCATTAGTACGCCTTTTCTCAATACATATCGTTTATTTTATAACTCAATGGAATGTGGGTTACCAAGGCCGGCCCGATGGGCAGGCGAGCCAAGGCGGTCGCCTGGGGCGCTGAATCTTGGGGGCGCTGACTTGCCGCAAGTCGGTTGTAGTTTCTGAATAATTAAATTTAAATTTTAATCAAAAGCATGCACTCCAAATAAGTCCGCACCTGCCCGCCTATCGGTAAGCGTGCTGTATGATAACAAAAAAATCAAAGTAATACCGGCCGGCGGAGTACAAAGTGTTGGCGTGGCTATGATGTTTACGTTTTATCGTTTTTATCATAGACATATAGGTTTTTATATAGAGCGCCGACTGCCGGTCTTCTTTGACCGAGTACTGAATTTTCTGTATTTAATTTTATTATTTATTCTCTAACTAAAAACAAAAGAATAAACTACCCTTTGCTAAAGAAGCGAATTGTTGACATCAGTCTATTATATTAATATTATTACTATAACAGTATAGTACGGTACGCGTTTAAGTTTCCAGTGCTTCAGTTAGCATATTAATATATGTATAATAGATATAACATATCGTTTTGTTGCAGCTTGCCAGCTTGTACTAGCTTTCTTCGGACTTTGTATATTAGTTATTAAAAACTAAATTTGCGTTTTGTATTGTGTTTGTTGACGTTATAATATGGACATAATTCAAAAAAATAATAATGTCTTCGAAACGGTCTGGGGCGCAAAATCGTAAAAAAAAAAGGTAGCTCTGAAAGAAGCTGAAAAAAAGTTCGGCATTTATGTCAAAGTTTGTAAAAAATTTCGACGTCTTCACGGCGACGACAATTTCATTCGAATTTCCGAAGAAATTGAGAAATTTGTTTGTCAATTATATGGCTTGAAAAATACTTGTGATGTAAATGAGGCTCGCTTTCTACTTTTCAATAAGACTTACGCATTCCAAGACACCAACGACCCTTTCAAAATTGCCACGAAAAACGTCGATGGTTCCAATTTACCGCCATGCAAGACGGAATTGAAAAACAAATACAAAGGGCTGCGTATATATCGAACATTTCGAGTCATGCTGATGAAAAAGTGCCCACTGCTATGATTCCAGAGGAAAACGGTTGGCAGTTGATCGATGGCCGATATGATTTCAGTTGGTACGAAGACGATCAGCTACCTAATTTCATTTCTGACGTTTTGATTCAACCGGATGATACACCTGCAGGTAATTTTTGCCAGTCGACTCGCAAATGTGATTCAAAACCTTACTTATTAATGTAATGTATTGCTTAACGCTGAATTTTTGATTTGTACACAGATTCGGAATCAACCACCACTGATGACACCGAAGAATATGGTGCAATCGCGTTTTATTCTGATGAAGATAGTGGCGAAGAACACGATGACGGCAATGATTCTGACGATTAGATGTTTTTTTTTCAATGAATTAATGATTCTTTTTTTTCTGTTATAAAATAATTAAAATTATTTTTTCTTGTATAAAATAACTGATATCTATATAATAACTGATATATAACAATTACAATTATTAAGAAACAATTAAAATTATTTTTTTTATATAAAATAAATGATATGTATTGAGAAAAGGCGTACTAATGCGCGCAGTTACCGTTCTCACATCTATCGACTGCTGACTGACGTGGTCCTATCATAAATGAGTCTGACTGTCTCCTTTATTAACTTTATAGTTTTAATTAATGTTTTGGAGAATTTCAGCTTTGAGAAATCACTTTGACACACGTCATTTTTTTGACAGGTATGAAGTAGCGCTGACGCCACGTGTCCCTATATTTTGCTGTCTGACTGTTGGATTCTTGTTTTATATTATATTTGCTCGTTTTCTATAAATTTTGAGCCTTGAGAAAACAGTTTAGATACGTTAATTAATATTACACCTTTGCGAGCGTCCCAGCGCCAGGTGTCCCGGTGCCGGAAGTGCTGACTCTACAGTTATTTTCCATTACTAAAAAGTAACCTAATCTCAAAAAATTAGCTTTAAGAAAACTCTTGCACATTTTGGACGCCAGCTCTTGGACTATAAGAGTAATGGCATGTCTTAAAGTATCATTTGGGTTCCATTCTCCAATATAGAGATATCGAAATTTCACCAGTCGCCACTGAAAATATATTGTTTGGTTATTTTTGAGGAAAGAATGTTTTTTTAATAAGGATTATACAGTTTTGTCTAATGCTGTCAAACAACTTATTTGATTGGGTTAAAAGACGTACTTAACCTAAACTGATATATTCATAGGAGGCGTCGTTTAAAGACATATGTAATTATTATTAGAAACATATGTGTATATATATACAGGGTGAGTCTGTGTGTAGTTATATTTAAACCACCGATTCTTGACATCTGTAGAAACCCTCTGTCACATTTTTTTTTAATTCCCACGTGTAACTGAGTTATCGACTTTCAAAAAAATATGATGAAATTGTTTTGGAACTGCTGGTTACTGGAAACATTCTATATCTTAGCAAAAATGATGTAATGGACTGAAGCAACGTTGCCGCATATCTTATGCAATTCTCTCACCTAGGCGCGATTTTACAATCGTAAGTTAACATAAGTTGAAGGTTGCCTAGCATTATATTTTCACAAAAATCGATGAGATTCTAATACAAACCACTTCAAATAAAAGTTACTTTAGCATAAAATATTTGTTGCTATAACCTTCCAAAATAAATGTAAAATTTAAAAAATTCGAATTCTAAAAGTGTGAGTTTAGCTAACCTACGATTGAAAAACCGAGCCCTAGCATTAAGTTCATTCCCGAATTTATAATAACATGGGATGAAATAATTAGCTACTTAAACGATTAATTGCTCCACTTGAAATATTTTTTAAACATTTTGAAATACCTTTCAATGTGAGAAATGTACAATTTTGACTTTTTCTTGCACCAATCAACATTTCTTTTTAAGCGTTTCATATGGAATGTACAAATAAAACTAAATTTTCCGATGAACAGTAAACTTTTTAGGGAATCTCGAGAGGAATTTAATGTTCCCATCTCATTTTTTTCAAAGTTTATAAAAGGATTATTATTTTTAAGACGTAGGTACTTACCCTCTACTATTACAATAATTTGAAATGTGTAGGTGTTCAAGGAATAATAAATCAGCTCTCTGCTATTTTAATTGGCCTCTAATAGTAAAACACTGAAAGTGCAACACAATATCAGGTGATGGAAAATAATTTGCAGTATTTTCACTGTCATTTTTTACTCTGGTCGTACGCAACAGTTTGCATTTTATTCCTCCATAATACTCTGGACGGTTAGGAGGATAGTATACGTCATTTTTTATAAAAAAATATCAATTTTTTCTTGAGAAAAACAGCACGTTATTCGGGATAAGCCATTACATGATGAAAATTCAACCACGCCATAATGTGAACTGCGATATTAGCGTCGCATATGTAACCTATGATCTTCACACATCTAACCACGCACCTAATCAGGCACACCATTTTCATGGTATTTATACCATTATTTTAGTTGTGTACCTGCACTTATTTTAAGTAATAAAACTGTTATTTAAAAATTTCTACCATTTTACACCAATATTAGCAACAGTTGATAAAAAAGTTAAATTGAAGTCGTCAGCTCCGACCTCGGTCAGTTCTTCCATTAAAAAAGGGTAAACTAATTTAAATTTTATACCGTGTACGTAGGATCTTTATAAATCGGAACCTCGCGTAAACAGCGCTAGTTTTGCAAGCCCAAATAAATAATAGTCTTTTGCTGTTTTCTGTTGTTTCTGTTGCGATGGTAAGACTCGTTTTTTCAATGCTCAGTTAGCTAAATTAACCGTCAGTTAGGAAAATCTCACATATCTGGCAATACTACACCCCATGTAAAAACCAGTGTTATTGTAGTTCGCGTTTCTATCTGCATTAGAATTTACAAAAATGTGATTAATACCGTTATTTATAGTTTTTTGTGATTAAATTTGTGATTCGAAGTTTTGTGTTATTATTTTACCGAAATTTATTATTTATAATTTTTTCCTTTGGTGGCTCATTTTGTGAAAATTAATGATTAACCATAGCGACGAATTTTATTATTTTAATGCTGGATATGTTAAAGACATATTTTCAAGTAGATGAAAATGCTAGACAAGCAAAACGGCTATGAAATGCTATCCAAACGTCAAGCCCATATGATATATTCATGTAGTAACTGTTGTATTAGGTAAGTAAACAAATCTGTTTTTTTAACAGTACCAATTAATTGTACACGACGAAATATATTGAGGTTTAAAATATAACTACGCATTTAAGACTCACCCTGTATAATTAATTTACCAAAAACTCTAATGTCACAACCCGGTGTTGTCGCCACCCGCTGCCGTCGCAACTCAGTGCCACCGCTACCAGTTCTATTTACGTTAGATATCGACCGCGACGCTTGTTTGCAGACAGCCGACAAACCAATTTGTTCCTAGTCTTTCCCATACAAATCTATGCCATAATGGTTCAACAGGTTGCAAATCAAGTGTAAACTTGGTAGTTTAGCAGGAGCAGGGCTGTCATTTTTAGTATAATTGTACTAGATCTAGTACAATGAACAAAAATTAAGTACATCAGCACCTTTTTTGCAAATCTAGTACAAAATTTATAAGGATATGTTTGAATTTCTCTGTCAAATTTTATTTTATATTAATAAGCTATATTTATAAAGGTTAGTTTACACTTTTTCCAAATAAACTGATATAAAAAAAACTATGATTTTTATTTTTAGTACCATTCAGATCTAGTATAATTTTACACTAGATATTAGTACAATTTCAGTTCTTTCAGTGGCAGCCCTGTAGCTTAGTAGTATATTCAGAGCTCAAGCATAGTTTTTTTTTTATTTTTGTCTATGGGCTCAGGGCTTTAGCCAGCCCAGCTTATTTGTACGTATACGCATATGAACGGAATTTTTGTTATCGTAAAAATGAATTGTGTGCAAAATTTTATACCAAAGCAATTCTGTAATCGATCTTCCACCAACAAAATTGAAATAAGGCTAGGAAAACCTACTCCGAATTTCTAATAAAAAACAAACCTTGAATAGAATATTTAGTTCAGACATTATAATAAACATACGTGGATTTGTAATTCATGTGAAAAGACGCTTTTTTGCCAAAAGAAAACTTATTGCTTAAACATATGATGGTGCAGCAGTCATGAGCGGTTCATCTCACGACGTGCAAGCTATTATTAATTAATGTTGGTGAGTCTGAAAGTTAGTTTATATCATTTTAAGATAAATATCTACTCTTGCGCAAAAATAGATGTTTTTATAGAAAACATTCATAGTTGATAACTTTTTAACCTATGTAACGTTATTATTATAATAACTGGTACCTCTAAAAATTGCAACCACCACATTTCTACAGCACGTGCCACCACTGAGTAATACCTATTGGTTTCAATGTTACAACATTTACGGTTTCAACACTTTTATTAGCAAGTAAAAATGCAGGCGATGTAGACGCGACTGTCCACCAGAATCCAGAATTCGTGCTTTATTGGGTTCGTCATTCCGTCTATCTTTATCCATTTCTTTGTTTTGTTTTAGTGTGTGTCCAATTTTTTAATGTCGCTTTCCGATTGGGGGTTAATATTCGACGTGCGGTAGCCCTTGACGCAATGCAATATTCGTTCGTATGTTTCACGTGCATTAATGTTTAGTAATAACATAACTAATAATAAGTAAGCCTGACCAAGGTCATTAATCCTACAGAGACGTACTGCGTATGCATCATATCATAATACTTGAATAAGTACAATAATAAAACAAAAATATTTTATATATTGTGATGTATGTTTTTGTACTATTTCGTTCACTTTAAATTCTTTTTTATGTATTTCCTTATATTTTGTAAGCTTAGTGCAGCACATTATTATTAAACTGATAAATGATGTTCACACATGTACATTGTAAGTATATCTAAGTGATAACTAATAATAAATAAATAAATAAAATAAATGGAAATAAATTTTATTAATACTGGTACACTTTATAAAAATATGTATATAAGTCACCTTCTTAAGGAGATTTATGAAGTAGCTTGGTTGTCGTTATCACAAACTGGAGCATTTCTATAATAACTGTGTAGCATCAGATATGTTTCTACAGTTGTCTCAGTAAGCGGTGTTCGCTGTGGTGAAAAAATATGTTTGTATTTTGAAAAGACCGTTCGACATCTACGGAAGTAATACAGGCATAAGTAAAACACTCTGTGAACTCACTTAACGCAGCTGTAGATGCACCATCACAAATTTGTCTTAATTTGGTAAAATCAGGATCTTTCCGTAATACACTCTCAAATTTTTCAATAACGGGCTTATTTTTTGCGTCATTTATAGTCTGTAGCTGTGTATTTACGTCGTCCACTATTTGCAACGATTCCACTAACGACAACGAAGTATTTTGCAATTTTTCTGTTGTACCGTGTAGTCCTCTATAATTGCTATAAATAGTTTTTAAATCTGTTTCAAAGGAAACATCTTGAAAGCTTGTCTGGCTTTCCTTAATAGCTGCAGCCTCGTTAGGGTTGAACTGTAGTAGCACAGCTTTTATTTGTTGAAAATATTCAGCATAATAAAAAGCTGCCTTCAACCACGTTCCCCAACGTGTAAGAATCGGCTCTGGTGGTTCCGGAATACCAGGGACACAGTGTGTGAAATGCTCGAAGCCTTTTTAGGAGATTTGAAAAATACTTTTTTTGTATTTGCTATTAATGCATCTACCTCTGGAAAACATTTTTCGAATCGTTTCTGCTACAAGATGGAACGCATGCACTTTACACGTAACATGTAAAAACCTACAATCGTCTCTTTGAAGAAGACGGCCCACCAAACGCATTGTCGTAGCACCGTCGGTCACAAACATCAACACTTGACTTGTTGACAGTTCAAATTTTTCGAAAGTCTCCAATACCACCCGCGTAATTGTTTCGCCAGTACACGCAGTCAGTCTTTTGCTAGCTAGTAAAAGTGGAAATGTTGGTTTAACAGGGTCGAGTACACGTACTATAACATTTAAAATAGAATTTCTTTTACAATCTGTCGTCTCGTCAACACATAACCATAGCCGTGTATTTTTTAATGCACATTTAATCCTATTTACAATGTCTTCACGAACACTTGGTACATATCTACGTAACGATGAACGACTTGGTAAATTCACCTGGGGATTTTATTTATTCCAGAACTCCCGAAATGCTGGTTTATCCAATATGCGCAGAGGAACATCACAGGCAATCAGCATTAACAGTAAATCAAACATAAACTGAGGTTCCAAAGAAGACACGCCATTTTTTATTTTTATGCCGCTTTCTATTGACATGAATTTTGCAGCCATATTTATTCCAGCACATTAAGTCTTGATCACAAACTTTACAAATTATTTTACATCCATCATAGAATAAATCCGGAAATTCACCGATAAATTTATTCACTTTATCAGCGTACGGTCGTTTTCTACTCTTTACGCTCAACATTATTTATTATTTATTAGTACTCTATGCATCGACCGACAGATAACAACTGAAGTGTGCCATGTCATTGTCATCGTAAACAAGCGCGCGATGGCACTGGTATTGCGCCCGACCCTGAATCTACCATCGCTTGGCCAGGCTTAATAATAAGTCTTCCATTCATGAGCGTATCGGAGGGTTTGATGCTATTCGAATGAAATTCTAACGTTTCCCAACGTCTTAAACAAACAAAAAAAACATCACATTGAATAAATTAATAATTTATTTGACACCTAAAATGTATTAATAACATAACAACATTAAAATCCTACATGCTACAGGTATGTATAAGTACCCAGTTTAAAAACTATAAATTCGTTGTTAGTGGCAACAATTTTGCAGACGTATAAAAATGGTATTACACCTAATATTTACACAAGGATAATCAAGTTAGGGATGTATAATTCTCTATATTAAAGAACCATGTTAAAATTTAATAAAAATATTATTATTTGATACTTTCTTGCTCTTTTATATACCAACCGGATGTTCTTCCTAAGAATTTCAGAACTTATATATCATTTTTTGAAAGATAAATAGTCATTTTCTTAAATATAAAATTGTTGTTGTCATGAGCGTATTCTAATCCCATATAAGTGTAACAAATTTCATTGTCTATCTCTTATAATTATCGTTAAGATTTAAGCTCTGAAAGTCTTAAATGTAACACCCGGTATAAGAACTATAAATTCTTGATAAACATCTACATCTCACATATTCAATTTTATTAGCATATACATATTTGTATTTGCACTTAAAAATTCAATTACGAAACTATATTCTATATAATTTTATATCCCCCGATGATATGGTTTGAATTGCAACTGTCAACAGGTTGGTCAATAGACCCTTAAAAATATTCAGTATGATATCGACATCACTGCATATAAAAATGAGGTAACTTTGTATATATTAAAAAAATCTATAGGTAAATCCTCTAAATTTTATTACAAAATTGAAGGAGTTTTACTTACTGACGCTTGAGTTACCAAACAAATGAAGTGGTAAAAGCAAGTGTATTCATACATGTGCTTTGCCATGGTTAGAGTGGAGACGACCCTTAAATTTGTACATGATACTCTGAGAATAGAGGTGATCAGCAAGTAAGACTTCCACGTGTTGGGTAACTCTAGTACTAGAGATTTAAGCTCTATTTATAGATATGTTTAGTTAGCTTATGTGTGACCGCGAAAGCAAATTTAATAGGAAAAATTACTTACAAAAAACATCCTTACCTGGAGCGTACTTGATATTAAAAACAACATAGCAAAAATAATGTCGGTTCCCTAAACTCACCTTTCTAGGGATCATTTTATTAGGCATATCTACAACAAAATTGATATACGTTGATATTAATTAAAATGATACATTAGAACCTGTATTATCAATATCTGAGATTTATTTCGAAAATGAAACAACCATAACTATAACAGCAGTCGCAGAAACTGCTTACTTTATTTGAAGCATACAAACGCTTGGTGACGTCACATGCTTGCAGCTCAGCGGCAGGCGAGAGGTCCGGTTGTACGTTTAGCGCCAACAGAACGAAGCCCATAGTATCGTTATTTAGAATATTGTGGTTTAGAAGAAGGGTTAATGTTTATTTATTTATTATATAATGAAGAAATGGAATATTCGCTGCGCCGAGACAAGTTCTATTACGAATAAGTTTCTGAAAAAATGAACATAATTTTTTAATTGTTACAGTGCTTTTCGATAAATATAAACCTATCATTTTCAGTTGAAATCAAAATTTTGTGGACAGACCTATTGTTGGGTTGTGATCCAGAATCATTGAACGTGCCACATCAAAGAATTTTTATGTACCGCTTACATACACACACATCTTTACACATTATTAGCAACTCGATTCGCAATGCGTGTTGGATAAGAAGGAAATACATTTTGATAAAACGGAAATGTTTTAATGAATTTGTCATTCTTTGCTAACGTCATTCTTAAACATTTTTGATCTCTTCGTATATGCTTATATAATAGTGCCTAAAGTCATGTCTTTGTCATTAGAAAATAAAGATTTCCAAACAGTTAAAGTACCTCGTACTCATTGAGCCCGCCTACTAATATATAGGTACTTTTTGCCAACACATTCATAAACATTTCTTTCAAAGTTCTACCGATGATGAAAAAAAATCTATACCTAGACCAAATAAGGCAAGTTGCCGTACATATATTTTTTAGAGTGTATGCAATTAATTTCGAAGAATAATAATAAGAAGAATGAGGATGAGGAGGAGAAGGAAAATAAGTTATTTCCACAAACACCAAAATAAACGAATGTAAACAAAGATATACTCATATACTCGTTTCGTTAAAGTGCGATTTTTAGCCACCAGAGGGCGACCGCGACGTGAAGAATTAAATTCCCATAGGAAAATTTTTCCTTATTGTAACTCTCCTCAGAATGACGTCTATTATAGATGCATGATTGTATATGATCAAAATTATGTGGTCCCAACATCTTAAGAGCGAACAATGTTGAAGTTGAGGTTTTCTGTTAAATTTGTCTATCTTTAATTTACCTCACATTGGTCCCGTTAGGTATCACAAAAATTGTTGTCTGTAATCATGTAAAAATAAAGAAGATTCAAAAAATTTATAAACGATTTCTGAAAAAAGACGTAAAAATGTTTAGTTTTCGAGAAAAAAAGATAAAATATTTTAAAAACCTTGACCGTATTTAAATAGTTACTTATCATTTTAATTATTCTAATATAATCTGTTAACTAATCCAACTTATGAGCGGAAAGTTCAATGATTCTTCAGCTGATTTTTCAATACAACTCTGAAAACCAGCTTTTTGTTGGTTGGACTAATCTGACAAAAATATGTCCTTATATCAAACATGACTGATTTCTCCACAAGATGTTCATAACTCATAGGAAAATTACAATCTAACAGAACAGTCCAATTTAAAAAGAGTTCAATTTTTCAACTAGCTACTAATGGAAAGTGTCGTACAAAACGATATGGAAGATTTTTATAAAATAAATTATAGGAATCCAGCATTCATCATAATCCTAGTTATTAAGTAAATGATGTATAATACTTCTATATCGTTCCACCATAGGTCCGTAAATATCTGCAGCATCGCTGTAAGGTTCACATGCCAATTCGGGCTCGGGAAGACAAGATGTTACTTCGGAATGGCTGGTAGTTTTACTAAGGAGACCGAGTTTTGCGTTGTATGCGGCTCCTAACATTGCAGAATTTGCGGCTTCCTGGAAAATACATAATATTAAAATCATATCAGGATTAAATTAGACACTGTTATGATGTCAAATAGCCCGCTGCACTCATAATGACGCACATGCGTGTTTGTGATCGGAAACGGCTGAGCCGGCATGAGGGGCAGTAGCGGCAGTCTGCATCCGGCTGTCCACCTACTGAGCTGTCTGTAGAAATTGTGTGTACGAGAAAATATAGTATATGATATTATTAACTTGTGTTGTTATTATAAATTGCAAGAATAGGCTACCTATAGCCATTACATTGGCGACGAGGATAAAATAAAAAAAATAATAATAGGAGAAAAAAGTGATATAGTATAAAAAAAGCGAAAAAAATGGAGGGAACTGTACCGAAGTTTTAAGAGTTTAACGCGGACAAGGATGATTGGGAAACATACGCTGATCGGTTGAGGCAACATTTTGTGGTAAACAAAGTGGAAGATGAAAAAATCAAAGTTGCAATTTTACTGAGCTCCATTGGTCAGTCAACTTTCAAACTATTGAGAGACTTGTCATTCCCCATATCACCGCAGGACAAAACCCTTGATGAACTAAGTCAGTGGTTAAAAACACAGTTCTCAGTGCAAAAACGTGTTTGGCGAGAAAGGATAAAGTTCTATCAGCTTTCCCAGGGTGCATTAAGTATTTCAAGTTGGTATGCACAAATTAGAGGAACGACAGTAGAATGTAACTTTGGCGGCGATTTTTCAAAAGTACTAAAAGACAAGTTTGTCACGGGATTGTCTCCCGGTGAAGTGCTAGATCGACTGTGTGGGGAAGCAGAAACCAAAGATATAGAAAAATTATTAACCTTAGCGCTGAAGACTGAAAATACCATTAGTGAAGTAAGATACGTTTCATCAAATATGAAATACTCTCCATATTCGTCACGTTCCTCAGAGATACGAAGCCACGACATAAGCCGAAGACGATCGGTCAGTAGAAGCGGATATTATGGAAAATCAAATAACACGCGCGATGCCAGCAGACAGCAACGCCAGCGTAGTACTAGTGGCCAACGACACGAACACAATCACAATATACAAAGTGGTGGTAGAAAAAAAGTCGAGGTAATAATATGCAATTTAATAAATTTAAGCAAAATTGTGAGCATTGTGGCTCAAGGCATAAAGCTGAATGTCATTATAAATTTTCAAAATGTAATAATGCGAATAAATGTAAAATTAGGAATAGACATGTAATATTTGTTGACAAAAATTTAGTAAACATAACCAATGAAAACTTTTATAATAATTCTAATGAAACCTCTCCGTATAAAGTAAGTAATAATGATGTTTTTGACCTATATTATTTTGATTTTAATGAAAGTATAGATAATACAAAAAATTGTGATCGTATAAATGTGTTAAATTCAATGTCAAAAGAAATGCATTTCAGTAGTAGTGTTGCACAAAATAAAAATGATTTTAATGTAGATATTTTAATAGATAATAAGCAAATTAAATTTCTATGTGACAGTGGTTCTGCTATTTCAGCATTGACTTATGAAACATATTTAAAAAAGTTTTGCAAATTATAGGTTGCAGAGAGATGACACTTATCATACACAGAGCAACGGAGCTGCAGAGAATGCAGTCAAAACAATAAAAAATAAGATCAAAACTGCTTGCATGATGAACGAAATAAAGGTGTTACTTCATCAACGTTAATATCAAGATTGTTATTTACGTACCGTACGATAGAACATAGTATGACAGGAAAAACGCCATTTCAAATAATATTCAATGGAATGGAACAGGCTAAGTCAAATTAAGGAGTACCAGGATGTTAAAATGGATTTGGGCACAGATAACATTATCGAAGAAAATGGAAATCATAATATGATCGATGATCATACTTTTGTGAACAGACTGAAGCACCAGGAAACCCAAAAAAAATATTACGGAGGAAGAGAAAGGAATTTTGCAGTAGCAGGGGATGTCTACGTAAGAGCCTACAATGGCACAAATTCCAAGCATTGGATAAAAGCGAAGATTAGTAGAAAAGTTGGCAGGGCTACATATATCTGTGAGACAGCGGAGCATCACATCATAAAACGCCATGCGAATCAAATTCAGAAACGTATATCTCTAAAGCAGTCACAGGAGCATTGTTCCATTGGCACGCAAAATAAGGTAGGAGATTATTTCATAAATTTGCCTTCCACCATATCTGCGAAGCCCTCTGTTGTAAGCAATGAACAACTTGCAGAGATAAATATTACCCTGACAATGACTCAACAGACACATCAGATGGATTTAAACATTACGACCTAAAAACAATGCTTCAGTGCCAGGATGTGATATCACAACTGCCAGGCTAGCCGGCATAATTTGCCGTGGGCCAAAATGGCTATAGTATTTCCAATCTCAGTGTAAACAGCCTTGCAATAATCTATTAAATATAAAGTAATTAGATGAGACTATTTCTACTACTTTTCACGAGGAAATAACAATAAATGTATAATGAGACTACTATAATTAAAATTTATGATAACGGCGCAAAAGTTATATCTGGTCCTGGAGTATAGGTTAATTTAAGTAGTGTGGCTTTATCCTTATTATGAATATTGTGGCTTTATATCATTATTATGAATATTATACCTATCTTCCGAAATTGTGTTTAGAATATTGAAAATTCCTCCTAATTTTTACAACTGATAGAACTTGAGACAAATATTCTTATTTACTTTCCTGAAGGGCCTGACAAATTTAGCTTGTTCAGTTATCTCAAGTTTAGAATCCCTGTTTTGACGAATAGATAAAAGTTTTGAAATATATTCTGGGCAACCCGAAAATTTAGTAGGTATTGCATCTGATTGCAAGCGATTAATTTTACGGTTATAAGAGGTAACCTAACCTGTCTGGGAATTTTCTTTAGAAACTTCTATAACGAATTGCTGTTTGATAAAATACAGCTCACATACTTTCCTGCACTTTAAAAGTGTAAATCCTTTTCTTGGAATGGCTGAAATCCATTTTTTACACAAACTTTGATCTTTCGGACAAGAAAACACACGCACTTTCGGCCCAAATACGTAATTTTCTTTACACTGCATATATGCGGCATATTTACGAACTTCTGAACTGACAATTTAATTTAAAAAACACTAATAATAGCGTGAAAACTCTCGAAAAACTAATAATAAGCTAAGATGTACCTAATCCATATATAACACGTTTAAATAAGTGCACTCTTATACTAAAAACGTGCAACTACGTTGTAGATTCTCGAATAGTCAGCCTAACGGGTGGGACGTAAATAAGTTCATTCGGATCAGCACTGAAGCCTTGTTTTTAGGTGGTAATGGTAAATGTAAATAGCGGCTATCTTTGTTATTCTACAACACACTCGGTATATCGTAAAAATATGGGATAAAATAACTGTCAAGGTCAGCAAAGTTATTAGATTTGACAACCATATCGTTTACAAGCATCATGTGTAATATTTTAATACTAACTTGAACGTATACTGGTGAATTGAATACATCTGCCAACACTTGCAAAAGTGCTTTATTCTCCGATGCACCTCCTGTTGCTAAAATCTTGGTATCTTTGCCTAAAAATTACAAAAAAAATAATTAACCTGAAAATTTATAAGCACTATTCTTACCAATTTTAAAGCCAAAATCTTCGGCGTATGCTCTTTGGGCTATAAACTGGCCTTCGATTACCGCTCTCACTTCAACTTCTAAACTGGTGAATTTACAAACCCGAGTTGTTTTCGTAAACCGATAGTCGCCTTGTAAAAACGGCAGAATCTCTTGAGCATCAAAATATAGCCCTAAAAGAATATATACCTTAAAAAAGTCCTACATTATATTACTGACAGTTACCCATATTGCCGAAATTTCCTCTAGGTGTGCTATTCAGTAACTGATTAAAAATATCCCAGGATCCTTCTGCACAATTATTTCTTATTCTTTCTCTTGTCAAAGACCCATTTTTGAAACTAGAATAAGATAGAGAAATGTATTCATTAACTTGATATCTAAAGTACAACCGTGTTAACAGGCAAATACCTTGGAAACAGTTATACAGTAAATGACTGTTATAAAAGAAACCTACCTACCATAGTAATGCCATATAAGAATCTTTATCCACGGGGTTGCATAATACGTGTCCATCTAGAACCACTGTAGGCTCAGACAACCATAAGAATGCCGTATCGCTAGTTCCTAAACTTACAGCTACCCAACCTTTATCCAGTCTCATTCCTAAAATAGCAAAATTGTTATTTTTTTTTCCAATAGTATTTGTGATAGGTACATATAGGGTTTCCCATAATTACATGACCATAGAACCACTTCATATTCTTGAAGTCAAAGTGCATTATTGCCGAGCATGTTTTAGAGTTGCAAAATGTTTGATTTTGCAGTTTCGGCGAAAAAAAAATTCTAACACAATTATTTCCAAACCTCACTTGTGTCGTTGACTGTAATATTTTGGATCATTACCGGAAACATAGTTTTTATTTAGGAACATTAATTACACCCAAGTCAACATGGCTTTGTACACGGTCGATCAACGGTTACAAATCTCTATTGTATAACCCACTTTATTTCCCACTGTGTCGATGCTAATACTCTCAAGTAGACGAGGTCTACACCGATTTTTTGAAGGCATTCAATAAGCAAAATCACGGTGTTCTTCTTAACGGTAGGTTTTCCACATTCATTATTATCTTTTTAAAATAATATCTTAGTGGGAGAAAACAGTATGTTGAATACCGTAGTCACGAATCCTTCGAGAAATCGGCAACTTCTGGTGTACCCCAAGGGTCAACACTGGGACCTCTCTCATTTATTATATTTATTAATGACATTGTAGACACACTAGATTTACAATATTCATCAGCTTACAGTCACCACCTTTCTTTGCTATAGAGTAATTGATTAGACTTAGAGCAGAGGAGCCCTGCCTTGGACTTGAGCCTATATTGGGCATTACAAGAAGACAGTTCACAAAGTTCCTCAATCAGTGGACCCACGAGACAGAGGAGGCACTGGAGGACCAACAAGTCCTGTAGGCAAACTCGAGATTTTGTGAGAGGGCCGAACAAGTTGAGATCGACTTGGTTACTGGACTGGAGTCGAAATACTCTGAAACTTTCAGTCGGAATTCTGACAGGCCATTGCAGACTCAGGAGACATCTATCATTGATAGATGTTGAGGAAGGCCTTACATGTCCAGTATGTGGGAGTGATGAAGAAACATCTTACCACTTCCTGGGACAGAGTGAAGCATTCGGGAGCCTGAGGATCTTCGGTTCTGAGGCACTTCTTGGGAGGAGCTGAGCTTCCTCGCACTAACTGACATCATAACTTTCATTAGAAGATTGGAAAGATTCGACGAGGGAGCAAGAGAAGTACGTGCTGTGGGGACAGCTGGGATTGGTAAAAAGGGCCTGTCTGCAACCTACTTGCCGGGCGTCAGTCTCCCCCACCATTGCCATTATCATTATCATTGCTTTAGAGTAAGTGGTACTTATACTCCAATAGGAATACTTCAGAATACACTTCTACTTAGTAGATTTTCAATGCGTAGCCATGACGGCATAGGACCGCAGCTAGCTTTAGTCATTAATATTTCTAGTTTCGGGGCTAGCAAATATACAAGATTTTTTTTTGTAATTTAACGGTTGAAAAATATTTCTTTATCCGGTTTTCTGCCCTAGATCAATGATCATGTTATTATCACTTTACATTTTCCGTGTTCAAATGAGCTATAAAACGATAATAATATTATGTTATGTCTCCAAATATTTAAGCTGCGCCATCAGTGATATTTTTTGCATTTTGGTTTTTGCGTTCCAAATTTAATTGCCAAAAAAAAAATTAGTCAACGGTTAAACTTGAATATTTTCACTTATATTACTCAGATTAAAGCACAAATCTTATTTGATTATGTGACCAAAAGTGATGATTATGACTTTTAAAAAGCTCAATATCGCTTTTTCTCTCTCAGTTTAGGCAAAGATTATAGTGTATATAATCTTCGGTTTAGATTATCGTAAACGTAAAGTGCAGTAGTTTCATTTGGAACATTTCTTTAGCCGCCAACAGTCCAACAGTACACGTTTTCGACTAAAACCAGAGCTAGTATGTGTATCTACTGATATTTGTGCCCTGACTAAAACGAGCATTTGTCTCCATCTACAAACCAATGGCAGTACTTTATATGCCGAAATCATAATTTTCTGTACTTTTAACAAGTCGCAAAGGTTTTGATCCAATATTGAGATTTATATTAACACTGCGTGTCTAAAGATGGGCTTAGAAACAATGTGATTTTCAAATTCAAAAATAAATTTTTATGTTAAGTAATCTAAATAAATAATATAATAATAATTTCCAGACCACAATTTAAATACTAAGTACAAATTTTTTTGGGTTATTAGGTCCAATGTAATTAAAACACTATTGTATTAACTTGCCGACGTTTCGGTATAATTTATTACCATCCTAAGGGCACTGTAAGATATAAATAAATTGATTGTAGTTATTCTATAACTATATGGGTGATAAATTCTAATAATATTGAACAGTTAATTAATTATTCTATAACAGATTGTAGAAAACATGTACTTATTTTAGGCACTTCAATTATTATTTAGAATTAGTTATAGGTTAGTGATATATAAAAATTATAAACAAATACTCACATTAAAATTTAGTGTTTCGTGTATAAAAAACATAATGGCAGGAACATACTTCTTAACTATAATATTGAGTTTATTGAAAACTACTCGGTATACCGGCGCATACAGAAATGAAAATTTTTTATATATTTCTTGAAATGTGTTATTCTCGTGGAGGCTGTGACACTAATGAGATTATTTTTTAGCACTGTTAAACTTACTGTAGATAAGGGATGAATAAGTGTTTGGGAACTAAAATGTTTGTTTATATAATAAGTAAACAAGCTTAAAGTAGAAAGGAACGAAAGATGTAAATAGGTTGATAATTTTAAAATATCTAATGTACCTATCATAAAGTTTTCATTTTATTAATTAGATTGAAATAACAAGAGTTTAAATTTTCAGTGTCTTTTCTTGAATTTACTGATTCGAATTTTTTAATGTTTATCATTTCTTGAAATTTTCTTTTTTCTAGATTAGATTGTTTACCTATCACTGCGGTTTCGTCAAAGTTAAATTCATGATTTAAAGTTTACAATGTTCTACCAAAGATGTGATATTAAGCTTATTTTTTTTTTTGACATCTCTCATATGTTCTTTTTTCCTTGTTTTTAGATACCTACTTGTTTGACCTATATAACTTTTATTACAATTTTTACATGGTATTTTATATATTAAATTCGATTGTAAGTCTGTTGGTGTTTTAGTTTTTAATTTGGTAAAAAAGTTCTTTTTGATTGTATTTTCACTTTTAAAAGCTATATTCATTTTGTTTGACATGAGAACCTTTCTTACTTTTCGAAAGATTTTTTACATATGGCAGTTTGTAATAAAATGTTGGTTCTGTTAGTAAAGGTCTAATTGGTCGACTATTATTGTTACTCTGTAATATTCTATTGATTAATGATATCGGAAAATTATTTTTGATAAGATACATTTTAATTAGTTGTAAGTTTTTTCATGAAATTGGGGACTGGATAAATTTATAGCTCTGTGTTTTAAATTCTTAATTATATTAAGTTTAGTTTTAATCGAATGTTGGGAATTGAAATTTAAAAATCTTTCTGAATACTTATTGATTGGTACCATAAACCAACCTTTTCAGAAAGATTTTTAAATTTCAATTCCCAACATTCGATTAAAACTAAACTTAATATAATTAAGAATTTAAAACACAGAGCTATAAATTTATCCAGTCCCCAATTTCATGAAAAAACTTACAACTAATTAAAACGTATCTTATCAAAAAATAATTTTCCGATATCATTAATCAATAGAACATTACAGAGTAACAATAATAGTCGACCAATTAGACCTTTACTAACAGAACCAACATTTTATTACAAATTGCCATATGTAAAAAATCTTCGGAAAAGTTAAGAAAGGTCCTCATGTCAAACAAAAAATAAATATAGCTTTTAAAAGTGAAAATACAATCAAAAAGAACTTTTTTTACCAAATTAAAAACTAAAACACCAACAGACTTACAATCGAATTTAATATATAAAATACCATGTAAAAATTGTAATAAAAAGTTATATAGGTCAAACAAGTAGGTATCTAAAAACAAGGAAAAAAAAGAACATATGAGAGATGTCAAAAACAAAAATAAGCTTAATATCACATCTTTGGTAGAACATTGTAAATTTTTAAATCATGAATTTAACTTTGACGAAACCGCAGTGATAGGTAAACAATCTAATCTAGAAAAAAGAAAATTTCAAGAAATGATAAACATTAAAAAATTCGAATCAGTAAATTCAAGAAAAGACACTGAAAATTTAAACTCTTGTTATTTCAATCTAATTAATAAAATGAAAACTTTATGATAGGTACATTAGATATTTTAAAATTATCAACCTATTTACATCTTTCGTTCCTTTTTACTTTAAGCTTGTTTACTTATTATATAAACAAACATTTTAGTTCCCAAACACTTATTCATCCTTTATCTACAGTAAGTTTAACAGTGCTAAAAAATAATCTCATTAGTGTCACAGCCTCCACGAGAATAACACATTTCAAGAAATATATAAAAATTTTTCATTTCTGTATGCGCCGGTATACCGAGTAGTTTTCAATAAACTCAATATTATAGTTAAGAAGTATGTTCCTGCCATTATGTTTTTTATACACGAGAAACACTAAATTTTAATGTGAGTATTTGTTTATAATTTTTATATATCACTAACCTATAACTAATTCTAAATAATAATTGAAGTGCCTAAAATAAGTACATGTTTTCTACAATCTGTTATAGAATAATTAATTAACTGTTCAATATTATTAGAATTTATCACCCATATAGTTATAGAATAACTACAATCAATTTATTTATATCTTACAGTGCCCTGAGGATGGTAATAAATTATACCGAAAACGTCGGCAAGTTAATACAATAGTGTTTTAATTACATTGGACCTAATAACCCAAAAAAATTTGTACTTAATAAATAAATAATGTTTACCTACCAGATTTAACTATTTTTTTAGTCTAAGCAGAACTTAAAATAATCTCTGTGGCGTTAAAATTACCTATTAGAGATGCTGCATTATCTCCTGTGCAAGCTATAACTCTGCAATTTGGGCTAAAATTATACCTTTCCACAAAATAGTTTGACATGGGACCTACATCAGTATTTGAAGGCACTGGTTCCCCTAGTTTTTCCGCTAAGTTTGGCTCCACATGCGTCGAGAAGGGTTTGGTTCCATTTTTTACTATGTATATCCATTAAATTCATACCGGAACCATCGGAAATATCAATTGGTGCTATCTTTCCCAAAAATAAGGAACATAGAAAACTGCTGACTAGGGATATTCTCTAAAAGAGATGACCATATAAGTACTACAATACTATAATTAAACATTTTTTGCTAAATAATAAATTGTTACAATTTTTTGTTAACGAACATAATATACTTAATAAAATATTTTTTCCATTGGTTCACTTGTCCTCGAGTCTAAGTTAAACCAAGTAGAAATGTTTCTAATTTTCCACTTGAACGGCAATTTCCCTGGATTTACCCTAAAAAGATATGTTGAATTTTTTAAATAATATAACTAAAGCGAGTTTTTATATTTAACACGTTGGTGAATTCCTATGTCTCTCTCGCACTAAGAACATAACAAAAACACAGACACAATTTAATGGTACCAGGTGGATCCACCGTTGAACAAAAAAGGCAGCTCTATGTCGATGAAGAAAGCTTTTTGTATTGATGTAATAGGTTTAATGTCATTATCTTTTATATTTAGCAGCAAATACCATCATATAAATCGTTGTATTTAGTAAACAGATTTTCCATTACATTTTTTATAAATCTTTTCAAAATATCATTGTTTATAGTAGTACACACATGATCATGGTATCCATCTTGTTCGTCACGTTAAGATTACGAACAGAAGAATCTAAGAATCTAACGTACTGCAAAAACTGGTTAACTCCCACATTACATCGAGAATGTAATGAGTTAAAAAATCTCTTTTGGCTTGCAACCAAAAGTACTGACCCCCAACTGCTGGACGCCTATAAGGAATTGAAGCGAGAACATAAACACAACATTTACAAAGCTAAAAAAATGTTTTATACCACTAAAATCAGGAATTCAGCTAATGCTACCAAAGAAATATGGAAACTTGTTAATGCGCAGCTTGGTCGTGTCTCTAGGTATAATAAAATCAGTATAGAAATTGACGATAGGTTATGGGATGATTCCAAATACGTTGCCGATTACCTTGCCGATTATTTCGCGAACATTGCCAACATTAAGTTAAAGGACTATTTTGGCGATAACAAATCAGATAATCCAACTACCAGCATTCCGACTGAACATTCAATTTATTTAGAACCAGTTTCCGACTTGGAGCTTGATGATATAATAAAAAATTTAAAAAAATTCTAATTCGTACGGTACCGATGGAATATCTTCTAAGTTTGTCAAGTTAGGCTTTGATTACATCCGTGAACCACTTAGGTATATTATCAATAAATCTTTGCAAACTGGAATCTTCCCAACAGCTCTCCAAATTGCTATAATTATGCCAATTTTTAAAAAAGGTAATCCTAATGATTGTGACAACTATAGACCTATTTCCATCTTATGTGTCTTTAGTAAAATAATAGAAAAAGTTATATATAATCACTTAATCTCATTCTTTTCCAAATTTAATATAATCTCTGATTGTCAACACGGATTCCGGAAAAATAGGTCAGTTCAGTCTGCATCAGTTCAGTTTTACAATTTATTTATGAAGAACTTGACAAAAATAAACATGTGGTTGGCATTTTTTTGACTTAACAAGGGCGTTTGACACTATTAATATATCATTTATTGTTAAAAAAATGTTCAATTTGGGTATTAGAGAGCCACTTAGTACCTGGATTGAATCCTACTTATCTAATCGTAAACTTCGTGTCCTGAACGTCAATGTTATATCTGACGAACATGCCATTAATGTGGATGTACCCCAGGGATCAGTTTTGGGTCCATTGTTGTTTCTTTTATTTATTAATGACCTTCCTCAATTTGTTAATCAATGCAAAATTGTTATGTTTGCTGATGATACATCTATGTCACTATCAGCAACTGACCCCATTATGTTGAATGAGACTCTTGCTATAATTATAAGTGACTTTCAAACTTGGTGCCATAAAATATGCTTATGCTAAACAATGACAAGACTAAATGTTTATATTTTTCGGCCAGAAAATCTATACCCCAATATTTTGCTTGATAATGATGTATCATTCTCTGGTAGCACTAAATTCCTGGGTACCCACTTGGACAACAGGCTAAGTTGGGATACTCACATTGATGAACTTTGTAAAAAGATTAGAAAAGCCTACTTTGCCATCAGCCAACTGAGAAATACCTTAGATGGTAAAAGTTTATTAAATGTCTATTATGCTCTTGCTTATTCCCATCTTTCTTACAATATTATGCTATGGGGTCGATCTGTATATATGAATAGAGTGTTTGTATTGCAAAAAAAGGCTTCTAAGATTAATGTATAATGTAAACACCAGGGATTCATGTAAGCCTTACTTTATACGCAACAAAATATTGTCATTACCCTCAATTTACTTATATACAACTTTACTGTACATTAAACGTAACCTTAGTCAAGTCCCCATGAATTCTGACTGTCATAATTATGCCACAAGACATGGCCACTTGCTGAGAACGGATAACCATTGCACTGCTCTTTACGAAAAATCACCGCTTTATTCAGGTATTAAATTATTTAATAAACTATCCATGGATATCAAGAATTGTACCAGTTTTCCTATATTTAAGAATAAGCTAAAAAGCTTCTTAATAGAAAACTGTTTTTTATAGCGTCAATGAGTTTCTTTCTTATTAAGCAGCACCTACCTGTTTTAGTATGTCTGTAACCAATGACGTGAATTGTTATACTCTATATGTATTGTCAGTTTTACTTTTAGTGATCCATATATTTATTTTTTATTTTTTTAAATTATTTTTATGTTTATATTTCCACAATCTAATTATGTTTGTTATTTCTATGTATGTTTGTCATTTACTTACTTTTGACCACCACATCTTTCATTGTAATAGTCCTAAGTGTTATCCATCATGGATTGGTCAATTGAAGTCGAACAGAAGCTAAAAATTTGTCCTGGGGCACTAAAGAAAAATGACGAAATTTTCAATCAAGATCACCTCATTATGATTTCTACATTTGATCGGAAATTACTTTCATATATATAATTTGTATACCTGTATATCTCAAAGAATATTTGTGAATCAAATATGTTTACACTTTAATAACACAATTTTTTTTGTCATTTTTAGATTAGAGTTTCCTTTCGTTCCACTTACCTCAGTATTTTTATATGCATCTGGCTTTGTTTGAAATACTTTGGCTATTTGTGACCCTGTAAATCTCTCATAGGCTCTAGAACCTGTAATTTCTGCTAATTTCTAAAAAAAGCTGTTTTAAAATCATCGGTACTTTGGTATTGAACACTTTTTATCATCACCTCCGGTCCCCCTACTGCGGCTTCAAGCTGCTTGCATTGCTGGGTCGTACTAGAATCCATCCATATGGGACTGTTGGTCACGGTAAAGCTAGTGGCTAGTTGTAGATGTTGGAATTCACTTGGGTCTAATGTTTTTAAAGCATTTTCGGCTCCTTTTTGCCAATACACAGAACCATGTTGCTAAAATGTTGAAATTAACTTGAGGAAAAATAAAGATGTACATTTTTTTGCGAATGAGAAAATTTAAATTGATATGTTTTAAATCTGAACTTCCTATTTCCCAACGATGTCTGACAACATAATTATTCAATAATTTCTAGTAAAAACTAATAAAATAATTATTGGGTATTACATAAGCATTCTTTAAAACCTGACATGATAATAATAATAAATACTTTTCTACAGTTTTTTATATTTTATACTGTCATTCTTATCTGATTGCGCTAGTAGAAAAGTTTTAGGAATACAGGGTGGGGCAATAGCGCGTCAGACTTCGATATCTCGAGTTCTATGATAGCTAGAAATAAAAAAAAATCAGGTAAACTAGATAAAAAAGTCTATAACCGGAAATTATTTTCGAATATACACGGCAAGCCAAGACGAAATTACAGGATCAAGTGCCTTTTTTTTAAATGGAATGCTATATATGTCAGTACATTTTTGTAGCCTCTTTCTACTATTCCTAAAATTGCAGGTGTGATATATCTAAAAGCAGTTATTATCCTTTCCTTCATATTTTGTACTGTTGTTGGTGTGTCTTTATAAACAGTTTCCTTTACGTATCCCCATAAAAGAAATCCGTTTTGTAAGATCTGGGGATCTAGCAGGCCATTTAGTGGGTCCATTTCTTCCAATTCATTGAAGTGGGTAAGTATTATTTAAGTGGTCTCTAACTGCATTTAAATAATGTGGTGGAGCACCATCATGTTGAAATCACATCCTATTTCGAATCCTTTAAGGACCATTCACCAATAATTGTGGCAGATAGTTTTCCAGAAAATGAAGATAAATAGCTCCAGTCAATGTACCATCAAAGAAATGTGGCCCTATTACATGTTCTCCAATAATTCCTCCCCAAACGTTTATAGACCATCTGTGCTGGTTATCAACTTGCCTAAAAAAGTGAGGATTTTCCGAAGCATAATAACGGAAATTGTGCCTATTAACAAATCCATTTTTATGAAAAGTTGCCTCATCAGTGAATAAAAAATTACCGAAGAAGGTGACATCTTGCATTTTATCTCTGGCCCAATTACAAAACTGTAGACGCCTTTGAAAATCGTTATCAGATGATATGCATGAAACTTATTTGTTTTTAAGATTCTACCAACAGACCCGTCTACTTATTCCTACTAATGAGCTCACTTCTCTCTGATTAATATGGAGATTCTCAACCGTTGCCAGCACCACAGAAAACTCATTTTCTTCGTTCACAGCACGTTTTATTCGTTTGCTTTTTTTATATTCGACATTTCTAGTTTCCACAAATCTAACGAGAAGGTTTTGGAAGCTGCATGCTAACATCAGGTATCCTTCTTTCAGGATACCTTTGCTTATAAAATTCTATTGGCAAACAAGCAATTTCTGTCTGAGTCGCCTAAAACAAAAGTTATGTCTACAAGTTCCGCTTTATTAAAATTCATTTAGTAAAACTCGACATATTTTAAATTTAATACAAATTATAACTGACAACCGATAAGTGCGATAATTGTTCGTTTGTACAAGACAATTTATACTAAACTGAGGTTTTATTGCTTGTCGAATAACGAAAATAGCAAAAAAAAAATTACAAAAAAACTATTATAGTAATGGACCAGTTAAATAGTATTTACCCACTTTAGTGGATAGGAAGAAATGGTCCCACTAAATGGCTTCATTTCAAATGCGCGATATGTGGAGCACTTATTATAATTTTTTCTAATGAATTATTTGAATAAACTTCTTTTTTAAATTTTATTCTTGAATTTTGTACTTATTGTTCAATAAAACGAAAATGGTTGTAATTAGCCATAGGGAAGTACTTACAAAAAATGTTCGTTTTTCATTTCTATATCATATCGTTGAAAAATATATAAAAAAACTATAGGTGTTTATTATTAAAGCTGGCCGAGGTGGCTGGAGTACAGCCACGGTCTTGCGCTGGCGTCACACGTGCCGATTTAGAAGTGATTTACGCTGCAGTCTTATTTGAAAGGTTAATGCTTGAGGTTGTACCTATAAATTATACATACTTAATGTCAAACGCGCCAAAAGGTAAAAAACGACCGTACGCGGACACAGTGAATAAATTTATCGGTGAATTTCCGGATTTATTCTATGACGGATGCAAAATAACTTGTAAAGTTTGCAATCAAGACTTAATGTGCTGGCACAAAACAGATTGTCGTCGTCATATCAATATCGTGCAACATCAAAATAAAAAAAATGGCATGCCTTTGACAACTCAGTTTATGTTTGATTTATTGTTAATGTTAATAGCCTGTAATATTCCGCTACACATACTGGATAAACAACCATTTCGGGAGTTTTGGAATAAATACAATCCCCAGGTGAACTTACCAAGTCGTACATCGTTACCTAGATATATTCCAGCTGTTCGTGAAGACATTGTAAATAGGATTAAATGTGGATTAAAAAATACACGGCTCTGGTTATGTATTGACGAGACGACAGATTGTAAAAAAAATTCTATTTTAAATATTATAGTACGTGTACTGGACTTTCTTAAACCAACATGTCCACGTTTACTAGCTAGTAAAAGACGAACTGCGTGTACTGGCGAAATAATTACGCGTGTGGTGTTGGAGACATTCGAAAAATTTGAACTTTCAACAAGTCAAGTATTGATGTTTGTGACTGATGGTGCCGCGACAATGCGCGTGGTAGGCCGTTCTCTTCAAAGAGACAATTGTAGGTTTTTACATGTTACGTGTAAAGTGCATGCGTTACATCTTGTGGCAGAAACGATTCGAAAATGTTTTCCAGAGGTAGATGCATTAATAGCAAATACAAAAAAAGTATTTCTCAAATCTCCTAAACGGCTTCGAGCATTTCACAGACAGTGTCCTGGTATCCCTGAATCACCAGAGCCCATTCTTACACGTTGGGGAACGTGGTTGAAAGCGGCTTTCTATTATGCTGAATATTTTCAACAAATAAAAGCTGTGATACTACAGTTCAACCCTAACGAGGCTGCAGCTATTAGGGAAAGCCAGACAAGCTTTCAAGACGTTTCCCTTGAAACAGATTTAAAATAATAACAATTATAGAGGACTACACGACGTAATAGAAAAATTGCAAAATAGTTCGTTGTCGTTAGTGGAATCGCTGCAAATAGTGGACGACGTAAATACAGAGCTACAGGCTATAAATGACGCAAAAAATAATCACGTTAGTGAAAAATTCGAGAGTGTATTACAGAAAGATCCTGATTTTAGCAAATTAAGACAAATTTGTGATGGTGCATCTACAACTTCGTTAAGTGAGTTCACAGATTGTTTTACTTATGCCTGTATTACATCCGTAGATGTCGAACGGTCATTTTCAAAATACAAACATATTTTTTCACCAAAGCGAACATCGCTGACGGAGACAGCTGTAGAAACATGCCTGATGCTATTATACTATAGATCTTCCCCACTTTGTGATGACGACAACCAAACTACTTCATAAATCTGCTTAAAAGGGTGAGTTTTATAAAAAATTTTTATAAAATGTAACATTATTGTTAAAATTTATTTCCATTTATTGTATTTATTCAAGTATTATGACATGATGTAAACATATGAGTCATATGACGGCTCTGTCGGCCAGGTGACCTTGGCCAGCTTTATTTATTATTACTGTCATGTTAGGTTTGAAAGAATGCTTATGTGATACCCAATAATTATTTTATTATTTTTTATTTTTGCCCTGAATTGTACTATATTTTTATAAAGAAAATAATGACTAAACATTCGTTGTCACTTCTTTTATTTTTAACATTACCTTTAAATTAAAGTAATATTATTTGTTATTCTGAGGTCAACTCTGGTATATTAAGAACCGTCATAATGGTAATGTTACGATGTCATTTTAGATTGTTTAAAAAAATTAAAAGCGAAATTCAAGGAATACCTGCCATTGACATTGTATCAATTATCACTTCTGAAAATTCGAATCCCATATTTGGTTTAAAAACCACAAGGTGTAATTATCTGTCTATTAGGTATTTTGATATTTAGATCTGTACCTGTTGATAAGTGTTTGATAGATGTGAGGTAGACTTCCAGGTATTTGTTTAAAAAATATTTTGAATGCCTCACTATTTTCTTATTATAAAAAAAAACTGGAATTTGTGGATCCCAAAATAGACTAAAATATGCAACCTATTACGTAGGTTTTATTTTTGATTTATTTAATACATTTTTGTCTTTATTTGATGAATGCAATAGAACAGACATGTTCATATAACGAACAAAAAAAAAAAAACGTCAATTGGCCCTTGCAAATGAAAAAGTAGGGCTTACGATGCATCATTTAGGTTATTATTTACTTACATGTCATAAATTATTAAAATTTATTGAAGTAGAATATTTATTTTTAATAAAAATGCAGCAAAATTTTTACGAAAGGTGCTGAAAGTGTCTACCACCTTGACCCAGAAACTTATGAGCTCTCTTTTTAACAGAATCGAAAACATGTTTAAGGAGTATTAGATTGTTGTCAATTCCTTCGATTTTCTCTGCAATTCTGACTTGAAAATGATCAATGTCAGGAACAGAAACTTGAAAGACTGATTTTTTTTTAAAAATGCCACAAAAATAAATCATATGCAAGTAATGTCACATGATCTTGGAGGAAATTTATGTACTCATTTTAAGTGCCTCACTCGATTTGATTTTTTGAATTTTCGCCTAGAAAAAAAAATTATAAAACTATACTTATAAATTTTTTCTGATGAATCAAAAAGAAAAACAATTGAACGTCAAATAAAAAAAGTTATGGTCGAAAGACTGAAAAATATAAAAATGAACACCCTGTATATTGATGCGGAAATGTACATGTGACGTTTAACTGATTTACAACAAATATCCGAGAACATTACTATGCTGCAAACGGAAGGGAAGGCATTTGATCAAAATGAAAATTATTAATTTAATTCAATTATTGATATACATTTAATTACAACCCCATTATTTTAAGAAGATGCAAAGTGAATTTGATGAAACGCCTTCGCCTCTATAGCCAAATGGTAATGTTTTCGAACATTTAAATGAAATCTATGTAATTTTTGAAATAAACAATAGTTACTTATGCACCAAGCGCATAAAGAGACGATAAGGGCTGTTAATGCTGGTTGTGCCCGAGGTGTACCACAAAATGTACGACCAGTCTTAATTAATTCTAATACACCACATGTAATGACACCACATCTAATGACAACCCCCTTTATCCCTGAATGTCTTAAATGACATTGTGCGGGAGAGGGTTACACATTAAGAAACAATGGACATACATCCAATATCCGAGTATACTACGATTAATCTCTCTCACAAAAAAATCTCAGTGCCACGGCCGGGAATCGAACCCCGGACCCCGAGGTTTCGAGGCAAGTACGTTACTTCTAGACCACGTAGCCATAAATATATGTCGGCTATCTTGCAAATACTTCATAAGAATTGTCAATCTGTTAAATTTTGGCATTCCGTATCAATCGTATTGTCACACTGGCAGGTAGGAATTTGATTTTGAATTTGTATTAAGAACAAATACAAATAACCAAGCAACAACGTAAATAAAGGTAGCCATATTGTAATTTTGTGGAAAAAATCATTCCCAGAAGTTTACAATCCTTTTGTCGAAGTGTTTTGTATTTTTCAATTGAACTGAAAATGGAAGATGAAAATTAATTTTCCAGTGCCCCACAGAAATTACTAAAGCGGCGGAGGCTTCGATGTTGAACTTGTTGCCTCAGAAGTGGAAAATGATGACTTTGCTTTAAAAGATATATTTGTGATTAAAGCGAAAGTAAAAAAAATTAATGTGATACGCACATGTAATCAGTGGAACATGACATGTCAATTTCCTCATTAATATACAGAGTATAAATTTTTATATTTTTCAGTTTTTCGGCCATAACTTTTTTATTTGACGTTCAGTTGTTTTTTATCTTCAAATTTGGATTCCTCAATACATAAGCATAGTTTTGGAATTTCTTTCCTAGGTGAAAAATCAAGTAATGAAATTGAGTGAGGCACTTGAAAGGATCAGCCTGTATAGCAGTAAGACTAATTAAACGATCTTAAAAGATGGCTGGCAGTATGTCGACTGTTGCGGCTGCTATATGTGCTCATCTTGTTGAACATGACCAAATGCAATTTCATTGGCATCAAACTGATTAATGAAGGGGATTAGAATATCTTCACGATATCTCTGTTCGGTTAGAGTTCCAGGGAAAAAATTGGACCAATAATTCCTCTCTTATTAATTGCACACCAAACACCAATTTCCTGCGAATGAAATGGGGCTTGGAATATAATTGACGTATTTTTTTACGCTCATCTTCTATTAGAAAAGCTAATATTAAATTAATGGTCAATTAAAGTGTCATTTTTATTAGCATATGGAAAATAAAACCTGAAGTAATTCCACACATATTTGATTGACACCAAAACAGCATAACAAATCATCAAAACTACTACTGACGATTCACTTTGTGTAGATGGGAAAGATGGAGACTCCGAAGAAAATGTTCCTGAATGAGACGCACAACAGCTTCATGTGAAAAGCACTGAACAGAAGAAAAGTAAACTAATAGAAAAATACGTTCAAGTTAATCTTAACATTTTCTCCGGTCAAAATCAACTCAGACAGTGGACTAATTGCGTGGAATGACGCCAAAAACGCTTTTCCAGCAAATTCGAGCGTTTCAAAGACTATGAATTTTAGTTGAAATATTTCATTTATTATCAATTCTAATGATCTGAAATTTTTATGAGAAGTCCAAGCTTTTAAAGAGATCAGAAAATGTATAAAGAAGGTGTCGACGAAACATCGCTAAGTGAGCTTATTCTACATAGGAAAATGTCTCGTGTCTTAAAAATGTACCTAATGCAGATCTTACTAACATTTTTTATAGTATTATTCGGTAATATCACAAAGGTCTAAACAACTAACCTGTGCAGTTCCTGAAACAGCGGCTATTTTTGAGAAGTCAACACCTGCCACAGTCAGTCGATCCATCAACATATCTAGGGCCTTTATCCACATTAGCGTTGGTGCGGTTATGTATCTTGAGTTTACTTTGTCGATAATGGCCCCCCCTTGCGTACGAAATTCTGGTAAATCCGTGTCATATATCACCGATTCTTGGTGGATTATCTGGAGATTATCGTTGACCACAGCAGCTTTCAGCTAAAAAAATAATAAAGAATACATAGCAGGTCAAACATAAAAAAATATGTAAAAAAACGTGGTGTGTTCTCATTTATCATTAGATATCAAAAATTTACCACTTAACCGATTAGGTAACAATTACGTTTGATAATGGAGATTGTCTGTCTGATATAGACTAATGATTTCTGAAAATATCTTACACTTGAGAAGAAATAATTTAGATTTCACTAAATGCCAGCGACCATTTCTGGTCCGGTTTAAAATTTCTGAATATTTTCTACTTATTTTAAAATTGCACCATTCTATCGAACGGTTTTGGAAGCTTTTTTTTTGCTAAATTACAAACTTTTGTTTTTATTCGTATTCCTTGATGTTCCACTACGTGATCAGAAAAACGTTTGAAAAGATTCAAAGCTTTTTGAGAAATTTCCCTCGCGGTCAGATTATTAAGTAAACAATTGAAGGGGTGGACGGATAAACTTTTGTTTTTATTCGTATTCCTTGATGTTCCATTACGTGATCAGAAAAACGTTTGAAAAGATTCAAAGCTTTTTGAGAAATTTCCCTCGCGTTCAAATTATTAAGTAAACAATTGAAGGGGTGGACGGATAAAGGTGTTAACTGATACTGTTTCAAAAATTGGAGTATCGTATTTGATAAAGAAGTTGTGGTGTTACAACTTATCACCAATGTTTTGTTACGTTTCTTTCTATGACTAGATGCTTAGATACCGAATGGATATAGAAGCTAAGGAACAACATAACTCCGTGTCTCTGGTGAATACAAGTTGGTAAAAACGTTTTTCTGACAAATTAGCAATTTGTTAATTAACATCTTTATCCATCCACCCACCCCTTCAATTATTTTAATAGAATGAACATATGAGGAAACCTGACATTTTTTAATAACGCATGGAAACGTTTAACAACATTTTCTAATTTTCCCTTTAATTCCATTTTAATTAATTTGATTTCGTTATTGGCAGAGTTAGAATGAGGAAAATTCTTCATTTGTGGTGTTGGGGCTTGGTTTATGAAAAATGAGGTCTTCGTTGATGTTGATACTACACAGAAATCGCTGAGCTGGACACTAAACCTGTCCATAATTAAATCCAAAATGCGCCGGCACTCCGTCATGTTTGTCCAAATATCCTGCCTAATATTAGGAAAATCAAGTATTGGGGGTAAATCTTCCATTAAAAATTCCCGATATCTTACAGCAGTAAGGCAATCAAGAAAAATATGTGCTCCGATTACTAAGTTGTCAACTATTCTGCACCAGAGGTTTACTGACTATCCTCTTTGGAAACCTCTCTGCCGATATTGATGAGGATTTTCCTCACACCAATCATGTAGATTGTGCAAATTAATAATACTCTTGGGTAAAGACTTGATTCGTCGCTCCAAATGATACTGCTTGTAAAGTCTGGATTACGATTTACGTTCTCCAAAATAACATCTACAAGAATCCAGCCCAAGCTCTGTATCACCATCATGTAACACATGGACTTTGCGGACTAAATCGAGTAGTCCATTAAAATATTCATCGAGTTGTGAGACAAATTTGATTGTGCTACAAATTGTCGAGTGCTCATAGAGGAAACATCTTTGATAATTACAAGATCTTATTCTCCATCTTGAATAGTATAAACTTCTGGATGCCCCACACTTCTTCTCCGTGGATTTAAATCTTCAGTCTCAAGAAGCCTCTGTTCTACGTGTAAAATAACTTTATGATCTGGGTGACGACGGCGGTGGGAAAATCGTTTTGTATAATGAACCGCAAAGACTCTAGTACTGTTACTAGAAGCCCCCAACATATCAACATATTCACAATTGGAAAATACCTCTCTATTTAATTAGATTAAAATTAAATTCTAAATTTATGGCTAATGGGAACTAAAATCACCACGGCACATATGGTACTGCGATCAGATGAGTAAGCATCAGCTGATTCTTAGTTTGTTAACATTTGTTTTATTTGCTTTTGTGGGTTTTTTTTTAGGTACAAAAATATATATTATTACATTAATCTAAAGTTGGTATGTAAATTCAACAAGTTTAACCTAGTTTGCACTATGTTTTGTTAATTTGTGGAGCACCTAACCTAAAAATGTCACTATTACAACTTTATATACATTTTGTATTATAGTCCTTTGGCTTGAAATGGACACCCATTACCGAGGTTCATACTTTTTCCATCAATTATGCCTTCTCCTTTACTTTTCTTTTATCTATTCACTCCACGATACCATAGCTGTTGGTGATTTAAACCAACTGCGCATCTTTTTTGGAAAAATAGTGAAAGGAGATTCTTCTATCCCCATTTTTCCTTGAGTGACAATTGTACACACATCAATTCGTATTATGCACTGTTTTCCTCAGCATATTGTGGAATAAACGTTGATGAAATAAAAGAAAAGACGGTAGTAAAACCATGACAAGCAAACTATACAAATTCAATCAAGCGAATGTAAACAAATGTAAACTCTTTTCGTTAAAGACGTCTATAAGCATGGAACATGGGCTGCTGATGATTTCTAACCATGTCAAATAATCAAAAATCGTTTCGTTCGTGTAGATATGCGTTTTGAAAATGACAAACATTTTTGGGTTTTCATTTCAACTGTTTATAAAAGTTCAAGAAAAATTATATTCATTTATGTAAATATTTAGATAACTAGTAGCTGCGTAAATATTTTTTTCGCTATTAAACATATAATATAGTAAAATTAATTTTTACATTACATTCTCTGTACGATTGATAAACTTAGATAACTAAATTCGAGGTCAATTATCAAGCAGATAAATATAAAAAATGCTTTTTATTGCTAAATAATAACATTCGGTGTTATGTTAAAAAATAATCATATATGGAAGGAATTATATAATGAGGATGTCGAAACTAGAACCATAACTTACTACATTTCATATAGATATTTAAAATTTCCATATTCGATAGAACTACTGAACTATGTGTGAAGTGAATGACTATCGATTTACTCTACAACGATTGTTTGAGGTGTTGGTCACGCGTTTGACTTGAGATAAGAGCAAAAATACAACATAAATTTGGAAATCAGTATCAGTTAAAGATATTTATCAATATTCTTGTGTCGGGAACAACAGTTGTAAACCATAAAAAGCAGATCTATCGACGAATATTGAACAAAATAGATAGTGAGGTGCATTTAAGTAAAAAAGTAAATTTATGCATATATAAACATTTTGCTATATGTTCTCCCATAATTCTGTTCCTTGATTTTGTTTGGAGTATGGTGAAAATGTTGATTATCGTATATCTGACACCACTCAGGGATTTGCAAATATGAAATATTGTGGTGTTCAACATTTAAAAAACCGCTGCCAATTACTTGGGGATCAGAACTTCCTCACCGTAGTAAAACTCGACGTGTGGTGGAGTTTACAATAAAAGTAATTTTTAACGTTTTAAAAAGTCACATTTTTTTGACGTTTCAAAAGTCACATTTTTTGACGTTTCAAAAGTCACATTTTGACGTTTCAAAGAAGTCACTTTGACGTTTCAAAAAAGTCACATTTTTTGACGTTTCAAAAGAGTCACATTTTGACATTTCAAAAAAAGTCACATTTTGACGTTTCAAAAAAAGTCACATTGGTGGAATGTCACTAACAGTTTTCTTAGACATTGGGACCGATTTTACTCATCAACGAACTGTCTGAAATTTTGTTTATCGTCATAATTCGTCGAGATTCGTCCAGAAATGTAATAAAAATATTTCAAATTTTTTTTTCACGAATAGATAACTTCCTCACTTTGAGGGTGAGGAAGTAAAAGTAACTGCAAAAATAAACGACGGACTAAGTAGAAATAAATTTTGCGGAAGATATAACAAACACTTGATAAAATGATGGGATTAATTAAATTAATTTTTAATTAAAAAAGATACATGTTAATTACTCTAATCGAAAAACACTTTTATGATAATAACAATTGTATAATTTGTTTACGAATTTATTCCTAATAAAGCATATTTCCTTCGCTTTTTGGAAATAGTATGAATATTAGAAATGGGGCAAAATAACTACTAGATCTATTTAGTACGAGGGGTTGTTTCGTTTTTATATTCTCGGACTGGGCAAAAGCTGCTGTTGCTGATTGTGTTAATTGAACACCCGCATTATAGTCCAGATTTAGCACCCAATGACTACTTTTTGTTTCCGAATCTCAAAAAAACATTCAGGGACAATGATGAACTTATAGCAACTGTTGAGGAACATTTTGTGGAGGAACCAAACGAATATTTTTATAACGGATTAAAGATGTTAATGAAACTGTATAATATCTGTATTCCAAAGTAATGGAACTATATTGAAAAATAATTTTTTGTTACTGTTCTTGTCTAGCTTTCATACCTAGTTCGAGAATATAAAAACGACTCCTCGTATGTCTCTAAATTTTACAGTATGAACTTATCCATGATAATGCTTTCTATATTTTATCTGAAACTCCAAAAAAAAAAACATTCGTATTAGGTATCGCTTTTTTTGTTTAAATCCACAGTTTTCTTTTCAACTATAAATTTGGCGTTCGCCCCAAGTCCGTGTATTTCGAAAATAATGTTTAAATTTATATGATCAGTCACACAAATAAGTAAATAAAAAATGTTAGTTTATATTTTATATTTTTGAATAAGTTATTTTGGCATTCTTAGTTTGATAGTTAGTGACAACTGTTATCTTTACCTTCTTATACCTTTAATAAATAATATTGTGAGTTACACATTAAATTCAGTGAATGTGAGAAGTGTTAGTATCATCAAAAGGCCTTATTGAAAAAATATATGTATGTACATATATAAATGATATCGAGACAGTCAGCTTCATCCCCTTAAAATTTCATAGTTGGTACTGACTTCTGGTCATAGTTATTTTTAGCATAACTTTTCAGTTTTCAACCCTTGTCGTTTCCAAGAAATAGAACATGGGCGCGAAATATTGATCAACCTGTAGATATTCATGAGCTGTTATGTGGATTGCAGTGAATATCATCCTCCACCTTGGAAATGATTCGTAGATTTTACTACTTTTTATTAAGCAATAATGCATTTAAAAATTAATATTGTTCTTGTAGGACGAAATATCATTTCGACTTTCTATGAATATAATTCAGCATCAAAAAACATGTCATTAAAATTTGCTCCGAATTTAGACAGGAAGTTAAATAACATGTACAATAAACATTTTGTAATGCTAATATTCACAAAACCTTGATAGATTATTTTACTTGCCTATTTACTGTTAAGTTATTTTTGGTAACGCTGGTTAGGAAGAAACGATGAAGATGAGATGAGTATTATTAACATCGGTACTTTTTGTTTATATTTCGTGTACAAAAGGAGATTTAAAATTAATGATTTTTGATCTTTAGAAATGAAATGTGGAAAAAATTAATGACAATAAGTGATTAATTCGATTCGTAAACTTTCACTCAACTAATAAAGAACTAAGAGCTCCAAAAAAAATAATGAAAAAATACCTACACCTTAATATATAAAATGTCTAAAACTTTTATATTTTTAACTATTATCTACTAGCGCTTTATAAAACTACAAGAATCATAAAAATCAAAGGACTTATGAAACATGATTATTTTATTTTATTATATCCGAAATGTTAACAACAGAGGCGTCCTAAGAAATTCTTCTAAAATAATTTACAACAAACGCATACCCACCGATCGAGACTTTCTTGAACATTGAAGGAGTCTGTAGACGAGAAAATAGCTGGACTTTTGCGAGTTGTAAGTATATTTGCTTTAAAACCTAAAGGCCAACCTACGCCCCACCACAGATCGCTCCACTAAAAATCACGCTTCCTGAATATATGTTGCGAACGCCACGAACGGAACCCAACTGGAAAATAATTAAGCGACTCTGTATTAATTTTTAACTTTGTAGTCAGGAGCCAGGCCTGAAAAATAACCGGCACAACTGTCAGAGCCGGATTTTCCATATATCGAAGTATACCATGGACCATGACATAACAATGTCAGCTAATAAGGGAGAAATAAGTGAACCCATACTAGCTGAAATTTGTATGTCCGATTTAAAAAAAACTCTTTAATACAAAAAACGTTTTAGTTGAAAACATATTTTTCTCGATCCGTTATGTAGATATGTGTTTTGCATTTGGAAAGGTACAAAAACGCAGAGCCGGATTTAACTGTATTGTTCGTTCGCTTACTCTTTTAATATAGGTTTTTGTGCTCAGTTTAGTTAGCAATAATTTAACAATTGTACAAAAAAGTATTAACTTGAAATAATAGTATGGAATTTAACGTATTGACTACACATACAGTAGTTACAGTATTCAAGTTCGCTTAATATAAATTGTTACTACCCAGCAAGAACCGCGAGGAGGTATGATCATTTCTTGCCAGGAAAGGATGGGTATGGAATATTAGTATCGAATAAAGAGATTATTTAAAAAGTAACAAGAAACCTTTACAAACAAAATAAAAACAAAAAATATACTCTCAAACTAGTAACAGAGGCAAATATTTTTCTCAAAGAAACAACTAAAAAATAAATTCTAATAGTAAAGTTATTACTACAATAAAAACAGAAACACATATTTTTGTCAAAATGAAAAAAAATAATAATAACATTAATAAATAATAACATCCTGAAAAATAATGTTTTTCAAGCACTGAACTACGAAAGCACAAAACGGGATTAAATAATGCAACAAAGAAGGTTTAGTGCCATATTCCCCAAAAAGAAACAATTATGCAGCTACGGACACGTGTTTCGGAGTACTTTCCAGCCTTATTTTAGTTCGTGTTCCTGATATATCCCATCGTAGATCCAATTCCTTAGCTACGCTACGCTGATGAGGGGCAATAACTCCGAAACACGTGTCCGTAGCTGCATAATTGTTTCTTTTTGGGGAATATGGCACTAAACCTTCTTTGTTTTATTTTGAACCCCAATAAATCTATCTTGTTAAATAATGTAATTGATTCACTCCTTCACTTCACATCACTGCATTTTACCTCACCTCATATAGCTTCTTCCTCCGAATCCTCGCTCTTCTCACCCTCTTCTTCATTTTCAGATGAACTATTATCCTCGTTCAAATTTATAATAAATTTATTTCCACTATTTATATGAATATTGGCATTTTTTTAAATAATCATCCACAATTGTAATTTCTTTCCTAATTCTTTTTTTCCCAATCTTCCTTGTTAATTTTCAACACTTCATTTTGAATTAATTTTAAAAATATTTTATCGAATTCCGCAAAAATATTTCCTTTTCTGAGATTTTTCTTCAATTTACATCAAATTAATTCAATCGGGTTGAAAATACAGAAATACGGCGGTAATCTCAACACTTTATGGCCATATCTCTCAGCTACATCTTCTAATATATAAAATTCTCGTGTCACGGTGTTTGTAATTAAACTCCTCCGAAATGGCTCGACCGATTTTCGTGAAATTTTGTGTGCATTCGGTTAGGTCTGCGAATCGGACAACATCTATTTTTTCATCCCCCTAAATGTTAAGGGTGGTCCACCCCTAAATTTTTTTATTTTTTTGACAAAATTTTCTGTTTTTATTTTTTTATGATACAGCATATAAAAATACATACAACCCCAAATTTTCACCCCTCTACAATCAACCCCTATTTTTTATTTGTTAATTAAGAACTTTAATTTTTTTGGCGATTAACCCCTATTGGCAAAACAACGTTTGCCGGGTCAGCTAGTTATCTATAATATACTTCTCATAATTTTTCGTTTGCAGGACTTCCAACAGTTGTGCTTTATTATAATTTTTCCTCATAATAGAAATCATGTTCCATTAAAAAAATTTGCAACTCAAAAGATTATTGTAAAAAGATTATTGTAAACAATAAGGCAAATTTGTTTCGCTTGCTCGTTCAAATATAACCGATTTTTTCTTACTGAAAACACTAATGAACTTTGATTTACTTTATCACTGTAATCACTATCACTTTCATTTTCACAAACACAATAAGATGCAGACGTAGAGGCGTCCCACGGTCGAAATATTTTTACATCAAATACCTTCTTAAATTATTTTCAAAAACACACCAGCAAATAGACAGATATAAAATAATTATTATTTATATTACACTATTACACAACTCACTGCAACACGATAACCTTCTTAAATTATTTTCAAAAACACACCAGCAAATTAACATATATATAAAAAAAATAATTATTACTCATATTACACTATTACACAACTCACTGCAACACGATAACCTTAAATTATTTTCAAAAACACACCAGCAAATTAACATATATATAAAAAAAATAATTATTACTCATATTACACTATTACACAACTCACTTCAACACGATAACCTTAAAATATTTTCAAAAACACGCCAGCAAATAGACATATATTAAATAATTATTATTTATCTTATAATATTACACATATAATACAAAGATAGCAGCACTGTTAGAATGATTCGGTAACAAAACTAGGTGCGGCCCTGAAGTATCACAGCATGTAAGCTAAACTCCGCCTTGGTCGCGTGCCAGCAAACACAACAATCATCGTTCTCGGATTAATGTAAGCGGTGTATAAGACGGAACATATCATGTGTTATACATTTCCCACCCACATGTCGCATCTTGCCCTACACGTCCCGTCACAATATAGGTTTCCTCAACTATAAATAAATTCTTGTCTTTTTAAATTCATTTAACCAAAAAATTCAGTTCAAGCAAAGCTGTTAAAAATAGTGTAATAATAATAATAATTTTATCGGCCACGATGTTTTCGATAAAATAATTTAGATCTAAAGAGTATAGTATATAATATAAAGAGTATATATAATAGAAATGTTTAATACAAATATATTTTACAATAGTTTTATAGGACCAGAAATCTAAATACGGTCCTGACTACTACTAATATGCCGGTATATGTATAAAAAACACTCATAGTCCAACAATTTGATAAACAAACACTAAGCATAAAAGCAGTTGAGCGTACCTGATTAAGAATGTCTATTTGAATAACGTTATACACTGATATAACAATTAACTTAAATTATAGATATTATTCGACCCTATGACGTACCCTGTGTATTGAATATTATTAATATTTTACATTATCATTGTATTTTTATGTGCTTAACAAAAAACCTTGGCAACCTATAAAATAGTTTACTTAATTATGGGACATGCTGTATACAGTTTCAAAATCAATTATCGAGCATCTACCCTGTATCAATTATAGGTTCATCACTGTCTTGATAAGGATGATAATAATAATTGATAAAGAACACTTTTTAAATGAACGTATGAGTTAACGAAATTTATATTGTGTTTCAGATATAAAAAAACATTTAAGTACCTATTTTTAGGTTGTTAATTTTATGTGCCAATCAATTCAAGCAACATGGAGGTGTGAGGTGTATATAACATTATACACACCGAACGAGCCTCCAAGGAATTAGAAATTGTGCTATAAGAAAGAGTAAACTTTTGGGAATCCCTGGTATAATTATCTAACATGAGTCATCAACAGGTGGCATTCCCAGTCCCACTTGGCACTTTCATTTGTTCCGTTCCGTGCCGTCCCATTCCTTGAAGTCACCTTCTTGATTTCGTATCGACAGTGCACGCGTGCGCGCCGTATAATAATTTATAAATCGAAATCGAATAAACATTTTCCTAGCCCGCATGAGTTTAATTACCTACTTACTTAAAGCGAATGTAAAATTATATAATAATAAAATTTATGGACTTACCTGCTGAGTACTGAGGTCCAAGCCGAGGAATGTACGTTCTTCCATGTTCAGTGATGAATTAACATTAATAAACTAATGTTTACGGTACATTTTCTGAGCTGGTTACTAGAATGGTTGCGAAAGTGACAAAGGAAACTCTACTTCTACGGTTCTACACAGACGCGGTTTCGAGGAGATAGGCCCGGAGCCCGCGAGGTCAAGGCACCGGGTTGATATAGTTTATTAATTTACTGCTTTTTATTAGGCGCTGTAAGGATTTATCATAATCATAATAGTCATAACAAGATGAGATAATACATAACGCGATTGCTCGAACGAAAATACAGAATGATTTGATTACGTTCGCACTGGATTACATGTATTTAATTCCCATAAATTATTATTTTGACGTTGACATTTTTAATATTTATGTTTATACAGGGTGTACAAAATTTCACCGGTGGGTAGAGTTGAAGACACAAATTAAGGTTTCTTGTATTATCCTGAAAATTTCACACCTATGTTTTATATCCAATAAGATGCTTTTATTTGTTATTGTTACCATAGCAACTAAAAAAATATCCGAAACTTTTTTTATTATACCTCTGAAAACATGTTTCATGTCTATTTAGAGTAGAGAAAATCCATCTTTTCCGTGCACCCGCACAGTAAAAAATATTTTCCCTTGCGCTAACTTCAACGCCACACTAGCAATTAATTTAGTCAGGAAATAGGCATAATATTTAATAAAATAAAATAAATTCAATTAATATCACACTGTGCAGCATTCCGCATCTTATAAATATATTGAAGCTGCCTACTTTGTCAATCATAATAAAAACATGAGATTGAAATTTCCGTAGCAACGCTTGTTTGGCATTGTTCTTGACGTTTATTTGCAATTTTTATTCTAAATGTATTCTCCAGAATACACTTTTATGTATTATAGTTTTCAGAGAGGCATAATGAAAAATATTGTTCGTTACGCGTCCACAAACTGCTGGGAAAAATCTAGTTTCTGAACTCGTAATGAAATATACCAACCCAAAATAACACTGGACATTGTTTGACAGCTAATGTCAGAATTAATTTTAGGAATTGATATTTTATGCATGCTAATTTTATGACAAAGTTCTAATTTTTTTACAAAATAACCATACAATTTTGAGATATTTTTTCTGTCTGCAGAATACTTAAATAAAATCAAAAGTGTACTCCCAACAACAGGTTTTTGTATGGTACATATTTAATAGCATATTTGAAAACTTACAGGTCGAAATAATTTTAAAAAATCCACCGCATGCAATCATTAGACAGAAAAACACTATCATCAAACCATATAAATGTTTTTACCCCACTTCACATCAGTGATCTGAATAAACATGGCGCCGACCAATTTATACATCGCTTGTCGCCACTATCTTTAATAGAATCATTGTAGTTAGGACTACAGAAAATGAATGGACTTTACATTAATGTACTAAAGTCGTCAATAATTTTTATTTATTTGAAACAAAATTCTTGATACCAAATTTCATTGCTACCTGATCGTCTTCAACTGGGAATAATTTTCACAAACATTGTAAGTTAGAATAAATTTTTTTGGAAGTAATTCAAGCACTAAGGAGATTATGACTGGGAATAATTTTCACAAACATTGTAAGTTCGAACAAATTTTCGAAAGTAATTCAAGTACTAGGGAGATTATGACTGGGAATAATGTTCACAAATATTGTAAGATCGAACAAATTTTCGGAAGTAATTCAAGCACTAGGGAGATTATGATTGGGGATAATTTTCACAAATATTGTAAGATCGAACAAATTTTCGGAAGTAATTCAAGCACTAGGGAGATTATAAGTGAAAATATATTCCCACGGAGCTACTACCTCTCAAATGCGCATTATGACTTATCAGATCAAGTTTTTCTTGAATAATTCCGAAATTATTCATCACAACTTGTTCAAATATGAAATTTACTTAGATAATTTTAATCAACTATTAATGGTAATATATATCAATTCTGTCGTTTTCATTGTTGTCTCAAATTTATTTACAACGTTCAGTTCTAAACAAAAGTGACATATTTGTTAAATAGTAAACCATACATTCTTCGAAATAAAACTAGTCTTAAAGATAAAACATGCATTGTATTGACTACAAAATTCCAGAATTCGTATAGCAAAAATACTACCCATTTTAGCATAAAATTATTAAATGATTATTTATTAAAAGCGTTGAATTAATTTAAGCCAAAATACATTAATTTATTTATGGGAATTACCATTATTTTTTAAAGCTAGTTTTTTTCCTTGAATCGTTCAGTTTCTTTGCATTTATAAATTACGTTTTTCTTTTGCAAAATTGACGCTCTAAAATAATTTGTAGTGCAGGAAAAACTTAAAAAAATGGGAAAGTTTTTTGAAAATTGTGTTTTCGATATTTAGCGAGGAGGTATTATACCCTTTTTAAAGCACTCTGTTAGGCTTTCTATAATGCAAAATTTAAACATATGTATTTGATTAAAAATTAATGAAAAAATATACCAAACATAGTGCGTCACGAGTGCAAACTGTATGTAACTGAATCATCTTATTACATGATTTATTATACAAATAAATTACAGTCAAATAAAATGTGACGAATCGCTGCTAAATTACTAAGTAAAATGATCTCTCTCCATTAAGACCTATTTTTTTGGATAATGTTGGTAAAAAATCCTAATTATTTTCTTTACTTTTAAGACTACTTCTAAAATTTAGGGTCGTCCTGTATATATTAAAAGTAAAATCTATCTTCTAAACGTGTAAAATTTAGTTTGAAATTAGTACCTATAATCCAATAATGAAATGTATTAACACAGTTAATTCTATTGTTTTAATCTTGGTTTATAACCGTTTCAGATGAAATTTTAAACACACAAGGTTAAAACCTATGCTAAATACTTTAACATGTTAAATACAATTCCCTAATTTGGTTGACTATGATACATAATATTGTTATTATCAGTAGGTTAGTAAAAAATTAATAATAAAATAGTACAGAATACTAAAAAAACTTATCTAGCTTGGCAGATATCCGTTACTATTCAATTCCTATTTTATTTATCTAGTTTTTTGCTAACACGCTGGACATAATGCCCTTGAAAGCATAAGAATATAAATTAGGTAGAAAATTAAAAATAGTAATAGTTTTGAAAATATATATATGTATTTAATTTGACTATATATACGTTGCTTAATTATTACAAAATAAGCAACTATATTGCATTCCGGATGTTTGTAAGTTAGATTAGATTTGATAATTTTTATAATATTGGATGTTCTAGCAAAATTACTAAGGCGATGGGTCCATATAATAATAATTTATTGCCCTCTAATTTGACAGTATGAACTACAGTGACAATATTAAAGGCAGTGGTGAGAAGCGACGTATCATTTGCGATTGGTCGGCGTCATGTTTAGTCAAATCACAAATGAGAAGAGAGGTCCAAATACTTACATGGTTTGGTGATAGTATTTTTTTAATTTTTCCTGTAATACTTTTATACGAGTTTTTCCGTTTGTTATATTATTTGTTACCTGCATTTATTGAAAGAAGTAATCAATTTATTAGTGTTTAAAGTAAATTATTAGACGAAAACATCAGCTACCATATATCAGCCAGTGGATAGTAATTGTGGATAATTGTGGATAATGTGGATAATAATTGTGGATAATATGGATAATAATTGGGGATAATGTGGATAAGAATTGTGGATAATGTGGATAATAATTGAGGATAATTAATGATGACCTGCTAGTATTTAGTCACTTGATTTCATGCAGTAAGCTTTGACCTATAATTAATTACTTTTTTAAAAGCTCTCGTAGGTTGCACCTGGCAGCCATTTTTAAACCCAGATATCTTAGCTCCACCCTCTTAGCTACAATCATAGATATGTCTACAATCTTAGTTATAAGCCTATTGTATTAGCCAAAATCTCCCACTCCCCCGATACTAAAATCGTAGACCTATACCATCGGCCAAAATCTCTCACTCCGCCGATACTAAAATCTTAGCCTTACACCATTGGCTTCGGAGCTCCCCCAACCCCGATACTAACATCTAGGTCCCAGGTTCTACGACCGCCCACGACCCCGGGGCCCCTTCACCTAGGGTTAAAATCGAAATCGAAGTAGCGGTTTTTCTTTTTGACGTAGTCCCATAGGAGCCCATGTATTTTGTTTGTCATATCCCCATTTTTTGATTTTTTCTCAAAAATTTATGCTGTAGTCCCATAAGACGCGACGTTGGTAGTTGCGCTCATAGCGGCACTGCTACACTACTCAAGTTCAAAGAAAATTTTTTAAATTTTTATCATTTAGAGACACAGGAATATATCCTAAGAGGGGTATAGATAACAATTATCTTCTAAACACATTTCATTTTGAAAGTTTAGAGTATCGGCGAATTTGTTCTATGCTACTCTTTCTATACAAATTACTACATAATAAAATTGACTATCCTCAAATTCTTTCACAATTTAATTGTTTCACTCCAGGAATGCATTCTCGACAAAATCCCACATTTTACACTAAACGAGCCAATACCAATATGTTGCTAAAATCACCAGTACGTTGTATGTACCATTATTTTAAGTAATTAAGTCAACATTGTGATATAAACCTTTGCACACAAAATCAGCTGGTAAAATATGCCAAGCAAACTTTTAATACATAATTTTAGCTCACTATTCCCTTTATTGATTGTTTCTTTGCGTGTTATGTAGATATACATTTTTTTCATCGTTATTTATATTATTTTACTTTTTTTCAATAATTAGTTCTTATTTTGTTTTCTTAACTATTACTATCTCACTAAATTTTTTTTAAATTTAATTTTCAGTTCTTTTAATAACATCTATTGTACTTACCCTTATGTTTAATATAGAGATTTGTTATTAAATATTATAAAATGTTCCGTAGTATTTAAAAGTTTTTTAAATTGTCTTGTAATTGTGTGTTACCTGTTGGGCAAATAAAGCATATTATTATCATTTTTAATATTATTATTATTATTCTTTTTCGGATTATCCGATGCCGGACAGTCCTCTCGTGGTCTCCGACGCCTCACGAGAGTCGCGCCGGCGCATTAACTACAGCCACTCCCCACATCCCGTAGGGTTAGTGACTGTAGATACAATCGTGTGCCCTAAGCAGACGGAGAGAACCCAGAATGACCGCCTTCTGCATTTGGCCTGCCAGTCACTCGGCTGATTTTTGGCAGGCCGGTATGATCTTCAGTTCCAAGAGCAGCGTAGGCTTTATCCCTCCGAGTACACCGATTATAGGGACGACCATTTTTATCGAATAGCCTGGGTACAGCACTTGGAGTTCGTACCGGAGATCGCGATATTTGGTCCGTTTCTCCTCCTCCTTCAAGGTGATGTTTTTCTCCGCAGGTGCCGAGAACTCGATCACAAACATCACCTTGAGTTGATGGTCGAGGAGGACTATGTCAGGCTTGTTGGCTTGGATAAGCCTGACAGTCGAGAATGAGTAATTCCAGTAAATTCGGCATTTTTCGTTCTTGACAACGGACTCAATATCTCCGGGGACGTAAGGCAGTACTGGTGTCTGGTCTACCCCGTACGAGTGCCTTAGATGGTAGTATAGCACTCGTAACGCCGCGTTACGTCGGTAGATGTAGGCCGAAATTGCGTATACAGGGCATGCAGATAGTATGTGCATGAGCGATTCCGGCGCCTAACGGCAGGTCCTGCGTTGATGTCAGGAACCTCTACACGCCACACGCGGCTACGGTAGACCAAGGTGTTGATAGCACCATCTTGGCAGGCCATAATGAATCCCTCGGTCTCCGACTGAAGCCCAGCTAACCTTACTATTTTTTTTCCCAGTTTCTCGATGCCGGTTAGTCCTCCCGTGACTTCCGACGCCTCACGAGAGTCGCGCCGGCGCATCAACTACAGCCACCCCACATCCCGCAGGGTTAGTGACTGTAGATACCAGAATCGTGTGCCCTAAGCAGACGGAGAGAACCCAGAATGACCGCCTTCTGTATTTGGCCTGCCAGCCACTCGGCTGACCTTATTATTATTATTATTATTATTATTATTATTATTATCTATTTATGCTCATAAAAACACCCTTTCTGTTCATATTTGCAGCTCAATCCCTTTTATTGGTGTAGCTAAACAAACAGTTTTATTATAATTTACACCCTTAAAAGTTGTCTGTCTTGCTTTACCATAAATGTTCTGCACATACCTAAAACTCTTTTCGAGAGAATGGCGTTAAAAATAAATGGTGAACCGTTTTGAGGGAAGAGTGATGGTTATGTGACTTTTCCACACTAGTAGGGTTGCCCTAGAATTTTAAAGTGATATAATAATCCCGCCCCGGGAAGATAGCTAATATACAAAATCGGACAAAATTAGTCTCAATTTGAAATCGTGAAATTATCTTTATGACATTAGTAACAACATATAAAACTCCACCAACCTCCACATGGCAGCTTCACCCTTAAAACTACCCTTGAAGGTATATTTTTTCAGATTTTTTATTGTAACTTTGAAAAGAGTTTTTATGCCAAAATGACAGGATTTTTTGACAATTTTTACCTCCTATGATTCGTCTTTTTTTTCTATAATTGGACACTTTTATACATACACTTAGAAGATAATCATGTTATCAATTGATATACTACACATAAATCTCACGTACAATCAGCAAATATGTCAATGAAAAACATACTAATTTGTGACTAGTTCGCAATTAAAAATATTTCATCTGGTGTTATGTATTACTTCATTAATAAACACAACGTATTTTTGTTTATGCAACAGATAAGCAGGCACTTACGTAAAGTTCATAATAATTATTGTTTATTACGGTGTTTTACGTAGATAAAAATGTTATTATAAACCGATCAAGTCCCTCCAAACCAAAATGTGGTATTTCAATTAAAATGTTTACAATGAAGTTTGCTTGTATGCTTACATTTTTGTGTATTTTTAATTATGTGAAATAATCACTTTTTATTTTATCTGTAAACTTTACTGATTTTGAATAATAAACCGACAAAAATTAATAAAGATTCCTGTTATTCTCTTCCGGATATAAATAGAATGAAAGTCTTAAACAACACTATCATAATAAACAGAGGTTTCGATTTAATCATTTACTTCCATCAGAAACATATCAAAAACGGAAAACTTGTAGTAGGAAGTGCTGACTGCGAATTACTATTTGACTAAAATTTTGCTATGGTATAATATTCCGTGCTAATGTGGTAAGTGGTATGTAGGTCAGATACTTAGACAACTAGAAATGTGGCTAACCGAACACAAGAATGTTGCAAATTGATCATTTCAGTAAATCCGTATGGGTACCACATGCAAGTTAACAAGGTCTGTGTAAAATATTCCTCCTCAGTACTCCCAAGCTATTAGAAAACAGACTGTTTAGTTTAGTAAAAAAAAATTCAAATGTAGTATAATCGTTGGTAATTTTTAATCATTAAACAGACGGTAGAAAATGTATAAAAATAAATAATCCTCAGTTTGATTTCAAAGAGGAACAAGAAACATAATTTATAGCAAATAGTTTCTAGTTCATTCTACGCACAATACTATTCAAATATCGAGCCTCTACATTCATATTCATTACACTATTCATTTATAGTATTTAAAAATCTTGGGTCAATCCACAACTTGTCCTCAAAGCTAGCTACGGACCGAATTTACAACGAATTAAAGTGAAATAGACTTATGCGCAAATCGAGAAAGCAAAAGAGACAGAAAACACTGGCAGGGACAATGTCCCTGCCAGAAACGGTAACACACGAAGTTCGCTAGTAGAGCAGTCTTAATGCTGACTAGGTACGCGTTGGTCGGTAAATTCTGTCGTGTTGTTTTTAATGTTTTTATTTGTGAACATTTTATTAGTAACCCTCTACTTGTCGTGAAATTAAGTAAAACAGTGTTTTTGGTGTTTACTATTAAATATGAGTGTTGTACAACATATATTAAAACTGAAAGATGGACATAAGTTGGGTTATGAAGACCGAGTGAAATTCAAAGGTGGTGGCCGTCCAAAACCTAATATGACGATAAAGCAAACATCTCTTGATAAGAAAAGAGAAGTTAATAGATATTTTCGAAATTCAATGTACGATTTATCCGAGTGGATTTGCGGATGCTAGGTAAAAAACGCATTTTTTTGTTTCCCATCCCTGTTATTTGGTGATGATCTTGATCCTATATGGTCCAAAATAGGTGTAACTGACTTGAAACATTTAAAAATAAAAGTACAGAAACATTCACTCGCATCAAGTCATATGAATAACTGTTGTAGTCTATCAACACTTGGTACAGTTGATATTAGAATGCAGTTAGACAGTGCCTATAGAAAAAGTTTAAAAGCTTAACAACGAAAATGTTTCTAAAAATAGATATATTTTAAATAAAATAATAGATAGTTCCAATAAAGTACAAGTAGTTTTTGTGTTTAGATACATTTTAGACGGTGTTGTATGTGACAGATTTTGGAAATTTATTCAGCCTCAAGGAACGACATCGCAGCATTTGACAGATGTAATTTTAAAAGAGTTAGAATGTCTGAAAATTAATGAAAGTCCTGAAAAATTGATAGCACAAAGTTACGATGGAGCATAAGTAATGAGTGGTGCTCTCGGAGGTGTACAAGCCAAAATTAAAAAAGTTATCCTTCAGCAAATTTTATTCAGTGTTACGCTCATCAACTAAATTTAATTTTACAAAACCCATCAAGTCAGGATAAAAGCATAAAATTTTTTTTGCTAATTTACACAGCTCTTCTTCATTCTTTGGAAAATCGCCAAAAAGAACAGCCGTGTTAGATTATGCTGTTAAGGTGAGATTACCTAAAGCGGCTCCAACACGATGGAATTTTAATACAAATTATAGAGACTGTTTATACCTATCGAACGGAATTATTAGATTGTTTAGAAAAAATCATTGATAATGAATCAGAAAACAACACTCTAAACCAAGCTATTGGTTTAAAAAGCTACTTACAAAATGAACATTTTCTTTACTGGTTAAATTTTTTTCATTTAGTTTTGCCTCATTGTGATATATTGTTCAATCAATTACAAAAATGTAATATCGATGTCATAACAGTAAATAAGTGTATTGGCGTTTTTAATAGTAAAATTGAAGACATCAGAAATAAAATTTTGAATAACTATTTGGAGGAGACATCCATCCAGTCTGCCCAGAGATGTAAAACGGAAGAATCAAAAAGGAGAATTTCATTAGAAGTTTGTAATATAATTACATCTGAGATCAAAAACAGGTTTGGCTTCAGTTATCATTTAGCAGTGTCTCAGTTATTTCACGCAGATCGATTTAAGGATTATAAAAAAAAGCTTTCCTCAAGATATGTCTAAATTAGTTAAAACGGAGTATCCAGTCATAAATCATTTGAAACTTAAAACTGAATTAGAAGTATTATATAGCCGAGAAGATTTTTCCAATAGTGAAGGTGCAGTTGCTTTGTTACAGCTTTTTATTAACAATAATTTGTGCAATACTTTTTCTGAAAGTGTCAAACTATTAAAAAATCTTGTGTACTCTCCCTATGACTACCGTCGAAAGTGAACGTTGTTTTTCCACCTTAAAAAGAATAAAGACATTTTTAAGAAATACCATGGGGCAGGAAAGGTTATCTTCTTTAGCTATGCTTACCATAGAAAGGGCATTAATAAAGAAGATAAAAGACTTTAATGAAAAAGTAATTGACCACTTTGCATCTCAAAAAGACCGGAGGATCGACTTGGAATTTAAATCACTTTAAAAAGTAGGTAATACAGTAAACTTTTCTAATTGACCTCCCTATCTCTTGACCCACGAACCGCCACTAATTAGGATCATACGGAAATTAAGTTTATGGCGCTATCTTTCATGTAATAATGAAATTTCCTAGCCAAAAAGATGCAGAAAAATATTTAGAGTGTGTTGTCATGCAAATTTCAATTTTGAGCAAAATGTCGCCTAGAACCTTATGGTTGTCATGTTATGAAATGTCATTAAAATTGCCAGAGTACAATTGAATTCTGGTTGCTCGTCGCCAATTATTGAATTTATATTATTTTATAGTTTTTTTTGTATTTTTCCTATTCCATCATTAGTAAAACAAAACATTTACATTTACATAATGCTTTACTGCTAGAGGTCTTTTAAAAATTAGGGGAAAAATGAACGTTTAAAATTTCACTTTTTTGACAATGCATATAACAAAGAACAAACAGAAAAAAATGTATGTAAATACTTCTTTCTAGATGCTATTTCGTAATTGTGTTGTCAACTCAACTAGTAAATATCTGTGTCATTTTCACATCACATTACAAGATGTTTTCTTGCGATCAAATACTGTGGCGTCCGTGTCGTTGTTTTTGGGAAATTCACAACTACGTAATAAAACAGCACGGAAACTAGCAGATCATAAGCAAGCAGACTAATATTTCAAAAGTTTACAATTTGGCAGTGGTCATACAAACAAATCATCAACGAATATGTGCAATAACTCCACATTGTTGGTCCATTGCGGAAAAACTTCTATATTACCCAACCACGGCCCAGGGGCGCACGATGCACATAAAGTTTTAGAACTAAATATAAATATTTATAGCAGATCAACACATCATCTGTCGTTTCTATAATCTTAGCCTTTTATTTTACATGTAATAAAAATAACATAATAATAAATTTTATTAAAGGAAAAACAAAACTGTATTTTATTAAAATTCTGTGGATTTTACAAACACAACCTATATAGATTGCAACAAAAATGGTGGCCGCTAGTTATGTAGTCTCTAGTTCCTATTCATTTATTTATTTATTTATTTAAGTTACAACTATCCAGACAGATAAAAATCCAGTTATAGGGTAGGACTGTTCAAACAATATTTTACAGAAATTAAATATTCTAAATAATCTAACTAAATAATACATAGTGTATATATATATATGTTGTTTTTCAGGTTATATATATATATATATATATATATATATATATATATATATATATATATATATATATATATATATAAATATATATATATATATATATATATATATATATATATATATATATATATATATATATATATATATATATATATATATATATATATATATATATATATATATATATATATATATATATATATATATATATATATATATATATATATATATATATATATATATATATATATATATATATATATATATATATATATATATATATATATATATATATATATATATATATATATATATATATATATATATATATATATATATATATATATATATATATATATATATATATATATATATATATATATATATATATATATATATATATATATATATATATACACAAACAATTAATAGTGAAAAGATGTAGTTTTAATCCAAATGCAATATAGATTGTTTAATTTTATCTTTATTAGTACAAAATATGTCAAGATCGTCCTGTACAGATATAATTGAAACACATGGAATATATAGGTAAGTATTTAAGTAAATTTGTGTGGCATATTTAAATAAAATGGGTTATGAGTACTAGTATGAAAGTTAGGAACATGTAATTTAACATACTTATTTAAATTAGGACAGTCAATCTGGTTGTTTAGGATTTTATATAAAAACATAACTGAAAAATACTTTCTGCCGGATTCCAAATCGATTATTTGAAAACTGTTTAATAATTCAAGTTGATGGTAAGTTCCATTCTTATACCAAAGGTACTTACTAAAACTTATCGAATTTTTCAACGTTAAGATTGTAAATTTCATAACACGGATTCCAGATTATGAATTCATATTCTAATTTTGACCTATTAAAGTCCTATTATCTGCAAATTCTTTACAGTTCCTTATTATAAAGCCTAAGTTGCTATAGGAAGTCGCTACAATATCATTTAGTGGTTGTAATGAATCATACGCATGTTCATTACTATAGTTTCGGAAATTCCCGATAGTCTTGTGCTGTCGCGCACTTCCTGCCGACATATGATGAATCACGCAGATGTTCATTCCTAGAAGTTTCTGCAATTACCGTTTGGCAGGTGCTGCCACGTACTTCCTGCCGCCATGAAATATTGACGTCACCAAGGCCAGGATTTTGGTATAAATAGAATGGCCGTAGCCGAGGAAAAGTATTCAGTTTTCTGCTGACAACTACCTTCAGCGTGTTGAGCTGGGTAGTTGAGGAGTCTTAAGCGTGTTGAGCTTGACTCCATTTGGTTAGAAATCAGAATCCGACGACGACGCCGCCCGGCTGAATGTCTGGTAGCATCTTGAGGTTTTAAGCGTGCTGAGCTTGACCTCCTGGTGTTGGTAGCCATTTTACCGCTCTGCACCGCCGTCACCAGTCTAGTAATTATTTATCGCCGTGAGTCTTCAGCGTGTTGAGCTGGGCCCATGGTTGGTAAATGGTTCCTAAACCCGCCGCCGTCATCAGTCTCCTAATTATTTATTACCGTGAGTCTGCAGCGTGTTGAGCTGGGCCCGCTGCCGTTAAATAATTATCGAACTTACCGCCGCATCGTATCCTAGATGTTTTACTTCAGTACATGTAGCTGAAGCCCACCGTCACCGTACGTTCACCGAATTACATTCCCCGTAAACTAATCTCACCGATGTAAATAATATTTGTTAAATGTACTTGACTTGGTTTTATTGTAGAAGAATCAGATTTTATGTTTATTTAACTTCATGTTTTGGATAAATGTTACTTTAATAAAATAAACTCTGTTACGAATACTTTGGGCTTTCTTATTTACAACTAACAGGAATCCTGGATTAATTCTCCAAACCAGCTATCCGAAAAGACACCGTTACATGGTATATGAAAGTTATGTTACTATCAAAAATGACTCCATCTTTAAATTGATTGCATTTATTTAACTGACAATTATTTAATACATAATTAAATTCAACCAGATTCATTTTTCATGTGAAGACACATAATTACATTTACTGAAATTTAAATGTAATCTATTTTTGTCACACCATAAGCTAATTTTTTGTATATCTTCTTGTAGAATAAGATAATCGTCTAAATTGTTAATGACAGATCAGTGACGGCTGGTGAAATTTAGCCTATGTCATATCTTAGTATTGGAGCATGGGATCCAAGTGATACTTTAAGGCGTTACTATCAAGACTAAATGAAGAAAATGAGGAAGTTTTGCAGAAAAAAAATTGCAATTGAAATTTGCGAAAAAAAAGTTAGAAACATTGTGATCCCCCAGGTTATTTTTTAAACGATTTGTAAAATATTTGCGAAACATTTTTTTTTTTTCAGAATCAGGGGGGAAATATAACGACAGATTTCAAATTTCATAAAAAAATATTGATTTTTTACAAAGTTGCGCCTTTTTGAAATTTGCATAGTGAAAAATGAATATAAAATAAAATTTCAAAACGGCTTAAATTTCAACAGCCGCCACTGGGCAGAGTATAACTTGTATACAGCACACAGTAGAGTACTACATCATAGTTACAAGCATATGTCATTTATAAACATTATGAATAATAGAGGTCGAAGAACGGACCCCTGAGGGATGTCTGAGGTTACTGTTATTTCGACAGACTTGAAAACACGGTATTGCACGGTAAATTTCCTGTCAGACAGATAACAGCAGAAAAAGTAAATAAAAGCTACGGCAAGTCTAAAATTGACCATTTTTTGTAATGAAATACCGTGATGAAGTCTGTGGAGGCTTTTGTTTGGCTACATCAAGACAAATAAATTATTTTTATTATTTGTATTGTAGTCTCTTACGTATTATTTGTAAACAACAATTTAAATTTAAAGATGTTAATCCAAGCTTAATTTGCATATACATTTTGGTCTGTTTCTTATTATCTTTATTTTTAGATTTGGCCTAATTCCAGAAAACTTTAATTAGTTTCATGTTCAGTATAAAACTGAGTATTTAGATTATTTTCTTGGATCAGATCTGAGAATCTCCAACTACGTATTGGAGTTGTTATTATTATTTTTTAATGCATGTTAGTACGAATTGCCTTCCTGTTACCTTCTTCATGTTACGCCTATGACTCCGGTGCATTTTTATTAATTTGACAAAAAGTCATAGTTGGATGAAGACGCCGGTTCGGTGCGACGCTCGCCGGCGCCCTGCATGTGGACGCCAGAAGTCCTAAGAACTCACTTGGCGTCATTCTTATTTTTGTGTTTATAAAACTACGGACTAAAACATCATTTATTTACTGATTGTGTCGAAGTCTTTTGCTCCTTCCGGTCCAGGCGATTTTAAGGAAGTCATAGAAATATGTTTACTTAAAAATCTCCAGGCAAATGTGAATAACAGGATAGTTTTTTTGAGAGAAATCTGAGTTTTTACTTTGGGAAGCAGTTCAAAGTACGAATTACCATAAATAATCATTTGTTTACATTGTCAGGGTTTACAGTGTTCTGAAAACTATCACTGAAAGCGACACATTTATTGATGGTTCATTTTGGAATTTTAAGATTTATAATCATACACACTTCGTTGACTCTTGATTGATATGTATCTTAAAAATGTTGTTTAGTTTACCTTTGACTTATATAAAGGTGACGTATAGTGTGGGAAACCGATATAGTGACGGGTAAGACGCTACGGAACGCAGAGCTGGATTTAACTGTATTGTCCGCTCGTTAACTTTTTCAGTGTAGATTTTTCAAAATAGTAACATTTTAAATTAACTCTACGACTATTTTATCGAATTTTGGAAAAATATTTCCTTTTTTGATATTTTTCTTCAATTTACACCAAATTAATTCAATCGGGTTAAAAATACAGAAATATGGCGGTAATCTCAGCACTTTGTGGCCATATCCCTCTGCTATAGTGTCTATAATATACTTCTCATAATTTTTCGTTACTAACAATTGTGCTGTATTATAATTTTCCTCATAATAGAGATCATGTTCCATTAATAAAAAAAATTGTAATTCCAGCTTAGTAGAACTCTTGTTAGGAATTTTATACAGTTATCTCGAATGGTACTTCGCATTATCAAGAACAATAATGCTATTCGGTTTTAATTTTGGAATTTGGGTATTTTCAAACCATTCCTCAAATATTTCTCCCTCCATGTTCTTGTGGTAATCCACGTTACAGTCTTTCATGTCTTTTCCGCAGAGTTTCAATGCATTATCAACGCATCCATCAACTGATCCACAGTGTAATATAATCAACCGAGTCCCTTTATTAGGGGGCAATGATATTGGTTGACATTTCTTAGATCCATCAGTCCATCCTTGTTTTACGGTGTCATGAGTATCATACCAAGTTTCATCTAGGTAATAATTTGGTCTATTTTCTCTTTTGAGTTCTTTTATCTCGTCTTGATATGAGTTTCGCCAATTCAATATTCGTCTACTTTACATAATCGCCATGCATTAATTATTAATTTGATATTTAAAGCCAATTTTTCACAGCCCAGTTCCTAATGTTCTTTTGGTATGTTTTAGATGAAAATCCATTTCTTTTAATTTTCTGTCTACCACGTCAGTAGTTGGAATTTCATTTTTCTGATACGCGTCGTAAACTAAAGTTCTTAAAAGTTTTGCTAACGATGGGTAAAGAGTTTTCGATTGACCGGCGTCGGATCATTATTTTCTTGGGAGGGCACCTTCTTTCAGCAGTTTGGGTATTGTGGGACGCGGGGAACGTTAGTCAGAGATGCTGTTTCGCCTAGTATATCTAAATCATACAAATTAGGGTCATTAGCTCCTCGTTGCATCAAAAGATTATTGTAAACATTGGCAAATTTGTTTCGCTTGCTCGTTCAAATATAGCCAATTTTTTTCGTTACTCAAAACACTATGAACTTTGATTTTCTTTATCACTGTAATCACTGTCAGTTTCATTTTCACAAACACAATAAGATGTAGATGCTCCAAACATTTTTATATCAAATAACTTTTAAATTATTTTCAAAAACACACCAGCAAATAAACCAATATAAAATAATTATTACATATATTACACTATTACACAACTCACTGTAACGCGATAACCTTAAATTATTTTTGAAAACACGTCAGCAAATAAACAGATATTAAATAATTATTATTTATCTTATAATATTATACTTAAAATATATCCTATACCGCATTGCTAGAACGAATCGGTAACAAAATTAAGTGCGGCCCTGTAGTATCTCAGCATGTATGCTAAACTCCGCCTCGGTCGTGTGCCAACAAAAACAACAATTATCGTTCTTGCTTTAATGTAAGCGGTGTAAAAGACGGAAGATGTCAAGTCTTAGACATTTCCCGCTCTCATGTCGTGTCTTACCCCGCACGATCCGTAACAATAACGGTTTCTCACACTATACATGTCTTAAGACATGTACGCTGGTGTGTAAACAAAATTTCAGTTAAAAGTCCGTCGAACACATGTTTTGTTGCTTCTTGATTAGAATCAAGTGTGTGTGAATGTGTAGGTACTCGTAATATGGATACTACGTACATGAACGCTCGTACATGAACGTGCGTTTATGTCTTAAGACATGTACGTATGTCTGTAGGCACTGTAGGTGTATCTAAATTCAGACAAGAATTCTCAAAAACATTAAGTAATTTTTTATTTCATATTATATGTTGCATTTTTTTAAACCTCTGACTAATCCTTTTGGCGCAGAAGTTTATTTAACAAATTTTTTGATAATTTTAGGATAGTGGCTTAATACCCAAAGGAAATGTGAGAAAACCTATAGAAAGTTTCTTCAACATTACAGTTGTTGTTGTTGACTTTAGAATCCCTTGTTAAGTTAAGAAAAATATGACCTGAATGAATTTTTATTATTTTGGCATATTTTCTTATTGAGTATGAATGATATAGTAATCTAAAATAAATTAAGTCAGCTCCTTATGATCATGTTGCTCATGTTTAAATAGACCAAAGAAGTTAACCCAATTGTAAATGATTTAAATATATTAGTTTGAAATCAATCGGTAATGTACATATAATGAATGTTTGCGTATAACATTATTTAACTCTTCTAAGTTATTATCATATGCATAAAATGCGAAACTAGAATTTAGAACACTGATGGCATAGATTAAGAATACAAAGGACCAAAGACCGACCCTTGAGATACCCCATAATTTACCTCCGTTAATGAATAAGTTAAACCGTTATAAACTATAACTCTTTAATAAGTTGAAAATAATTTCAATCCTATAGTTTTTATACTCATCTTATCCAAATAGATGTCAAATTCTTAGACAGCATGTGTACTACGTTGTAGTTAAAAGTATACCTTTGTTTCAATGATGCTAATGGGTTTTTGACACCATGATATCAATGCAATATTGGCCTTTTATATACCCATATTATAATATTATTACTCAACATCGGAAAATTTTCGTGGATCCCAGAACCGACTTTCCGATCGGCCTACATTTCCCATAAGGAAAGAGAGTGATTGTGCGTGCACAGTGAGATCTAGACCGTGTTCCCTACTCATATTCAGTTTAACCACAAATGTCGCAGTGCGTAGATAGCTGGCGCTAGGATAAAAATAAATAGTAACAACTATGTCGACTATATTGCGGAGGACACGAAAAATCAGTGTGAATTTGTGTTGACGAAGCCATGAATTTTAAGGAATATAATCGTTAAAGTTATTATGCATATTTTAAGTGCCATTCAGAGTACACCTCCATTGTTAATATGTAGTATACGGGTGTTGCAAAGCAATGCGAAAACAGTTGAGGAAATAGAGGTAAATACTTTATGTAATATTGGTACTAAAGGAAAAATGTTTGTTTGCTTGTATCAGACACAGTGGCATATATACTGTGTCCCAGTATAGATGTAACGAACGTAATGGACAAACAAGTTTCGAATTTTGGAATTTTTGGCACTTCGTGAATCAGTCCTGCTTGGTGTAAAACTATGACACATCAATAATTAGTCGAATCGGTGTTATACAGAGTGTTTTATGTCACTTTATAAAAATCGTCACTAATAACTACTTTTGTTTTTCAGTATATGAACAAATTCCTTTAAAAAAATTGTTTGGAATGTAATTTGTGCCTACTTACCTAATTTTAGGAAAATAAATTTACTTTGTTGGAACTGCCCGTTTTTTCACTACACTCCATTCATTCATATAAGCACATACAAAATTGTTTACCTCTGCTCGCAAAGCGACCCTTTGTCGACCTTCAGTCATGCATAGTTCTCCAACATAGGCGCGCGGTGCATTATAAATACACAAAATGAGTTTATATAATACCCCCGCCTATGCTTGAATTTTTTATATACTTATGAGATGAAAGGACTATAGTAGTCAGTTTTCAGTTGAAAATAAGATAAAATGTTAAGAACAAAAGTTATTCATAATATTAATTTATTTTAGAAAAGATATTTGTGATTTCGAACAACTCTCTCAACTTGCAAGTGATTTTTAAGAATTCAAAATATACAAATTTTTTGCAAAAATGGGCAGTTTCAACAAAGTACCTATATGTTTTTGATATTTAGTAAGGAGGCAAAAATTGCATTCTAAACAACTTCTTTAATGTAATTTTTTCACATTTTGAAAAATAAAGTTTAATGGTGACGTGATTTTTATAAACTGACTTATGAAACACCCTGTACAGATCCACTCATTTTTGATATATCTTAGTTTTACGTTAAGCAGGACTGGATCCCCAAGTGGTATTCCAAAATCGACAATTTATTGTCCATTTTACCCCTTGTTACATCTATCTATCTAACGATTGCAGTATATAATCTAAAAAACACTAATAGTGTTATAATAATTTAAATCATAAATATCTATTTATGATTTAAATAGTAAACTTATAAAAGGCACTTTAGATGCTATTATTTGTTTTTTAACTCATATTATAAATTTATGTCTTAGCCAGGGTTCTTTCCCTAATGTTTTTAAAGTTACTAGAATTGTGCCGATTTTTAAAAAAGGGGATTCTAATACTTTTGATAACTATCACCCCATATGCATTAACCAGTGTTCGGCAAGATCATTGAAATAATTAAAAAAAAAATAGGATATTAAAATTTTTTGAGAGCTATTTATTATTGCATAAATACCAATTCGGCTTTAAAAAAAAGTGTTCCACGACAAATGATGTCTATGGAGTTGTGAGTAATACTGTTGAAGGGTTTGAGGAAGGAGACTGTACAGCAGTTACGTTGATCGATCTCAGCAAAGCCTTTGACTGTATCTCTAACAACTTATTAATAAAAAAACTTAGTTTTTATGACAACAGAGGGATACCCCTTAAATTGTTGGAGACGTATTTTAATGAACGTCAACAATGTGTTATTAATGATAATAATGTAATATCTGAATTTAAGTCATTAGATCAAGGAGTACCTCAAGGATCTGTCTTGGGGCCTTTATTATTTATTATATTCATCAATGATTTATTTTTTATCTATTACCAAATAAAGTTGTTATGTATGCTGATGATGCTACCCTAATAACTAAGAACAAAAAAATTGATGATCTTCAATTTATGATAAGTGAAACTCAGAATTTGCTGAACATTGGTATAATAACAAGTGAGAACGGGTGAACAGTATATGCGGGTGAACAGTATGAGGACCTGAACCCCCGTATCCAATTTTGATATGTGCATAAGTTAAGCGTGCGCTGCGCGCACCCTTGGCGCTGTGCAAGGCATCCTCCTCTGTCGCCGTAACGACGCGTCGGATCGAATTCGGTCATAAGATACACTAAAATTGCTGTATAACACTTTTGTGCGATCTAAGCTAGAATATGCAGCTATTATTTGGTGTCTCAGTTAACCTTCTTGAAGAAAATAATAACTAATGACATTGACTGTCCCGATATATTACAAATGTTAAATTTTCGTGTTCCCAGAGTAACCGCAAGGCAACATATGACCTTTACTTTGAGTAAGCCTCGTACAAATATTGGTAAATTTTCGCCTTTATATCAATTGTTCAATAATTATAATGAACACCAACATACTCTTGATAATTTCTTCTGCAATGTAGCTACAGTTAAAAAATCGTGAAAATTTTTTTTTCAAAAATTTGCATGTGTTATAGATATGTAATGTGCAATAAATTAGCATATGCTAATTATAGATAAGTATATGGATATGTGTGTATGTGGGTATGTATGTATATATGTATATATGGATGTATGTATACATACATATATGTGTATATACATTTTAAAATTAAGTTTAAAGTTATATTCTTGTCTTTTCAAATACTATTTTGTATTAAATTTTTGCAATTCCCATTCTGTAAATGGTTTCCCGTTGACTGGTGTAAATAAATAAATAAATATGTAAGTAAATAAATAAATTTCGTAGTTTCGATAATCAAAAAATTAAAAATGGGCGTTCAGTAAACATTTCTGGCTTAGTTGTTTATGATTAATGTTATTACCTTCTGATGCTAACCACACACATATACAATACATTAAAGAAAAATATTTGATGATATCTGGAAGGTTTAGATTGCCCTGTTATTTTTCCAATAAACAAATAGGAAAGCGCCTTTTATAAATTACTTACTCCAGTCGTTGCCAGCAGTTCCATTTAATAAACAAACATGATAAGTGACTCCCAGGTTGTCTTTGGTAAACAAAAGCAAAAGCCAGTGAAGACCCGTTAGAGATGTTGGTCCATTGCTATATAGAGTGAAAAATTAATGACAAGTCCACAAACAAACTGACAAACAGTGGTTTTTTACATTTGACTCCGCGACGGAGTGGTGTCGGCAGCTGGCGCGCCAGAGGACGCTTCGACAGACGCTGATGGCAAGAACAGGCGCCCAGCGTCGCGACGCTCGAGCCGCCTGCCTGACGGACGCTGCTAAAACCCTGATTACCAAATACTTATACAATCGGAGATGATTGTAACAACACACCATATATTAATACATTTAGATACAATTTATATTGGCGAGGGGCATTCCCGTATTTCTACCCCTCGTTAGGGGATACATCGTGACGCAGTACGGTGAGGGATGAAGCGTAGGGTGGCAGCACTGACCAGCAACCGCAGAATTGGGAATTACCAGAGATTATGTCACACTTAGAAAGTAACCTCTTTAATACAGGGCGTCTTAATCTTATTCTCGGAAAGTTCGGAAATAAATGCAACAGTTAAAAATAATCCTTTTAACAATTTATATCGAAAAATGTAGTGTCAGATTTATCTGGTGTGATAAGCATGACTTCACTGTAAGAACATCAGAGACCCAAAAGAATTACATACAGGGTGTCCCAAATTACTATACCAAAAACAGTTTGGTTTGATTGGATATTTTGTTAAATTTAAACTGCAATAATGCTATTGTAAACAAAGTTTCTTTAGTTAATTAAAACCACAGGGCACTTAAAAGTTTAAAACTTCTTGACCGTGAACCACAAACTGCCCTATTTCTTACGTAGTCCAGAGAAATTAGGTTGTATTAACGGGAAAATTCATATAGATTCAAAACTTTACAGGAACATTGTTGAAGGTGTTAGATCTGATATAAAAGGAAGTTCTCTCATCTACCGTAGTAGGACCATCCCTTACAGTTGGAAAAACCACTCTCAATTACGATTCAGCTCATTTATCTGATAAACCGGTTAATTTTCGACAAATATCCTAGTACGGAAAAATGTTCTATTCATTTTTTGCATGCAATAAATAGCACTCACGCTAATTCGGCTCAAAGATGATGGTAAGTTAGAACGTACTGCTAAATATCTGCCTACCGCGTTTTTGTGTACGATTTACTCGGAAAACGACTCATCTTACGTGAAAAATCAAAAGGACTTAAATTGTTGAGCAGGAAATTATCTATCGAATACTTTTTCATTTTTATATTTTTCGTTCAATTGTCAATATTTTTACAAGAACTATGCACTTCGTATTTCAGGCTCACATCCGCGCCACTCTTGTGGTAGTGGTATTGACTTGTTTTTTTTGTACGCGGTTTCCCCTATAGACCTAATCTATTGGAGTGCAGTTCGGTGTATTTAAAATCAAGCAAGTCATGGTATGTCAGCGTCGATGTCATCATCGTCGTCGATGGTGTCTGTGTTTGCAGCATTTAGGTAGGCATATCTGTGGCAATGGGAACACAATGTTGAACAACGTAGACCAACTTTTGCGCACCGGAATCTTTTTCCACCACGTGTTTTATCAAATTCAAACATGACATTAAATCCTATAGGGTAGTGATGAAAAAAATCGGTAACATCGACTCGTCGACCATCTAGAGTGTAATCAAATAGTAGGAAATCATTTTTACTGCTATACGATACATACAACTGGCATTGACTGTTAAGGTACCATAAATTTATAAGATCTAGACTTTCCTGCAGATTGACACAATCAACAGAAGACTCCACCTCTAGAATATGTTTAGATATTCCTCGTATAAGAGAAAACGCATATCTAAATTAGTGGCGATATTGTCACATATGTATATTTAAATATGTTAAGTTGATAACATCCTGTCATCCTGTAGGGATATAAAATTCTAAAATAAAGCCAGTTATACTCCCAACATATGTCTCATTCATATTACATAACATGGCGCAGTCGGTAGGATACCATTTTTCCACTGGGATCAGACAGAGAACTCATTTCAAAAACAACTGTCCGGTGATGGGGAAAAATGTTTACAGTGCGGATTGGCAAATTATTTTTCGAATATGTGTTTTAAAAATAAAAATTTCCATAGTAATGACTATGAAAGTAATAGTTCAGATAATTTTATTTTCATTGCTTCAATACAATTACATAATGTAAACAATAATAATTCTGAGTCATGGAATGTTAATATGATAGTTAATACGAACTATTGTTTAAATTTTAAGTTTGATACAGGAGCTATGGCCATATAATTTCTGTAAGCACTCTTAATAAATTAAATATGGACCGGAGTAACTTAAATGCAACAAATTTACCACATTACTCCTGTATAAAAATATATTAATAAAATACCTGACAACATTAAAAATGCTAGAAATAAACACAATTTCAAAAAGAATCTAAAGAGTTACCTGATGACACAATCTTAATGATTTTTTCAATTCTTAGTTGTAGATCCGTGCTCATAATTCTGCGTTCTGTTATAATTGTGTTACTGTAATTTCGTTTATACACATATATTTTTTGTTGTGTCATATATGACTGTCTGTTTTATACATTTTCGACTGTTAATGTAATAATTGTATTATGTGATCACTATTATTTGGTTATACACATATATAATTTTGTTTGTGTCATATATAACTGTTTGTTTTATACATTTTTGACTATTAGTGTAACATTTATATTGTGTAAGTAATCATAATTATTTGTTTATACACATATTTTATTTTTTTTTTGTTTATGCCTTATACAACTGTTCGTCTTATATATTTTTGACTGTCAGTATAATATTATTTATATTATGTAATCATTGTTATTATTCTATTTTATGTTTAATCTTCTAATGACCTGTCTTATATCATGTACATGATCAAAGAGACCAATAAATATTATTATTATTATTATTATTATTATTTCAAATTAACCTCTTATACAAACAATAAATTACCGATAATTGGTAAATGTAATTTAAATTGTTTATATGAGGATAAAGAATGTTTACTTGAATTTTTTGTAGTAAATTCTAAATCACAATCTTTTCTAAGACTTGACGCATGCAAAAAATTAAATTTAATAAAAAGAGTTGAATCGATAGAATCTAATGAAACTAATTTAGGTTTTACAGAATATCACTTATTAAAGCCTTATAAAAAGTTATTTGAAGGTCTTGGTTGTATACCAGAAAAATGTCACATTGAATTACAAAAAGATAATATACCGGTTATCCACTCACCCAGAAAGATACCTTTATCTTTAGTTTCGAAATTAAAAAGTACGTTAAGAGAATTAGAGAAAAAATAGGATTATAAAAAAGATAGATGAACCAACTGATTGGGTTAATTCAATTGTTATGGTAGAAAAAGTAATGCAAGTAATCTTTAGTTAAGTTATTTAGTTCGTAAACATTTATATACAAAATGAGAAAAAAATGAAATAAAATACGTGTTCAAAAATTATAAAAATATGTATATATTGTATCATAGGTATTAAAAAAGTTGAAGAAGCTTAAAATTATAAATATTTCGTTTTTATATAAATGAAAAAAGGGAGTTGTCACATATACATATATTTAAATATGTTAAGTTGGCAACAATGTACCTGTCATCCTGTAAGGATTTAGAATTGTAAAATAAAGTCAGTTAAGGTACATTTACAACCAATTCGCTACAGGCACAATTTACTAACGGATTGTGAATTGTGCCGACATAAAATTTAGGTCATTTATAACGAGTTAGAAGCTGCCATCTGTTGAGATTTTTTAATATTACGTGTGTGCAAATTCAGTTTGATTAAATAATTACAATTATTTAACATAACTTCTAAAAATATCATATTTTCTGATACTAGAAGATCTAATCTTCCAGTTTCAAATCACAAACCGACTTTAAATATAAATAAATTTGTGTCGTAATACGCATGCGCAATTTGAAATTCGTGCCTCAATTGAATTGAGTATTTTCAATTTGCAAGCATCCAATTCAAACCCAAAGTGCAATTCAAGGACGTGCCGATATAAAATTTTATTGTAAATAAATACATTCAATCAGATATGCTTAAAACCCAATTGACAATTCACCAGCAGAATGTGCCCGTACAGAATTGGTTGTAAATGTACCCTTATACTCCCAACATGTATCTCATTCACATGTACATAACAGATATCATTAATAAAAATATCAAGCATGAGAGTACCAAGAATCGTACTTCGGAGTACACCCGAGTTATGGTTAAATTTTGCAGACTGGTAGCCATGACTCTGCACAAACTGAGACCTGTCAATTAAGTAAGACCTAGTAATTAAGCCAACACTAAGAATACCGATGTTGTTCAGTTTACACATTATTAAACCATGTTCCATCTGTCAAATGCCTTGAACAAGTCAGTATAGGTAATATCTACCTGTCTTTTTCAGTCGAGGGGCTTCATTAATAAATTGCGTCTTGTACACTAAATTTGATCGTTGTTCAATGAAACCATGTTGTTCCGGTATGATAACTAGACACCGGACATTTTCTGTGAATCACGGTGCCCGGATTCCCGATCGGCTTGCCAGCGAGATCTAGACTGTATTCCTTATTCAGATTCAGCTATCTACAAACGTCGCAGGACGTATATAACTGGTGCAAGGATAGAAATAAATAGTAACAACTATGTCGGCAATATTAGGGAGTACGCGGAAAATCAGTCCGTGTGGATTTGTATCGGCGAAGCCATGGATTGTAAAAAACATAAAGTTATTATTCGTATTTTAAATGCTATTCAGAGTACACCTCGACTGTTAATATGTAGTAAACGGGTGTTGCAAACCAGTACGTGGACAATTGAAGAATAGTGGTAAATGCTTTGTATAATATTGGTATTAAAAGTGAAAATGTTTTACTGCTTGTATCAAACGCAGCGACATACACAACTGCTCTCAATTTCAAGCAAAACCTGTATTTGGCGCAATAAAAAGTAAGATAATTAGGGCATAAATATGCGGAAGAGTGTTGACTGTATATTGGCTCGTTGCAACCACAGAACAACTATATAAAAATTCCTTATTTCCAAAGAGAGAGACGTTTCAAATATTCGAGGCGCCATGTTGTTGTATAGTAAAATTGGCGGGCTCTTTGAATCGTACTTCTAAATTAAATTCAGATTTTCAGTTAGACCAAAACCAGTATTTAAAAGGCAAACACAATTTCCTTTGGCAGAAATTGTGTTTGCCTTTTTAAATATCGGTTTTGTGTTTTGGAAAATGTATAAATGAAACATGTTTTATGATTTTTACATACAAATATTATTGTACGTTCATTTTGGTATATGATAAAAAAAAGCAAAAATAGAAAATAATTGTTTTAACTCACAGTAATAAAATATTTTTAATACGTAATATAAATATTATTTATAGTAGTCACTTTCCACTCAAGTTTCCCATTTAAGATTCGCTGAAGTGTAATTTTGCACAAATGATCCCTAGTCTTTCATTCACTTAATGTGTATATCCAGCTTTACATGCAACCTTAAAAATACAAATTTTAAAAACCACAAAATACCTACTGAAAAATTAAGATTTACATAGTCACTTGTAAATTAACTTGTTAATATTACGTCAACCGAGTCTTCTCATAAAATTCTTTAAAATTTCTGTAAAATACTGGTACATCTTTATGGATATGGAAAATTGCAACTTTTATTTTCGAAGGGATCTGCTAAAAACAATATGCCGCTGCTCAATTCTCAACGTTCATCATCACTTGGGCCCAGATTATATTTACCTTTTCACTTTGTTTTCGATCAAATCTACTGAAATATAAAATAACGTAATTGTATATATCACAATCAACATATAATTTTTTTATTTTCAATAATTTCAATAGAAAGATAATCTAAATAATTTTACTTATGAAGAAATATGATAGATACTTGTACTTACGATTAATTCAAAAAACAGAATCCAGCTAAAATAAACAGGATAAGATTCAAGTATATGATAGTCGGATAGTCACTGAATTTCAGCATAAATTAAAGTTTATTATAATAAAAGAATAACAAAATGACAAATCGTTTATGAGTATGACAGCTGTTCCTCTAATTCGGGAGGGGACACTAGATTTTTCTAATAATCTTCCGGGTAAGCTACCAGTTAGGAATATACTAATTATTTTTTATTAAAGTGATGCCTATAAAATTACTTACACATAGAATATAAAGAAACATCATAACATATCATCAGAATTTAATAGCTAAAACACAAAATATGTTGAATAGAATCACGACCGGTGACAACCGCTGGTAACCGATAGTCGTTCGAAAGGGGATATTGCATAGACAAAAAATGTTGACGTATCAGCAATGCTAGTTTCAGGTCCATGATTAACCAAGGTCGCCTACTGGCGTAATACAATGCACAAACGAATGTCAAATCGCAGTAAATAACATTCATACACGTTGTTCTGTGTCAATGTGGCAGTAGCGCAAAGAAACTGTCTTTGTAGTCTACCAGTTTTATATTATTCCATCACTGCCTGCTACATTAAATGCAGGTTTTGCATTAAGTAGTGACTAGTAGTGTATACACTGTGTTCCGGATAGATGTAACAAGTGTAACGGACAAAAATGTGTCTACTTTTCTATGTTGCCTAAATTGCATTTGGTTGCAACTATAAATAAAACAACTGCATTAATTGCTCCAAAATAAATTCAAAATTTATTGGTTGTAAAATATTTTGATGTAGGTAAGCCACTTTTAAATTATTTCTTGATTAAAGATTCACATGTATATATTAGGTTTATAATGTTACGTTTATATAATAGAGCTATTAAGAATTATAGCCAATCAGAAGATTTTTCAAAAAGTCGGTTTCTGATTGGATAAGAGTGTTAACAGCCTTGTTATAATAAACTAAGATGATACATCATAGGCCTGAATTTTTAATTATGAGGAAAGACAACTCAATTAACAGGTCAAAAAAAATTACCTTCAGATTTGTCATTTATTCATCGAGGTGTACTGCAACCACATTTCAAGAAAGTGTTGAGCCTCTTTAATACACTGCGACCATTAAATTATACAAATTAAAAACAAAATATCTGAAAATTCATGTCTGCAAAATCAGTTATCAGATAATTAAAAAAAAGAGAGGAACAGAAACGGCTAAAATCGCATGTAGAAAATGACTGTTAATAAAAATGTAACACTTGTATGCCTTTGTTTGGCCCAAATTAAATACGAGTACCAAGAGATATATAGATTAGATACGCCTAATTTATGAACATTTGTGCGTTAATTTTCGCTACCAATAATTCAGCTACATTAAATATTTATATTAGCAGTTTGGAACAGTTTTAAATAGTATTTTACTTAATATTAGCATTCATTTGACTCATTTGAGGGTTAATAGGCCGTTTATTATATTTATGCGTTAATTAAAATGTAATTCTAAAAAGGATAGCGAGTAATTTATGTTTTTAATACATGAAGTGAAGGGTCATTTTAAATTGTGTCTGAATATATTATTTAATATACGGTTTAAATGTATTGAGCTCTCACTTTAACCACGAATATCTTAAAAATGGTGAAGCAGAAAAAAATTGAAAAAATTTAGGTATCCATTATGTGTCTATTGTAAATCACTCACTAAAATTTAAATAACTTACCTACAACTGTTTTGAAGATTTCCTAAGTTATGTTAAAAAATTTGTCTCTTTCTAAGGATATTGTTTTTCTTTTTTTCTCATTTCTTTTTTAATTAGATGCTAGATTCAACTATATATGGGCAGGGGGTTCTGACTGAGTTGATAAATACAAACGAAAAGAATAAATGTAAGAGTAGTAATGCTTGTTTTTTCCTAGGGATATTTAGACTATTTACTGTAAGTCTATTTAATATCCGGAGTATTGACAACAGAAGAAATTTTATTAAAATCAGCATATAACAAGACATCAGTTGGATACTGATGTATTGTTATATGCTAATGTTGATCTGGATATCAACTACGATATCATTAATAAATAATACAAACAATAGAGGACCCAAGATGGAGCCCTGGGAAACCTCGAAGTTGCAACAATATCATAAGAACTATGACTATGGTACCTACTCTACATATTGTATTCTTTCGTTCAGATACGATTTAAGGAAGGTAATAAGTAACTAGGAAAAATCTGCAATTTGAAGTTTATGTAGTAATATACCGTGGTGAAACCTGTCGAAGCTTTGGAAAAATCTGTGTAAGACATTAGGAATTGTACTGAGTCGCACATATTAAATTGGTAACAGTGGATTTATTTCTTATAAAACAATGTTGTCTAGAAACAATCTGCCCCTCAAGATTGTATAGCAATTTCCATAACTTTAGCAAATTTCAAATAATTGAAAACGGACGATAATTTTTAATTTCATATCTATCACCCTTTTTATATACAGGTTAAATGTATTTATTTTAATTGAGAGATTAAAGATTATTTCAAGTAGTTTCAAAAAACGTTAGCGCTATCTCAATAATAAGTGTACGTATTTCATCAGGACCTTTTGTAAATTTTAATTTAAGTTGTCGTAAAGCAGAAAGAACATCTGTGGAAGTAAATTCAGTGAATTCAGATAAAAATTGCTAGTGTACTTCTCATTTTTGTCATAATCTTCAGATGGTAAATTATAGGTGCTTTAAAAAAAGTTTACAAAACCATTTGCAATTTTCTGAAGATTATCGAGACATTGGTCTTGGTAATTTAGCGTGTCGGGTATTGCTGTTGTACTTTTTCGAGTTAACAGAAGACCAAGAACTTTTTGCATTACTCGTTATATTAATTTGAATATTGTTTTGAAATTCTGTGTAAGCAGTGTCCTATATCCTGTTTTATCTGTGATTTAAGATTTTAAAACTCATTGTGATAAGTGGTATCCCGGTTCGCTTATATTTTCTCAATTGTCTTGCTCTTTCTTTTATATTTCGTACTATAACATTACTATACCAAGATGGGTATTTTCCGGGGCAAAGTACGGTTATTAATGAGCTTATACAGAAAAAAAATGAGATATGCACCACATCTATGGCTTAAACTGATAAACGAGTACTTTAAAGCAGGTCTTGCTGTGGATAGCCGATCTCTGGATAGTTACCCTCGGTTCTCAAATACAGAAATTTCATGAATTTGCATTAAACTGGCTTTAAATTATTGATATGTACATTGTAGGGAGAAAACCAGACAAGTGAGGCAAACTCGAGCTCTATCTGACATAACAACAGTAGGGTAACTTAAGTGTGTCAATATCTGAAAAAGCATGCGAATTTCTAACCGTAAAACCCATACGATCTGTTAGGTTCAGATGCCATGGTGTTAATATGACAATTAAATTGAAGTAATTTATCATCGATACCGAGTAAGTTCCGGAGCGTAAAAGGTTCATCTAGCACATCATTATCACTGTTATAATCATATGATACTGAAGACGATTTGCCAGTATATGACATATCAGCAATTTTGATAATTTACTGGAGGTTTGTACTTTGTACAATCACTAATCTTTTGTATGTTCTCTTGTAAGTGAATACATACATCCTGCAGAATAGCTTCAGGCCATCAGCGTATATTAAATATCTCACTTTATCTAAATAATCTGCAATAGCATTAACAAATATAATAAAGAAAATAATGGGCCAAGGATAGACCCTTGCGGGACTCCAGATATAGCAATGTATCAGACAGACTTGAAACCATTAAATGCAACGTATTGATATCTGTTAGACAGATAGAATCATTCTATGGTCAAACCTGTGGAATACTTTGGAAAAATGGATACAAAATAGATCTGATTATGATTGGTCATCTAAGGATTCAGACACTTATTGAGCAACGCAGAGGAAATTAGTCGTTACGAAAAGCCCCTTCATAAAACCGTGTTAGTGAATTAAAAGTTTTTTGATTATGTTACTGTAAAAAGCGTCATCTAAAAGTAAAAGAATTTAAAAATTTTTGGCAAAGTTGCAAATTGTAGAGACTGCACGAAAATTTGAAATATCAGATTTGTCGCCTTCTTAAAAATTTGGGCAGATTCGAGCGTTTCCACAAAACAAGAAGATAACCCCATTTTAAAGTCAGGTTAAAAATGGTGGTTAAGGGTGAGGTAAAATACTGGTGCAATCTATTAGTAAAAAAGCAGGGATACTGTCAGGGCCAGTGGTCATTTTGTTTTTTTTACCTTCTTTAAGGTCATAAGGACGTCATTCACCGTGAATGGCAATACCTGAATTAACAAGTTAATGTTGGATCTGGACTCGCTATCTAATGCATTTAAAATATTTCTAGGTTCATTAATTTCAGAATCATTATATTTGATAGCTAGAATAGACATAGACTAGAAATTGCAATTGCAATGCAATTTTTTAAATGACAAAATAAAATCGTAATAGAAGAATTACATAGGACATCATATAGTATAAATTATTATGGAAAGACATCACTATTTAGCTGTTTTAATGTCATTTCTCTCCGCTTTATTCGGCCTTCATTACAAAATTTGACCTGTGAGGCAAATTTTCTACTAATAAATTCCCCCGGTAAGAAATTAATTACATAAATTTTTCAATAACTATTCTCATTTATGAACGGTACCTTGGTTTAAACACTGTAAACCTAAACTCACAATTCATAAAATACACAGATAATATAGCTATACTTTGCGAAACAGATATTGTGACGGGACGTTCGGGGTAAGACGATACGGAACGCAGAGCCGGATTTAACTGTATTGTTCGCTCGTTTACTTTTTCAATATAGGTTTTTGTGCTCAGTTTAGCTAGCAACAATTTAACAATTGTACAGAAAAGTATTAACTTGAAATAAAAGTATTGAACTTAACGTATTGACTACACATACAGTATTCAAGTTTTCTTAATATAAATTGTTACTACCCAGTAAGAACCGCGAGGAGGTATGAGTATTTCTTGCCAGGAAAGGATGGGTATAGAATATTAGTGTAGAATAAACAGATTATTTAAAAATAACAAGAACGCTTTAAAAACAAAATAAAAACAAAAAAATATGCTCTCAAAACAGTAACAAATACAAATATTTTTCTCAATAAATGAACTAAAAATAAATTCTAATAGTAAAGTTATTATTATAATAAAAAGAGAGACATATTTTTGTCAGAATGAAAAAAATAATAACATTAATAAATAATAACATCCTGAAAAAGAATGTTTCTCAAGCACTGAACCACGAAAGCACAAAAACGGAATTAAATAATGCAGTTAATATTACAAAATTCACTTCTTCACTTCACATCTCTTCATTTTACCTCACCTCACATTGCTTCTTCCTCTGAATTCTCGCCCTTATCACCACTGGCGGTTCTTCTATAGGGTCATTTGGTCAATGACCTCCCACATATAAATAAAAAAAGAGAGCTATTCATTTTCTGAAGTTTAAAAATATGTAATATATATATATATATATATATATATATATATATATATATATATATATATATATATATATATATATATATATATATATATATATATATATATATATATATTTAATATTCTTAAAAAATATATTAAAGTTTCTAGATCATTCTATGCACAATACTATTCAAATATCTAGATCGCAGGATTTCGTATCCCTTCCGAGCACCGAGCCTCTACATTCATATTCATTACATTATTCATTTATAGAATTTAAAAATCTTGGGTCAATCCACAACTTGTCCTCAAAGCTAGGTACGGACCAAATTTACAAGGAATTAAAGTGAAATAAACTTATGCGCGAATCATCAGAAAGTAAAAGAGACAGAAAACACTGACGGGGACAATGTCCCTGACACATTTTACGGAAACAGTAACGCACGAAATTCAGAGTAGAGCAGTCTTAATGCTGACTAGGTACGCGTTGGTCGGTAAATTCTGTCACGTTGTTTTTAATGTTTTTATTTGTGAACATTTTATTAGTAAATCTCTACTTGTCGTGAAATTAAGTAAAACAGTGTTTTTGGTGTGTACTATTAAATATGAGTGTTGTACAAAATATATTAAAACTGAAAGATGGACATAAGTTGGGTTATGGGTTAATCAATCTGACTTGCAGTTCAAGTGGATGAAACCACAGATAGTTCCAATAAAGTACAAGTAGTTTTTGTGTTTAGATACGTTTTAGACGGTGTTGTATGTGAGAGATTTTGGAAATTTATTCAGCCTCAAGGAACGACATCGCAGCATTTGACAGATGTAATTTTAAAAGAGTTAGAATGTCTGAAAATTAATGAAACTCCTGAAAAATTGATAGCACAAAGTTACGATGGAGAATCAGTAATGAGTGGTGCTTTTGGAGGTGTACAAGCAAAAATTAAAAAAAGTTATCCTTCAGCAAATTTTATTCATTGTTACGCTCATCAACTAAATTTAATTTTACAAAAAGCATCAAGTCAGGATAAAAGCATAAACATTTTTTTTTGCTAATTTACATAGCTTTTCTTCATTCTTTGGAAAATCGCCAAAAAGAACAGCCGTGTTAGATAATGTTGTTAAGGTGAGATTACCTAAAGAGGCTCCAACACGATGGAATTTTAATACAAAGTGCAGAGAGACTGTTTATACCTATCGAACAGAATTATTAGATTGTTTAGAAAAAATCATTGATAATGAATCAGAAAACAACACTCTAAACCAAGCTATTGGTTTAAAAAACTACTTACAAAATGAACATTTTCTTTACTGGTTAAATTTTTTTCGTCTACTTATGCCTCATTGTGATATATTGTTCAATCAATTACAAAAATGTAATATCGATGTCATAACAGTAAATAAGTGTATTGGCGTTTTTAATACCTAGTAAAATTGAAGACATCAGAAATAAAATTTTGAATAACTATTTGGAGGAGACATCCATGCAGTCTGCACAGAGATGTAAAACGGAAGAATCAAAAAGAAGAATTTTATCAGAAGTTTGTGATATAATTACATCTGAGATCAAAAACAGGTTTGGCTTCAGTAATCATTTAGCAGTGTCTCAGTTATTTCACTCATATCGATTTAAAGAATATAAAAAAAGCTTTCCTCAAGATATGTTTAAATTAGTTAAAACGGAGTATCCAGTCATAAATCATTTGAAACTTAAAACTGAATTAGAAGTATTATATAGCCGAGAAGATTTTTTCAATACTGAAGGTGCTTTCTTACAGCTTTTTATTAACAATAATTTGTACAATACTTTTTCTGAAAATGTCAAACTGTTAATAATCTTGTGTACTCTCCCTATGACTACCGTCGAAAGTGAACGTTGTTTTTCCACCTTAAAAAGAATAAAGACATTTTTAAGAAATACCATGGGTCTGGAAAGGTGATCTTCTTTAGCTATGCTTACCATTGAAAGGGCATTAATAAAGAAGATAAAAGACTTTAATGAAAAAGTAATTGACCCACTTTGCATCTCAAAAAGACCGGAGGATCGACTTGGAATTTAAATCACTTTAAAAGGTAGGTAATACAGTACATTTTTCTAATTGACCTCCCTATCTCTTGACCCACGAACCGCCACTGCTTCTCACCCTCTTCTTCATTTTTAGATGAACTACTATCTTCTTTCAAATTTATAATAAATTTATTTCCACTGTTTATATGAAATTTGGCAATTTTTAAATAACCGTCCTCAATTGTAATTACTTTCCTAATTCTTTTTTCCTAATTTCCTTGTTAACTTTCGACACTTCATGTTGAATTAACTCTACGACTTTTTTATCGAATTTCGGAAAAAATTTCCTTTTCTAACGTTTTTCTTCAATTTACACCAAATTAATTCAATCGGGTTGAAAACAAAGAAATATGGCGGTAATCTAAACACTTTGTGGCCATATCTTTCCGCTACATTATCTATAATATACTTCATTTCATAATTTTTCATTTGCAGGACTTCCAACAGTTGTGCTTTATTATAATTTTCCTCATAATAGAGATCATGTTCCATTAAAAAAATTTGTAACTCCAACTTAGTAGAACTCTTGTTAGGAATTTTATACAGTTGTCTCGAATGGTACTTCGCATTGTCAAGAACAATAATGCTATTCGGTTTTAATTTTGGAACTAATGTATTTTCAAACCATTCCTCAAATATTTTAGTATTATTGTAAACACTAAGGCAAATTTGTTTGCTCGTTCAAATGTAACCGATTTTTTCCTACTGAAAACACTAATGAACTTTGATTTTCTTTATCACTGTAATTACTATCACTTTCATTTTCACAAACACAATAAGATGCAGACGTAGAGGCCCCCACCATCGAAAATTTTTTACATCAAATACCTTCTTAAATTATTTTCAAAAACACACCTTCAAATAAACATATATGAAATAATTATTACTCATATTACATTATTTAACAACTCACTTCAACACGATAATCTCCTTAAAATATTTTCAACAACACGCCGGCAAATAAACAGATATTAAATAATTATTATTTATCTTATAATATTATACTTACAATAGATCAGCACTGCTAGAATGATTCGGTAACAGAATTAAGTGCGGCTCTGAAGTATCACAGAATGTAAGAGCTCGGTCGCGTGCCAGCAAAAACAACAATCATCTTTCTCGCTTTAACGCAAGCGGTGTAAAAGACGGAAGATATCATGTGTTATACATTTTCCGCTCACATGTCGCGTCTTGTTCCGCACGTCCCGTCACAATATAGGTAGGTTTCACTGACTATATAACCACTTTAATTGGTTATTAGCTTACAAAAAAAAATGTTTTTAATATTAATCGATAAAATTAAGAAATTCACAGCATTAGTGACTGATAAATAGTAATAATATTTTTAACCAAAAGTTTACACTGGCCTATCTAGTGACATCCAGATTTTCATCTCTGTTTATCCGTAGATCCATTTCACTCTCGACTTGCCAAGTTCTTGTTTATCTTTTCATTAAATTAATTTTTACGATGTAGTTTCATAATTCTATATTATTAAAAGTAATTTTTTGCTATTTAATCAAGAAACTTGTAAGTATTTGAGACGAAATTTATAGAGTTGATTTTAAGACTAAAAAAAAACAATAAAGATGAGACAATAAGTTGTTTGGTAAGTTAGTTTAGTTGATTGGGCCCACAATTTACAGCTGAGCTTGGGTTACCAGGTAGATAAATAATTCTGTTGCTATTCGGAGAGAAAAATTTAATATCTGCACAAGAAGTTATTTTGCAAATTAGTAGAATGTATTGTCTTATCATAAGATTTATATTTATTGAGGGATGTCAGCATAAATATAATACAATAAACAGTTTTTTTTTAAGTTTCGTGATTTCTTATTTACGCGTGATAATTGTATTGACATGCGGTGGTCATAGATGCTGAGTACAAAATGCAGACGTAAATTACATCTTTCTATGGGATTGTTGAATACTAATATAGTCTGTTACTTAGTGAAAAATAGTAATAAACAGGAAGAAGAAATTGGACCAGATTCCAGGACCGGTAGCTACTACTTTTTCATATTGTTGGCAGAAGGACATACGTAGACAAATGAAAGTAAAAATATAAAATGAATAATGAAATACATAACGCTTGAAACAATGTATTATTCAGAATGACTGAGGTCTGCCATCGCATTAACATGCATGGTCACAACTAATATTCGTTCTGCATTCGTGGCTGTTAAATTTGAGCGATTTGGTCTATACAGGGTTATCCAACGAAAAGGCCTACATTTTGTTTATTTTTAGAATAAGAAAAAAATGTTTTAAATAACAGTTGTAGTGAATCAAATGAGCTCTTTTAGTATCCCTGAAAAGAATATACAGGTGGTCCCATAAAAGTGAGACAAACCACAGTTACATTTTCTATATTTTTTTACATTTTTGAAATATGTGTTTCTGTGATTTCAAATATATAGATATGTTGTATCTTATCTTTTATGGTTTTTTATTTATTGCAAATTTTTTACTACCAGCATCTGCATGGTTATCAGGTTCGTCATGGATGAAAAACAATTAATTTGAAACATATGCCATACAAAATAATTTAATAAATTCAAAAAGCAAACTGCTTGGTTTTGTGTGTCATATTATTTGTGGAAACGTTTACTTTATCAGAACGATACATGTTCACTATTTATATAAAATAACAAAAACTCTTCTTGTTATTGTAGAACCAAAATTTTACAAAAAAATTGAATAATCTCGAATAGACAGTTACCAAAAAATCACCCAGATCATATAGAAGGCTCTCAGCCATTAGAAACATTCAAAATATGCCCGAGACCGAAATGACACGAGTTCAAAATATTACATGCACACCACTTTTTTTTTTTAGCAAATTAGATAAAGAAAAAAAACCACATTCAAAACCTCAAACCGCAATTTTTTATCTCCATTCTCCGATTTTTAAAAGCCGAAATAGTAAAATTAATTTTCATAAAAAAACCGCTCCATAGTATAAGCGCGACGATGAGCGCCGCGACGCACTTACAAACATTAAAATGACCAAAACTCATAAAGACGTTTATAAGCAATAATTACAAACCGGTCTCAACGTTTTATTCCAATCCGAGAGGCCCCACAAAATTTTAATTTCAGTGGTCTACAGAAGCAAATAATTATCAGAGGCCAAAGCCACCATAAAATAGTAAAAGCTAAATTTCTGTATTTTTATATATTTAAATTTTAAAGATGCTAGTCGCACACACCTAAAAATTAATTTTTACAAAGTCAATTAAATACATAACAATTAATATCAAAGTAAAATAGTTTAAAACAAAATAATAATAATAATATTTCAGGTACCTAACAATCATTGTTTCCACCGCGTCTCATTAACCGCTAGGTTTATTTATACGAGACTGAAACTTGTAAAACTGGAGTTTGGTACACCGTGTGGCAGGTCATTCAGACAGACAAGCCGTATCGGGAGCTTTTACCAAATCGGAGCTTTTGAACGGGGTAGATTTTATTTTTACTACGCGCTTTCAAAACATGACATCATGTTAGCATCGCAATAGATGACGACACAACCCTTATAAATATAAAATTTCAGACAAGTTTAGACAATTCCCTTCTTGGCAGCAACAAGAGAGCATCGTGATATTAAATTCATTTTAAAAGTATAATTTTTCACTTTTTGCATTCACACAGACTGGATGTCCCTCAGCGATTGACAAATAATTAACTTAAAACTGAGTGTGAACACCATTATTAAACACCAACTGATCTAGAGCCCTTAGGACAGTCCTTCGTTGACCGTTTCTCAGGTAATAGATCTCATACAGGCCCCAGAGTCGTAAAAGAGGCACTAAGAAATTTCTCCACGCACCAGGCTGGGTTATTTTTTGGCATCGAAGACACGAAGACGGCATCCACCACCTATAAAGTAATTTTACAATATTCACCGCAGAAAACCAGAAGCACTTCTTCGACAGCTTTTATCATTAGTGGATTTTGGCTTGAGGAGTCTTCCGTTATCAGATTTTACTGTAAAATTCTACATTGTTTTTTAGTTATTAAATTTAATAAACCACAAGCAGGCTCCTACGGATGTAGGTTGTCTAAAAATAAAAAATTAAACATTTGTGCAAAATAACATCATCGTGTGATATCTCCAAGGACAAGGTAAGGAAGTGACTTACATACTTAGAGACCTAGAATCATTTTTCAAAATTATTTTTTTCGCGAGGCTAGGTTTAAGATAAATTCTTAACGAGGCTAAGAACAGGCCACCTTACCTCTCCGTATAATCAAAACCGACCTTGAGAAAATGTAATTCCTACGATCAAATACCAAGACAACAAAACCAAAATTATTTTAGTGGCAGTAAGAAACGTGGCGCCTAAACTTAATTAGAAAATATTATAACCCAGCTAGGGAGAAATCAAAGAAACAGGTCTTTATAAAACACAAATAAGAGAAAACCACCTTGTCGCATATATGACAGGGTAAAGTTTTATTTGGTATAATATGTATAATAGCAGTTATAATAATAATTATAACACAATTTGCTTTTTGAATTTATTAAATTATTCTGTAAGACACGAGAATCAAATTAAGCGTTTTTCATCCAAGGCTAACCTGATAATCTGGCAGATGCTGGTGGTTCAGAGCAATGCTTCTACTAGTTGAATGTGGATTATTTTCAATTTCTAGTAGCACATCAAGTTGTGCATCTTCATTTAATGTCGCCGGACGTCCAGTTTTTGGAATATTCTTTACAACGCCATGTTCCCGAAATTTTTTTTCAATCCTACTAATTGTTGATTGATTTATGGGCTGATCCGGGTATTTTTCTCTAAAAAGATGACAGACTTCTTGATGTGTTCTAGCTCTGTCGCCATAACCAATCATTATTAACACTTCAATTCTCTGTTTGTCGCTCAACTGTACCATTCTTATTAATAAAATAGTTTTTCTAATTTAGAAAAAGCAAAATAATAACACTTATTCTATTGTGACATTAACAAATTATTTAAATCTGACAGCCGTAACTAATGTGATACACCGGCAACTAGATAAATTTACCCAATTTAATGAATTCTTATTATTTGAAATTTAAGACTGTTTTTCTCGATTTTTTTCAAATAATAACATATTGAAAATTTTATACGGTCGGAACCAGAATAAAATCTACTACCGAAATAAATAATAAAAAATATAGGCTGTCATTTAAAAAAAAAGTCCAAGACGTCATAACTTAAAAAATAAATAACATAAGAAACTGAAATTAGACTAAAAATATTTGCCGAAGTTAAAATCGCTATACCCCTTCGAGATTTTTTCTAAAAAAATTAATATCAACGGAATTACTGAATTTATGCGTTACTTAATTTCTACAACTGTATTTGTATATTCCTTGTTCTTTAACATAATAATAAATACAGTCTACTTAATCGCAACAATCATTCTAATTTAATTCTTGACTTACCTCAATTAAATTTTAAAAGCGTAACTTGAAATGTTTAATGAAACATTTTAAATAATTAATTATCAGTTTCCTTTGACACTGTCAATAATAGTTCGTCATATTTTTTAATAATTTCTTTTATTGACATTTGACATTTTTATAACTAAATTAGACATTTCAGACGTTAAACTGACAAGTTTATCCTAATTCCGTTTTATGAGGTCAAATGCGTACAAAATTTCAGTTGACATCATCTTTATTTAAATATTTGGAAAATATATTTTACCGACCTGATATAATAGACCTGATTTATAATCTTTCATCGAGAATATATTTTATTACAGACAAATTCAAAAAAAGTTTGGGTCCCGTGGACTTCCTTTCAGCAGGCCAATTTTGCTTATCATTAAATTTATCATTGTCTTTGGCCTTTAGAACATGTGTATCAAATTTTAAAGCTTTATCTCTAAAACTGTGGCTACTATCACAATACTACAGACATGCATACAGATTTTTTCCCTAAAGTTATGTTTTCTCATTATAATTCATCGAGATTCGTCCAGAAATGCAATAATTTTTTTTAAATTTTTTTTCCGAATTGTCCCTTTTTCTTCTTTCATTAACACGCTTTTACTAGCTTCACCTGTATGTTTGTTTGTTTGTTTGTTTGTTTGTTTGTTTGTTTGTTTGTAACCGACTCTTTGGACTCGATTTTGACCCACTTTAAACGGACAGATTTAATTGAAACTTTGTACACTTATGAAGAACCGGTAACAATACAATAATTTGATAAGTTTATGTCATTATCCTGATCAGGATCGCCAGTCCTTCCTCACGTATCCTCTGCGTGAGAGCAAGAGGCTTAATATTGTAAGTATATTCCGTGATTCTCAGTTCGGTCGTTGGCCGAGCGGGCAAGTCTTAGTTGACGCGAAACGACGGACTCCTCGGGCGTGAGTTCAAATCCCATGGCTGAAATAAAAAAATATTTTTTTTTTTCAGAAATATCTGTTGGATCGTAAATATGTTATAATATCAGCATCAATAAGCAATATAAATATAACAAAACAAAGAAGGTTTAGTGCCAAATATAGTTTAAAAAAAACTACAAAACACGCTTTCATAGCACATCAAACTAAAAAGTTAAAAATAAATATAGTTTAAAAAAACTAAAAAACACGCTTTTAAAGCACATCAAACTAAAAAGTGAAAAATAATTATTAATATAAACTGAAAACAATAATGAACAAAAAATACTAGTATTATTGTGAAAAAAGCGTGGGGCGCTTTGTGCCATATTTTTCGTATATCGAGCAACCCACGCTTTTTTCACAATAATACTAGTATTTTTCGTTCATTATTGTTTTCAGTTTATATTAATAATTATTCATTATATCTCTTTCTGGTAGTACCAAATTCACCAAGTTGATGTGTCACGTTGTTGAAAATCTTAACTGCCTTCCTTATATTAGGTATAAGAAAGTAATTAAACAAAGAAAGAAGAAAATGGACCAGATCTCAATGACACCCGGTACCTTCGCCATTTTTTCGAAAAGCTTTTCCAAAAGTTAGGTCAGGTTAGGTCGGCTTATATGTGATATCTTATGACCAAATTAGTAGATGAATTATTAAGGATATGGAATGGATAATTAAACTACACTTTCGAACAAAAATTATTCTAGAATCTAATAAAATAACTACCTCATCCTCGCTAATACTAGAAGAAACTAGATTAAACAGTATTTTTCGAAAACTGTCTTAAAATATTGACATATTCATTCTGTGTTCAATGGGCAAAGTGGACCATTTTCGTAAATAGGACGTGAAATACTTTTACGTTCTAGAACGTAAAAGTACTTCGCGTGGAGGAACGTTTGAATTAAATTATTGAATAAAATACATTAATATATTAAAAATTTATAATTTCAACTTAACAGTTAGTTTTAAGAATTATTACATTATAGTTAATTAATTAATAATTAGTTTCTTACAATATATAAAGTAATAAATTCAATATTACGAGGACGCAAATTTATTCCGGATGTGGATGCAGGGCTGTCTCTTATAACAGTTTCTTGATCTGGATGCTCAATCATGGTACAATTATTATTGCAACTAGTGATATTTATTCCGGATGAGGACACAGTTGGATCAAGATGTTCAACCATTGTTGAAGGATCTTCAATTTGAAATTTGAATTTTATTTTAAATTCGATATAATGCTTCCGCTACTATAGAAGACCCATGTCGCTTGAGGCGGTAATATCATCCCTAGAATCGGCCAAAAACGTTGTGCCGAAATCAGTGGCCTCTGTAGCGGCAATTTTAATCGCTATTTTGGTAACACTGACGTAGTTTTCCACGAAACACCATATACTGCACTCGACATGCGTTTTGCCAACTAAGTTGGCATCATCTGGAGATGATTAACACTAGCCTTATGCTAACAATATATCCTATTTATACCTAAACTATTGTCACGGTTCTGTGGACCGTGACCCACTAACCAATAAAGCGGGCTATTTGGGATAGGCCCTCTGTCACTCACTATTGATACTATTTTTACACTTTGTCATTTTCAAGTTTTCAAATGCATCCAGCTGTCTAGTATTTGTTACATTCCTAATTAATCTTAAATTGCTAATATCTATTTTATGGTTGATTTCAAACGCATATTGGGCAACACCAGACTTATCTGCATAATATGCCTTTAAAAACAACCATAAAATAGATATTAGCAATTTAAGAAAAACTAATCTTTAACAGATCATCCACACATGAGATTACACAAACAGACTTCAGCCTTAGCAATAATAGACAACCCATAGACAACCAGGAGAATGCATTAAACATTTTTTATTTTTCGTTACCTAAAATTACACATATTTTACAAAAACTGAAAAAAATATTTTCCAATTATACGAATATTAGATTAGCCTCCAAAAATAAAGTAACCATAAATAAACTTTTCACAAAATTAAAAGGTCAAGATGATATTATGAACTATTCAAATGTAGTGTATTGCATCCCTTGTGAAGATTGAAAAAAAAAATACATAGGCCAAACTTGTAGAAAAGTAAAAAATAGAATTATATCTCATAGGAGTGACGTCAAACACAATAAAAATTAATGCATGTTAGTAAAACATGCATTATTACAAAATCATAATATTAATTACAATGAACTTAAAATTTCAGTTAGAGAAGTTTTTTGAAACACAAGTGATGAATTCCAGAACAGACATAGAAGGTCTCAACGTAATTTACAGGTATTTACTATCAACATTCTTATGCAATTAACGATAGTAGAGAAAACACCAAGTATAGCATATTTCAATAACAGTTAGATAGTTATCTTTTAAATAACCCACTACTGTATCCTCTCTCTCACACAAAGTAGAGTTTTTTAGTATTTTTTACACATTCCTTTGCATTTTGTAGAGGGATAGGTAGCATGTAGATTGTTTTAATTATTTTTGGATAATTGGTTTCCTGAGCAATGAATTGGAAGAAGAGGTACTGTGGAGTGACCCGCTAGGTCACCTGATTTAACTCCCTTGGATTTGTTTCTGTGGGGATATTTGAAATCGAAGGTATTTGCAACAAAACCCGCATCTCTGGAAGAGTCACGTGAAAGAATTGTTCAAGAATGCTGTTTATTGACTCCAGAGTGTTCAGAAATGTTCTTACAGAATTTCAAGACAGATTATGCTACTGTATGGAAGTCGGTGGGGGTCATTTTGAACAATACATACGATAATTTAAACTGCTTCTTTTATTTTTATTTCCCGAACCTAAAATAATAACACAATTATTTCTCAGGAACGAATCGACAAAAGTTTAAAAAAATACACAATTATGTAGAGAATTGAAAGACCTTTCAAAAGATATATCACTCGATCCCCCTGCCATTTGAATTTTTTGAAGGGGTGGCCGTGTAGGGATGAGGTATGATGATAGGTATACAAGGATTACATTAAAATATGTCCCCCTTGGAAAGGTCGACGTGTTTTACCAATTTTTCAAAAAAAATGTATCTCCGAAGTTATTCAGGGTGCCTACTGTTGGTTGGGACACTCTGTATATATATATATATATATATATATATATATATATATATATATATATATATATATATATATATATATATATATATTAAATATGATTTGAAGGAAACAACTACTCAGCGGGCAAATACCCCGACCTGCATTGAATTACACCTTCAAATCATGATAGATCGATAGCCAATATCATTTGTTAATTCCTAACCAGACATAGATCGATTTCGAACTTATTTGTTCTCTTCAGTATGCCATAGGTTATGGAACAGACAAATGATAGTGGCCAACCTGCTAGTTATATACTAACTAAGGTGAAGTGAATAGTGGTGAGAGGTGTGAAACTTCTCATATGGTCTGAATGCTACTATCCGACCGACATCCTAGATGTCTCTGTGTCGGATAGCGACTTGCGTCACAGCAAGTACCGAGAGCGGCGACCCCTAGCCCAGGTGGACTAAATTAATGTTATTAAATATGATTTGAAGGAAACAACTACTCAGCGGGCAAATACCCCGACCTGCATTGAATTACACCTTCAAATTATGATAGGTCGATAGCCAATATATATATATATATATATATATATATATATATATATATATATATATATATATATATATATATATATATATATATATATATATATATATATATATATATATATATATATATATATATATATATATATATATATATATATATATCATAAATCTAAGGCAAAGTTGAAAGTTGAATAAAAATAGAAAATATACGGACTATAGCGTTGATGTTTTCTCTTTGCTAATTCCATGTTCAAAATAAGCCAATAACACATTTTTAGAAAATTTTTTAAACTCAATTACTTTATTCTCATAATATTTATTGTACTTGGACTAATTTTTAGTAATTTTCAAAACTGCAGTTTTCGAAAAAATATTGTTTTTATCACGAATAATTTTAAACTTAAATGCAGTTAAAGATTCAGTCATAATTTTCTTTCGGGATGATGCAAGGGCGGGTCCTTTTTTTTTTCGTCATTATCGTCATCAAAAACCTACCACCGGCCGCACACAAATAAAAAAATAAAGTCAGTAATTTGGTTCGGCTGTCAGCATTCCGGGCGAAACCGCTCAGCGGTCGAGTCCCAATCGTGTTGTTGGAGAATCTTTCCACCATTGATTACATGTCCTTTATAATTATAACAATAATCTTTAAAAAACGTTAACATCGCTCTAAAGTTTGATATTTAAGTCGCGACAATCACAAACCTTAAAAAAAATTAAATATATGGACTAAACTAAAGGAGCGAATAAGGGTTTGAGCATTTATCAAAGATTGTATAATATTTGACAGTGTGACAGTTCTACGTGATCAAATTATTAACTTTATACCTACAGTATTAGTTAGGTATTTGTTTTATATTTTCTTTATTTTTTAACGTTTCAGTTTATTATAGACCATCATCAGAGAAATACAAAATTTTTTTAGGATACTGTTTTACATAGTTAAATTATTAATTTTGTACTTACACCATTAGTTAAGTCCCAAGAAACACTATCACACATTAATTGATATTAACCGTCAAGAAAGGAAAAAAAATCAAAAGTTAGAGTAATTGCCTCCACAAGTCATAAGGTCCTACTTATTAGATGATATATAATTGGCGGCTGAATATAAAATTGAATGATTCTGTAAATAGCATTATTTTTTACCGTCTGTTAATTCTTATTAAAACTTAAAAATTGATCATGCGTAAAATTACAAATGTTTGTTCAACTTAAGTAATATAGTTTCATCTAATTATCTTTTTCGAACCTAAGTAAAATTTAATTATTAACACACACTTTCACATGTAAAGTGGTTTTCGAATTCTCACGGTTTGGTGAATATTATTGAAGTAGTAAATAAATTATGTCACGCGATGTACCAACTTTACTAAATTTACAAAATATGACAAAATGGTTTGCTCTTAGTATATTTTCGAAACTTATTGATCGGCTTTAATAAATTTAGTAACATTTTCATTATTTTTTTTAATAAAAAGAAAGGAAGCACGGTGCGTCTTAACCGATTAATACTTTAACACGAGTATACTTTACTAATTAATTATATTAATAATAATAATTAGCATTCAACACGTTTTGACTAACCCGACCTATCTCGTGTCTATTCATAAAATTATTTCCAATGTTTTCTAGCTCGAGTTACCTTGTGCAATAGTTACGTTTCATTTTATATTAACCCGATAAATTTCGGGCGGGCAGTAGAAACGTAAAACTTCACCCCCACTTCTATGCCAACTGATCCAAGTGTCTGCCAGACGATGTATGCGTAATTAAAACACACTTTTTGGAATACATACTCGCAACTTAAAAGTCAGTCTGATCAATCCTCATTCAGTGTGCAACGTGTAGTAGAGTTCATGACGCTTGTGGTAAAAACAATAGAAGAGAAAGCAGATACTATTGTTCAGACTGCAACACACTTCTTTCCATAGTTCCCTGTTGTAGAGTTTACCACAACAAGCATAGTATAGTATAACCAGTCATTTCTAATAAAATCAGCTACCATTTTATACTGCTTTTGTTATTTTATGTGACTCACGAGTTATCTCGAGTAAAGAATTATTAGTTTATTCGATGTTTCTTTTTTTAATGGTTTTTTTTAAATTTGAGTTTGTATTATTTATTTACTTATTCTAATAAAATAAACAGTAAAGTAACAGTTTCTTCCCACAACGTAAAAAAACCGAATGGTAAGCGCCTATACGAATCATATCATGTGTTTAGAATCATAAAATATGACAAATTGATTTCTTGTGCCGTTAATACATTTAGTAAAATTTTCATTATAAGCAAAGGCACGGCGGGTCATAGACAAGGCCTAAGTTTGTTATAGTAATCTTTAATTCGCTTCCAGACTCTTCCTGTTGTTAATAGCTCATTTGATACATTGAAACAAGTGAATGACAATAAATGGATAATTTGGATAATCGATGACCTAAACTGGTATTCAGCCCTATGATTGAAAACCTCGGTTAACATAACCATGCACGTTATTCATAACTAGTCGGTTATTTCATGAATTCTTGGTTATTTAACAATGACATCTGACAGTTGAGTCAGTTACACAACTACTTCAAATTGCCTGCCGTTAAGGACAACTGGGAGCTTTGATTGGTCAGAAATTTTAAAAGATTCCAAATTTCCATTAAGGTTATGTTTTGTTTCGACCACAGCTAAACTAAAACATTTTGAATTTTATTTTGTTTCTAGTTTTTGAGCAGACAATTTGATTTCCTATGTATTTGCGTTGATGATCATAATATGTTTTGATTGTTTCGAGTTTGATGGTTTTTTAGTTTTTTTAATCTTAATTTTTGTTTAATGTCTGATTTAGATTAATTAGATTTATTTTTCGTTTTCTTTTTTTAACATGGATGGACTAACAAACTTATCCATTTTTTCATGAACTTTAAGATGAGTTCGAGAGGTACATACATAGATTTTTTTTAAATTTAACTTACTTACTTCTAGATAAAATAAATAAAATAATTATTGGGTTTATATAAGCATATATCAAATATGACATTGTAACAATAATAAATACCTAAAATTTTTTATATTTTATACTGTCATTCTTATCTGAATGCGTTAGTTTAAAAGTTTTAGGTAGATAATAAATCAAACACAATACTTCTAATACATTTTATCAAAGAAAATATTAAAACGACTACTACTTTATACATTTAAGAAATGATTTCCTTCAGTTATAATACAAAAACGAAACCCCTAGTCAGATATATGTCTACTTTTTTCTTCCCGAACTCCTCAGGGGGCTGGTTCACGAACATACTATTTACAAAAATATTTAAATTACATAATTCAAAATATGAACATTTGTCATATTTATTTTGACATTTTAAATTGGATGACGGTATTGTTACGAGCTGAGGATTTGGGAAATTAGAAATATACATATGTAATTGCTTCTATTGCTCACAATTTACGCTACCTATACTTCTATTTACTAAATCTTCCACCAGTCTAATTCTACTGTTATTAACACAAAAATTTTAGTTTATAAATATCGCAATTAATTCCAAATTGTCACTATTTTGTCGTTCCGTCAAAAAAAAAACTCCTTTTCTCACTAGATATTTTTTTATATACTCAGTCCCTTCTGAAATATATGTAGTAATCTACTTAAGATACTACAATATCATATTCGTTTGAAATATGCTTGTGTAATACCCAATAATTATTTTTTTTCTAGAAATACATAGGTGGTTAAATACTTGAAACGTCATACCAATATTTCCATTCCGGTTATCTGCACAGATATCTTTACCTAGTTATGTTTACCTAGTTATCTTAACTTAACGACCTTAGGTTATAATAACCTGAGTATTCAATCATAGACCTAATTATTTTACGTACTTTAACCGTGGCCGTGGGTGGGTGAGGTCTATGGCCTTGTTAACAATTTATTTTAATCCTAATTTTACCTCCTTCCTCAGCATCTGTGTCTGAGATACGGCTCCAACGTTAAAAGAAGACAAAATGCATGTTTTGTTTTTAGGTAGGTATGCTATCGAGAAATCTGTAACGGCCCCGCGTGTCTATATCCCTGATATGCTAAAACTAAAGCCATGTTCTGTCGAGTTTTAAAAGGCTTTTTGCTAAACACCGGCTAATTTTAGTCTGGTTCGGTTAATTTTACGTGTGCTCTAAGTATACGATCTGTCTCGTTTTGAAAACCGAATGAATGAGGAGGATGGGCGTTTATGATGAGGTGATAATTGGAGAATTATTTGCTTTAGTTTTTGTTTAGTCATCCTTTGTACTCTACCAAACAATTAGTTTACTGTTTATTTGTGACATGCTTTGTGCTGGGAGTCCGAAAATAAACAGAATAAGAAGGGGCCATAAATAAACATTTAAAAAAAAATTGACAAGAATTATTATATAAATACAATTTGAATTTGAAAAAAATATAATGTTTCTTATAATTATTTGGAATGTTTTGACTGTTCTTAGTTAAAATTCTAGATCTTCAGCCTTAGTTAAAAACACTTGCCACAGAAACAAAGCAAACCATAAGCATTTCTTCTTCTTCTACGAACTCTATTAAAAGTAGACCTTTTACCGTTAATTTTCGAATTAAAAATGATTAAAAGTAGTCACTTTAACACTAGCGTTAAAAAATAAAAGTATTCGGTTATTCAACAAATTATCGTCACTAATGAATCTCTTTTATTTACAACCTTAAATGTAATGTAGACATTTATGATTTTTTGAAATTTTGAAAAAACCGTTTTGTTGACTATTAGTTTCCACCCGAACGAGACAAATGTAAAAATTTTTGAAATTTTTAATTTTTTGTCTGATATTTTTATTCAACATTTTTAATAAACCCAAAAAACCTGATTTCTTTATTTGTATTTTGATTAAAACAATAAAAAGGATATTTTAAACAACAATAATAACTTACAAAACTATTTTATAATTAACAAAGCCATTTTATTTATTAAAATTTATAGTTAAATTCGACTTTTCATATATATAAAATTGAAATTGTTTGCTGGAAAATTGTTGTTATGTCATATAATAACATATCTCCTGTTTCTGTCTGATTTTTTCAGAAGAATTTACATAACCTACGGCCGCAGCACTTGATTTCCACGCTCCCAACCTCTTCAGTTGAAGGAAGTCTCCTACATTGTTTAGAAGCAAAGTTGCTGCAGTTTGCTTGAATCAGTGCCCAGTAGACGTATCAAATTTGTTGAACTTTAAAAAGCTTTTTTTTTTTTTTTTTTTTTGAAAACTGCGCATTGGTGTTGTGTCCAAAGTGAAATGTTGATTTGTTACTTTACCATACTTAATTTGCAAAAAAATCTTTCGTTTTGTATGCTACCACGAAGATGTATGTAATCCTTTACAACTGCAATCCAATTCGGGTTAGTTATCATGAATGCTCTGGTTTTGTAAGTTTTTGACTGTGGAATTTCTATACTAACTTTATTTTCTAAAATATTGTATGTTGTCATCATTTTGTACAATTTGTCACTTCTGCAAGCAAGCCCCTGATATTCTAATTATAAGCGCCACCTAAAACATTTAAAAATATACCTATAATGAAACTAAATTTTGAAAATTATACTTTTTGAACAAGAAATTCCTTGGATGCGTTCTCCAAGAATTCATTTATCTTATTTATCTTTTTGGTGAACGTACTAAACTTCTTAGGATTATAATCAATGCTCTGACGTTTTAAAAAAGCCAACAATTTTCCATATTTTGACATATCAACCCTTTCTCTAAGGACTAATATTGTTCGTAACATGCAATATAATGACCAGAGCGTGGACGATTTCTTCTGTTTTGCTAATTCTCTAAAGTTAGCTAGTAGAACTGTTTCGGATCGAACATTTTTGGCACTTTTTTTGGCGCACCAATTTTTATAGATGTTGTAGGCTTTTCCATATCTTGCTTTGCGTTTTCCGGCAATAAACCTTCTACGATTTTTCCTGCAACTTTTCGTAAATCTGTCAGTATGCAGCTGATCTCGTCATCACTATCCGATAACATTTTCTTGTATAAGAATACTAAAGGCGCGCCGGAAAAACAAAAAAAAATCAGTAATTTATTTATAATTTGCACCACAGCAACTACCATCAAAAATTAAGATTGTTAGCGATAAAATTGACAACATCAGTAATATTCTTATTTTGAATAAAAATTGAAATTGGTTGTAAATAAAATAGTAGACAAACCTCACTAGAAACTCATTGCAGTCTCGCGCAGGATTAAATTTTTCAGAGAATAAGTTATTAATATGGCGAAGGAACAGAGTGGGCCATGTAACGGATCATTGCAGGAAGTCATAGTTGGTAGAATGAATCTCTGATGAAACCTCATCAATCACAACGTAAAGCATTTAAAGAGGAAATATCCCGGGGAATTCTATCAACCACACCTGAGGTTGCAACTCATATGAGAGGCCTTGGTACCATATTTATCAATCGCCTTGGATATATCTAATGCTATCACTTTGGATGATATCTTTTGATTCCATCTCTTCGTGTATAAATACCAATCTATACTAACTTATAGCCCGGTATATATATGTGTATCTAGATTTTTAATTTAAATGATAGTGTCAAAGATTAATTACAAAGATATATGTTCAGTTGCTTATATAAACGATTATCTGATTCTGATTGAATTAGACGAATACATTTGTATAATAGTAAATTTATCTACTGCATTACTAATGCACAAGCCCAGTACGATTATAATATACCTTATATGACTTTCTTCAAATAGGCACAATTAATGATAATGTCGCTATTCCACGGCACGGCAGACACCCTTTGTGGCTGTCGCCGGTCATTCGACAGCTATATCTTACACAACAAAATAATATAATGGAATAACTAATCAAGTAAATATATGTCAGACACTCCTATAGACTGGGGAAAAAATCTGTCGCCATCAAAACGGGGACACCAGCTAGGAAACCAAACAGAAATATTATAAATTAAAGTTATATCTATTTGTACATGTGCAATATTAATATCATCGACAGTAGAAAGTGGAATAAACAAGGGGGGAGCTACTAGGGTTGCAATGGCGCCTACGTTGACGCGACAAGAGTGGACCCCGGCTCCGGTTAACCGGAGCCAGAGATGAGAACAAGCTCCGGAGTGCTGGAGCCACACTCTGCTTCAATAAAAGATCTGCAGGACAACGGCGGCCGAACTATTTGAAAACAACAACATGTCTAAGGATTTCGACCCGAATACATGAACATATTTTATTGTCTTTTTACAATTTTGTTCTAGTTTAGGTTGTTTTGGATTTAATGTCTTCTAGAGCGAAAACAATGTATCAGAAAATGAGTCATTGCATTGCTTCCTGCTTTTTAACAGTCAATAGGGCGTATGTAGGCGGGGACACGTTTTATTGGTTTTTTATATCCTATTATTTATTTCATTTATGTGTATTTAATTGATGACATTTTTTTATCACTTTTCATCATACTTGTAGACAATGTACACACATGTATGTTTATAACATACACAGTGTGTTTCAGCTAAAACTTCCCAGGTCAATTACTGGAAAAATAAAAACGATGTCGAATTTCTATAATGCCAGTGAATAGATACTACTTAGTCCAGTCACATTAGAGGTTTCACCTCGGAATGAGAGATAATAAGCTGTAAACTTGTATAAACCTTTATTTTGGCGTTCTAAAAGTTGTCTCAAAAGTCTCATAGAATCTCGTGTCCGCGTCTTAAGATATTCAAGGTCAAAGGTCACAAAAATCGGTTTATTGCAAAATATCTCGCTTCCTATGGTTTTAATGCCATTTGCATTTATTATAAAAATTTGTTGTAGAGAATAAAATTCTCTACAACTTTTGTCCCAAACATTTTTTTATATACTCAACCGTTTTTGTGATAGAGGGCGGAGAGCGCTCCGCGCTTACCTATTCACAGCATAATGCAATGTCAACCGTAAGTCCCAGTAAATAATACGCCGTATAAAGTCTATAAATCATTAAAAAATATATAATTATGAATAATTTGCATTGTTTATTAATTAATACATTATATTTAATAATATTTTTCATTTATCGAATATATATATTTGTTTAATATTACTTACCTTTCCGTGTAATCAAAAAATTGTTGAGTGGAATACTTTAAGTATATTTTAATTATATTCTAATATATGTGTTAATTATATTTTAAGTAGAAAAAGAATAGAGTAAATACATTTTAATTATATCTTTATTTAGAAATACTTTTTCATATATTTATTACAGTTGAAGTTCAAATGTGGGGAGGTTTTTCAAAAACTTTTATAATTAGAAGGACTTGAGTCTTAATTTTCTTCTTCTTCTTCATTATCGTCTTCCGATCGCTCGAAAATTTCCAATTCAATATCATCATTTTCGTTGTCGATTTCATCGAGATCGCTTTGATACGGTGAAACATTGAGGCACGTTTGTCCATTACACTGGCCACAAGCTAAAGAACATTGCAACCCCGATTTCCTGCATCCGCAGCGTGAACCACAACCATTCTTGCAGTTGCAAAATATTAAAGTTATATAATATAATTAAAATATACTTAAAGTATTCCACTCAACAATTTTTTGATTACACGGGAAAGGTAAGTAATATTAAACAAATGTATATTCGATAAATGAAAAATATTATTAAATATAATGTATTAATTAATAAACAATGCAAATTATTCATAATTGTATATTTTTTAATGATTTATATACTTAATACGGCGTATTATTTACCAGGACTTACGGTTGACCTTGCATTATGCTGTGAATAGGTTAGCGCGGTGCGTTCTCCGCCCTCTATCTCAAAAACGGTTGAGTATATAAAAAAATGTTTGTGACAAAAGTTGTAGAGAATTTTATTCTCTACACTTTTTTATAATAAATGCAAGTGGCACTAAAACCATAGGAAGCGAGATATTTCCGAAAAACCGATTTTTGTGACCTTTGACCTTGAATATCTTAAGACGCGGACACGAGATTTTATGAGACTTTTGAGACAACTTTTAGAACGCCAAAATAAAGGTTTATACATGTTTACAGCTTATTATCTCTCATTCCGAGGTTGACCCTCTTTTTTGGCTTAAGGGGCCTAGTCGGGAAAAAAGCTTCGGATAGCTGTGTCACTCTCTAGAAAGTTTTTATACATGCGCCACTGAATAATTTTGCTCTTGACTGTACCTTCACTGTACGTTTTATTCACCGACTTCATTGAGGTGCGTTTCCCGATAGAGGTAACACTTCCTTGCTCCATTTGTAGTGACAAAGATACTTATTTAGAAAATTCTTTTTTAACCAAATAGTACGGAATAAAAGTTTGAAACTGGCTGAGCATAATTATGAAGATTCATTCTAGACGACATGTATAAATTTTACCTCGAATTTTACCGATTGATATCATAATTCAGGAGCTAATCACGTCCAAATTTCACTTATATTTACAATATAAATTTTCCCTACATAAAGTGAAAATTAATTAAAATAGATATACATGTACCCTCTAGTACACTTTCAACTACTGATCCTCCAAATTTGGTGTAATTTGAGCAAACCGTATGGAAGAAATAAATTTTGAAAAATTACCTTATTGGTTCGATTAGCCCTCTTAAGTGATTGGATTATACTAGCGATTACATTTTGAGGTTCAAACAACGTCGTGGGAGATCACTGTAAGAGCATCACGACTTCTAGAAAAAAATGCTCGAAAGCAGGAACTTTCAAAACGAGGTATTCTGAAGATGCCACCGAGATGTAGTATATGGAATAATAATTTTTCGGTCATTTTGGTACCGTTTATTCTATTATTAATTAACTTATGTAAGAATATTAATGCTTGTTTTTTCCTATGGGTATTCTAACTATCCACTGTAAATCTACTTAATAGACCTCCTTGTGGATATCCAGTATGCGGATATTACCCATCAATCTTAAGAGCTAAGAACTTTAAGAAGCGTCTCTGAATACTCTCAAGGGATATGATTTGATGTACATGGCGTACCCCGGATGGCATATTACGGACGCATATTCTAATTTGGAGTTGGATATCAGTGAAGCCTGACGAATTTCTAAAAACAATTCAAATGTTTTTATTTGAAAGTGTTTTCGACATGTTTGTTAAAAAGTAAGTTTAACCTCAAATATAACACAAAGATCTTTAAAGAATTCGACACGTTTTAGCGTTGTAATGTTATAAGCCTATAGTCATCATAAAGAAGAGTTTATTTTCTTCTAGAAAAAGACATTACATTACATCTGCCAGAATTGAGGAGCAGACCATTTTGATTATATCAATCCTGTACTATTTTAAGATTTCTTTGAAGTTTTTGACAGTCATCCAGAGTATTGACAGCCGAATAAATTTTGCCATCATCAGCATATAACATGACATAAATATCCAGATCAACGACAACATTATTAATAAATAATACAAACAACAGAGGACCCAAAGACCCTTATATATATATATATATATATATATATATATATATATATATATATATATATATATATATATATATATATATATATATATATATATATAAAATAAATGAAATTAACGTGTAACACCCGCAAAAAGAAAAAAATTGCACGGTGGATAATGCAAAGATTGCAAATGGCAGAAAGATGCAAACCGTGGACACGTGTTTCTGACTAATTGGTCTTCATCAGCACGGTGTAGCTGAGTTAAAATGATGGATAAAACTCAGAAAAGACACAAAAGGAAAACCACTGACAGGGAGCCAGTCACACCTTTGTGGCTTCCACTTGGATGACTCCGGTATGGGAGCATCGTCCAAGCATCGCACACGCGGGCAACTATAGTAACCTGCGTGGGATTCCGGACCCAGGAAAATGAATAGGTACAGAGCAAGAGTTTAAACGCGGGTTTACTTACATTACAGTAAAAAATAAATGAAATAAACGGGTAACGCCCGCAAAAAGAAAAAAATTGCACGGTGGATAATGCAAAGATTGCAAATGGCAGAACGATACAAATCGTGGACATGTGTTTCTGACTAATTGGTCTTCATCAGCACGGTGTAGCTGATGATAAATTCCAGAACTTACAATGTAATCTGCAGAATTTCAGTTTGATCGACTCTCAACATACTTGGCTATAAATTCGGAAAAGAAGAATTGAAAACATTTCCGTCAAAAATATTCATTTATTTATTGGTTCGTTATTTACTCACACTGTATTAATGAAAACAATATTCTTTTTAGATCAAATAATGAGTTTCTATGCTTATATTTTGAGCAATAAAAGTTTAATAGTTCCATTTTATTGACAGTTAATGTGAACCAGTATATTCATAAATAATATAACCACAAAGGAATTTTTTTACTTTTGAATAACTTCAAAATACCTTTGAACTACTTTAATGTGTTATATAAATTCCGTTCACTGAAACATTAAATCATACTTACAGTCAGTGGTACGTCCATGATATAGTTAGGCGGTTACGTATACACTATTGGACTCGATTTCACGCAAAACCCGCAGATAGTGATGGAATAATAGAGAACTGGTAGACGACAAAGAATCGACATTCACTTACGCACTGTATCGCGCCAGGCGCCCTTAGTGGCAACGAAGCAGTATGCAGTCAACTCTCTTCCGCATATTTAAACTCTAATTCTCTTACTTTGTATCGTATTAAACGCGGTATTTGCATGAAATCGAGTCCAATAATGTAGATGTAGATGGAAAATAGTAGAAATTACTGTTCCTATATCCTTAACACTCTATAAATGAAACTACAAAAGTAGAGTATGTTTGTATTGGCAATTAATCACATCATTGTACAAATGCAGAAGCAGTGATTACTACAAGCTACCACTAAGGATTGATCCAAGTGATTATTAAGTTAATATTTAAAAAGGACTCCTTTGTACATTGGTATACTATTGCCAGCCATTATTCTGCATTTGTAGGATGATGAGATTCATTGATAATGAAAATGTACTAGACTTTTGGTTTTTATTGATAGAACGTTAAGGAGATAGGAATAGTAATAATAGTAATCCATTTATTTCATTTTGAACTCTATTAATAATTTTGATTTATAAGCTTTACAAACTGCCACTAGACGGAGACACGCCTTAAAGTTTCAAGTTGCTTTGTTTATTGTCACTTAGATTACCTAGAACTCGACTAGCTTTTTTGGTACGTGCACTGTCTCGCCTGCGCCATATAGTTTTTTAGCTCGTCTTTTTTATCTTATTAAAGTATTTAACCTAATTTTTGTTACATAACTATGTAAACTAACGCAGGAAACTGAAATATTAAGGAAAGTTTTATTATTTTTTTATTTTAAAAATAAAATATCTCAAAAACTATTAGATCTCTAAATCAGTTGCAAATGAGTTCTATTAACTCACCCTCAAATGAATAAGCCAACTTACCAGTCACCCTGTATATGTATTGTATAATAAAACGCCACTACAATAAAAATGCAGATCTTGACTATAGATTGTATAAAATACACAAGCAAAAATTATCAAAAAGGAAAATAACTTGGAAAATCTATACACAACCATTAAACTTCAGATGAATACCTTTTCACCTACAATATAGTGACGTTGTGTATTCATTTCTTGTAAAGTATAACGTAATTAAAATAACTTGCATGCAGTAAAACCAGAATTATTAAACACCTTCTAATATTGAAATTAAGGACTCCAATTCCCAACTTGCTAATAGCTCTTCTATCGTAGACTCATTAACTTCTATTTCACAGTTCATAATTTCATATATTTTTTAATCAAGTGTAACTTTACAAATATAAATTATTTCATAATAATCAACATCTATGAACAAAGTACAGTACACACAATTCGACGCGTAGTAGGTAAGGTATTCGTCTTTGTTTGGCATAGCTTTCTACCTCCCACCACTGTTCTACGACAAGAAGTTTAGATGCCTTGGGATACAACATCTTAAGATATCGATAACTGAAATTAAAGCTTCTCACAAAATTGGAGACCATATAATATTGCCTGGAACATAAATTTTTAGGTAGATATCGTCGTATAATCATACCTAATTTTTTTTCATTTGATAACTATTACTGGTTGTTGTTCTCAATGTCACGTAGTATGTATATTAACAATACATTTAGTTATCACAATTATACATTCTTTTAATCGATTAATTTTTCTCTTAGACTAAACAGTGGACAGCTAGTACGTAGGACCATTAAGTCAACGATAGATGTTAGCAAACGATATAAATAAATTAATAAATAATAAATAGTGGTGTATAATATGATAAATGTGATATTGTTTCCTGCCAAATATGGCAGATGACTGTGTTGGCTCCAGCGTCTGGAAAACTGTGGTTTCTTTAGATCGTTACAAGTTAGTAAGATAATAAAAGGGATACGACATTCATTGTTTCATTTTTTACCATAATTAATATAAAGAGACTTTTTAGATTATGAAATATGTTCAGCGATTCATTCCAAAAAATAGAGGATAATGTGTTGCGATAAACTTTTATATAGGGTGGATGTACATGTATTCAATCTTTTAACGTAGATATTTTTTATGCACAAAGTATGTTTTTGTGCCTTCGGGGACATTATTTTTGGTCGTTTTTGAATTAAAATTAAACGTTTCTTGAATTATTACAACAGTCAAGCGTTTACCGAAAGAGGAAAATATTTTAAATAAATAGATAGATAGATAAATAGATAGATGGATTTATTGATATCAGTACACTTACAAGTATTAACGCAAGTCAATTGAACATAAAAAAAGAACATGTAAATAGAAAATGTAAATAGAACATGAAAATAAAACATAAAAATACAACAGTGAATCATAGTCTAAAATATGTACATGGCACAATAGTACCAGGCATACATACGTCAATTTAAAATGTAGTACATTTAAACGTAATATTATTGAAGTCAAAAAAAATGCCTAGACATTTATGACCCCCAAAAAAACACATACGTCAGAAAGATGTTTATAATGTAAAAACACCATTTGAAAAACGTTTCTTTTGTACGTACAAACAACTTAAAAATATCGTGGTTTTTCACGTTTCAGATAACGAAATTATAAACGTTTAATATTGGTATATGTGAAACGAATATGTCAGATATTTTAAAATGTATTACTAGTGTACGTAACTCCAAAACGTTTTAAAAACGTTTATGTTCGACCTTAATGGACTATTCAGTTGATATGGACGTTTTATGAACGTTTAAGAGAATAGTTTTATAAACTCTTTAAATAACGTTAATTTAATGTTGTTAAAATTGTAAAAAGAACGGCCAACATTTTTCGTGAAAAAAATCACGTATTTTTAACGTTACGATAGACCCGTTATTTTTCCAACGATAAATGAACGGTGGATTTTCTAAGGTAACACGAGTTAACAACCAATAACATGTTGAAAATACGTTTTAAAAACGTATGTATGTTCTCAACATGTAACGATATTTCTCTCATATCACACATATTTCCGTAAATAATTATTAACATAACTAGACAGAGGACTATCTCCGTTAAGCCCGGGACCGGCTTTCCATAGGAAAGGAGAGTAGCTCTTCATGTGCAGCGAGATCTAGACCGTATTCCCTATTCCGTATTCAGATTCAGTTTGTAGAAAAACGCGAGGTCTAAAATAAATAATATGAATTTGTGCTAACGAAACCATGGATTTGCTGTAGTTTAAATTTAGCGTTTATAATGCAGTTGGCAACTTTGTCTGCGAATTTGGTATGTCTTCACACTTTCTTCCGCCTGATACGACATTTATATGACGGCCCATATTTTTTTGTTCTTTGTTGCAGTTTTGTACCCTTTTCAAGCTTTAAAATCATCTGATACTGCAATCCAACAAAATATTGTCCTTTTAAGGACATGTGAATATTATATTTGGACTTTTGTTTACATTGAATTTTTATTTGTTTAAAAATTGTTAAACTCTAATATTATTGTGGCGACTTGGCAACAGTGTTCGTCTGTCATGTGTTTTACTATCGATGACGATCAACGGATTTTGTTTTGTATCAGCTATAGTTTATAAGTGACGATTTTTATAAATCGACTTATAAAATACCCTATATAACACCGATCAACATCTAATTTTTACATCAAGCAAGACGATATGTATTGTAATTGTTCTGTATGTATCGGCCCCTGCACGCACGGAAATTGTCCGGTGTCTAAATATAACAGTAACCATACACATTAAGTAGACGAATACTTTGGTTATTGCTTTAGTTATTGCTTTTCGTTTAATAAATTTTCTAATACCTTCTCAATATCAATACGTTCTATACTGTGTGTAAATTAATATATTCTTGAAAAAGTTTGTGACTACAAAAATAAATATATGAATTTGCGGAATAGTTTAAAATCACAAATGTTTCCACATCAATCCTCAACCACCAGAATATAGTGGTATATATTTTTTTGAAATGCTGAATGCTTTAAAATGGTGATCACTTTAAATGTATATATATATATATATATATATATATATATATATATATATATATATATATATATATATATATATATATATATATATATATATATATATATATATATATATATATTAAATTCGTTTTCCGGGTATACTCCCGCGTAGGTGATAGGCCCCGAGAGGGACCGTGGTTGTCTGAACGACGTTTCAGCAGAATCTCATCTGCCATCTTCAGGTTCTAACAGATAACTGCTTACTGCGGCTTCTGGTTACTCGAACTGAAAACGTCGTTCAGACAACCACGGTCCCTCTCGGGGCCTATCACCTACGCGGGAGTATACCCGGAAAACGAATTTAACATTCACCACCCGCGAAAACCTGAAAAACAACATATATATATATATATATATTTTATATATATATATATATATATATATATATATATATATATATATATATATATATATATATATATATATATATATATATGTATTATTTGAATCTTATAATTCTGAAACCTTTACATACAAATTACAAAAACGGAATATTTAAAAACGTTTGCAACCTGGAAAGAATATTAAAATTTTCAAAATATTCATTGTTTAATTTATCTAAGCCATGACTATGAACAATGCAAATGTAAAATGGAGTATTAGACGAAGAAGTGTCTAATAAAAAGACATGGTCTCATTTTTTCAGTTGTTTTTTAGTTGGGTTAGTTTCGTAATCTAACGTTGAGATCTCTTTGACAATTGTATCTAGAGATCTGCAAATTTTGATAATTCTTTGCTGCTATTACTTTTTTGGAACCGAAAATTGATTCTTGTACCCTTCTATAAGCTACTTAAATGATTACCTACCTCATATTTTCGTTGGTTATCAGTCGCGAAAGTTTTAGTTGAAACACTCAATTGCAAATTATTTATACATTTTCTGAAAAATTTTTATTACATATCACTGCAAAGTGCAAATGCTTCAAATAAATATGTCGATTTCTATTACCATCAATTTTTATATGTGAACTTCCATTGTAATACTTTTAAACATTTTTAGTAAATTGGTTTCAGAAAGTATTTTTTCCAAAAATGCTTGCATTTAACATTTTTATAAATTTGTAAAAATGTGGAATATGATATTCTACGAGTCTCCAAAAGGAATTTTAGTGGAGAAATAAAACTATTATTCACATAAATCATCCTAAATAACAAAGATATGGCGAAGATGAAGTTTGGTATACATAATAAAAATGAGCAGTGTAATACATAAAACCACAAAATTTGCCATATGCCTAACAGACCGGAATACATTATTTTTGTTTCCTCACCGAAATTACATGAAATTGACAAAACTACCATATAATTCGAGACAATTATATGTCTCAAATTCGAGACAGGTTTTTTATAGTTGCTATAATCGAACGTACCACTTTTGAAGGAGATCGTCGGCACTTACATGAACCGGCGCCAGACTTAACATGTTATTTTTGAGGTAATTTTATATATTATTGCTGTGGTTTTTAAGTTTTTATTTATATGTATAGGAATTTAAATGCATATGTCATGTATGCTGTATAGAAGACAGTTGTTATCTTAAAATATATATTTTTAGTGCAGGTGAACCATCTGCCGTTCTTGAACAATAATTTTATCTTTGCATATTGAACTATTTTTAAGTACAATGCCACAAGATAAATGATATAGAAGGGGATTATTGTTATTTGTAGAAAATAGTGCGAACGGAGGATTAGTTCCAAGAATATATAGTTTCCTGACTTTATCAAGAATATTATTTAGTTAGGTATCTGCAGCTAGCTGCATGATACATGCTAGCAATGGCGGCTGGTATAATTTGGTTAGGCCATATCTTTATATTGGAGAAAGGGGACATAATACATCATAACTTGCCTATACACTTAAATGAAGAAGTTTCGCAAAAACAATACAGTTGAAATTTGAGAAAAAGCAGTTTAACCATGTAATTTTTAGATAATTTGTAAAATATTTTCATATACAGGGTGTCTCAAAATTATGTAGCCAAACTCTTAGAGTAAGTGAATGGCCTCATTATAAAATGAAAACTCTTATATAAGATTAGGTTAATAATACATGTAGCAGACGTCCTTGAAAGGCGATAATAAAATTACTGTTTACAATCTGGATTTCACAACAAACGAGCATTCTCGAAACACGACAATAAACACTTATTTAAGTCTAATAACTTTATGGTCCTAAAGTGGGTTTGAACCTTTGATGTGAAGATAACACTGACGTAGTTTTCCACGAAGCACCAAAAACCTATATACAGCACTCGACGCGCATTTCGCCAACCAAGTTGGCATTATCTGGAGATGACTAAAACTGAACTAAAACAATTTTAATCATCTTCAGATTATGCCAACTTGGTTGGCGAAACGCGCGTCGAGTGCAGTATATAGTGTTTTTTTTTGTTTCGTGGAAAACTACGTCAGTGTTATAACTTTGTGAAAAAAAATCTGTCGGCATGTCTGTTGTATCGCGATAGCAGCCACGGTTTTTCAGATAAAGCTTTCAAATTTGGTACACATGTTCTAAAGCCAAAGACAATGATAAATTCGGTAATGAGCAAAATTAGCTGGCTGAAAGGAGGTCCACGGGACCCAAGCTTTTTGTATTTGCCTTTAAAAAAATATATTCTTGATAAAAGCTTATAAATCATGTCTACTATATCAAGCCAATAAAATATATTTTCCAAGTAAATAAAGCTGATGTAAACTAAATTTTTTTATACATTTGACCTCATAAAATGGGATTAGGATAAATTTAACAGTTTGACATTTGAAATGTCTAATTTAGTTACAAGTCAATGTCAATAAGAAGAAATTATTAAAATATATGACATGAATTTATTATTGAGAGTATCGAACGACGCTGATAACTAATTATTTAAAAATTTTAATGAAACATTTCAAGGTACGCTTTTAAAATTTAATTGCGGTAACTGAAGAATTAAATAGAATGATTTTTTTTAGATCTGGATGATATATAGTGTGACCCACTTGAAAGCGGGACACCCCCATAAAATTTGTATTTATCGTCCAATTTTGACAATTTTTTTTTTTTGAATTGTAGAGCAGAAAAAACTGTATATCGCATAAATAAAGATGTCAATGAAACAGGCGGTGTGTCAAGGCATATTCTCAATACTCTTCAACTGGGAGATGAGGAAAGAAGATTGGAATTCTGTTTGTGGGCTCAGGGAGAATATATGGAAAATAGGAACTTTTTAAGAGAAATTTTGTTCAGTGACGAGGCCACGTTTACAACAAATGGGGTGGTGTTGTCCTAAAATTCACGGTATTGATCTGCTGAAAATCCTGAGTGGGTCATAAACACAAAGAGCCAGTATTCACTTATAATAAATGTATGGTGCGGAATACTTGATAATATAATTATTGGTCCTTTTTTCTTTGAGGGTAATTTGAATGGACATATGTTTTTGAACTTTCTAAGAAATGAATTTTGGAACGCACTGCATGAGTTACCACCTCTGTTTCGCCTGAATTTGAAGTTTTAATTAGATGGGTCTCCCGTGCATAACGAAGTAGTGGTGAGGGAATGGCTGATCAAAAATTTAGAAAATCGGGTATAGGAAGGATTATTCCTCTTATTGAATGGCCGCCAAGATCACCGGACTTGACGCCACTCGACTTCTTCCTTTGGGGCATCCTTAAGCAAAAAGTTTATAAGTCAAGACCACAGTCAGTAGAACTACGCGCTATAATAATCGAAGCATGAGCAAATTTTACTGTTATTTTTGACGTTTTATTCCACGGCTTGATTCATCAGAAGAAATAAATTCATAGCAAGAATGTAATTTTTAATTTTGCCACAGAATTATTAATATGCAATCTTTTTTTATGAAATTTGGTACATTTCCATTTCAGGGGGTGTTTAATCCAGTGGTGTACTCAGATTCTTTGTTAAAAAAATAGTTAATACGATTTCATTAATTTTCATCCCTGGGGGTGTCCCGCTTTCAAGTGGGTCACACTGTATACTGGTATAAGAAAGTTATGTGCTAGCCACATCAGTTATTTTTTATATGGTTAACCTACATAATATTTGATAATGTATTGCGTTTTAATTTGGCCACTCTGTAGAAGTTTCGTTTTTAGTAAGAGTGTCAAATCTTTTATGTATTCCACAGAAGTCAAACTTTTCAATACGTCTTAACCAAATAAAACTCTAGTGTTAAAATCAAGCCTTCAGGCGAAGGCGAAACAAGTGAAATCAAGTCGTCTTCCTCGTCCGAATTACATCTTAGTCTACCGTGAGCAACCTGTCATTTGTGATCCTGTGCGTGCAGGATGCCTCGGCTTGCGGCTTGCAGACAAATGATACATAATGACACGTTCCAAACCAGCAGCCTGTGTTGATCTCGGTGCCGCTTCGAAGTCGCGACATCCTCGAATTATCGAGGAGATGCAGTCTCTATGCTGTCTTCGGGGATCTTGCTCGATGATCTGCTGTTTATGTAAACGCATCAACGCAGAATTTGCCATTACTATGAGATCATCTGGTCGTTATTGTGGGGAATTGATAGTATTGGATGTAAATTATCCAATATCCCCGCTTTAGTTGTTCATTTTTGTAATAGAAGTTGTAAATGAGGTATATTTATATAAAGAGTTTGTAACTGTAGTCTGAAAATTAAATATGCAATTCTTATGAAGGTACAGGGAATGTATTTATGTATTTTTTTGAAAATATTAATGCGGAAAAGGGCATGGGACATTCAATTGATTATAAATGCATTTCACATATATAATTGTCACTCTCTATTTAACCGGAAATTACTTTTTACTTTAAGTAATACACCCTTCGTTTAAACAAAATTTATTTCTAATTTCCGAATATACTGTATGCGGCAGGCTACTAGGAATATCTTTGGGTAATTAGTGCTACATTTATGTCAAAATAGGGGGTATTTATATTGATTACGTCCTCACCCATCACCTGATACCTCATTCGCTGTAATATGGCTGAATGTCACTCAAATCTGAATTTGTCTGAGAAGTGATATTCCTATTTTCCTACTTGCCTGCCACTTACTGCATAATATGTTATCATTGTCTTTCATATTTAATACTATATTGGGGTTTAAATTTAAAATAGCACCAATATATCTTTTAAATAAAAGTTATCTGTAAGAACAAGTAGAAACATTTAAATAATTCGGTTGTTGAGGAATTTTTAAAAATGGTGAAATATTATAGTGGAGGCATTAATTTAGTTATATATTATTGAATTTCGAAGAAAAATTCTAAGCGCAAAATATTTTAAAAAATTATTAAACTTCAGCTATTTGAATGTACCGCGAAAACGGTAGTGACGTCATATGGGTAGTTAGATATGAAGTGATATACAGAACAGAAGAAGAACAACAAGTTGACAATAAACAAACTAACCCCATTTCTTATTTGTCAAAAGTTAGGTGGACGTTTAAGGTATGTTCATTAGTGTTGCTAGAAGCAGAGCTGAGCTGTAATAGTATAAAAATGCCATTCATTTGTTTCGGAGCGGATGATCTGATTTTGTTCATTTATTGTATTCAGCAATCTGCTAATCAGTAAAATCACTGATTTTCTACTCGAGATCAATACATCGAGCAATAAAATCAGAGCAGGGAATATGACCCCATTCATTAGGACAATAAAATTAGTTCACATTTCTGTTTTATAAATATGCATTGTCTCTTGACAGTAATTAATGATTTCTTTTCCATCTATAATATTTTTCTCAAAAATTGGAAATAAATATTTTCTCTATGAAAAAGTGCCTTTCTCCTGTTCGTTTGTATCTTAAGAGTCATTGGATTTATCTGCTTGCAAGTTCTGTCAACTTTCAAAACAACCTCCTCATAATGATTTTTAAAATCAACTGATTCTAGCAACACTAATGAACAAACCTTAGCAGTGTTTGGTATTTGGTGTGAACTTTTTCTTGTATTTGTTCTGTCGTTTTCTTGTTATTATTTATTAGCGAAAATTAAATAAATGGATCACAGGGATTTACTTTGGATACCAACAAAATTTCATGTGTGGCAAAAACTTGTAACTTCCCTGAATTATTCATTTGCATAATTTTCAAAAATAATTTTTTCTTCTTCCTCTAACGATAACAACGAGTTTCTAACTTCGCAGCCGTCCTTCGTTATTTTATGATTAACTTCTCTGCAGACTGCCGATGTGATGTCATCGGCGCGCGGCGTTTGAAATGCATGTATTTTATCAATTGATATTGTAATATTATAAGATTTTATTTTCAACTTTTACATGTTTCCAATGATTTTTTAAAACAAAATGTTATTGTTTATCACAGATTCTACTAAAATTTTGACCTAGTGCTACAACCGAATTCATTTCAAAAAGTAATTCTGCATATTTAATTTACAACATACTTTCGAAAATAGTACTATGTTATTACAGACAGAGGTATTTGATCAAATTGGAAATTCAACAAGAAATAGATTTAAGTAACATACCCATATTTTAAGAAGATACAGAGAGAATTTGATCAAACATCTTCGCCTCTGTTTGCAGCCAAATGGTAACGTTTTAAAATATTTGTTGCAAATAAAATCTATGGAATCACGGTAATTTCTGAAATAAACAATTTATTTAAATGTTTTATTTGTTTTCATTGTCGACTTTGTTTTAAAAGATACATCTGTGTTATTTTAAATTTAAACCCCAATATTTTGTACGACATGAAAGATAACAACAATATATTAAATATTTCTGAATTCAGAAAGGAATTTTCTTTAAATTGAGTTGTATCACTTAAAATAAAAAAAAGTTGTAGTAATTTCCGGTTAAACAGGAACTGAAAAATATTAATGTGATACGCAAATATAAACAGTGGAATATCACATGTCCGTTTCCACACTAATATACAGCGTGTAAGTTTTTGTATTTTTCAGTTTTGGTATTTTTTTCCTAGATGAAGAATCAAGCAATGAAATCGAGTGAGGCACTTAAAATGATCAACCTGTGCAACGTTTTAAGGCAGCGTGCTTCTTTAGCATATTTTTGCTTAATTTTATCTAATTATTAAAACATTATAATAATCAGGCTTTCATGACAATTTTTAAGCCGAAAAATATTTCTCTGCAGGACTAGTCCTGTAAAGAAGTACTTTCCGGCTTAAGAAATGTTCAGTAATGCATGATTTTCAGGATGGGTGACAACAAAATTACAGACACTGCTGTTGTATAAATTAAAATATACAAACAGGAGAAAATGAATCATGTAATCACGTAAAACAGTATCGATTTCTCTTACATCGTAGCTAGTATCACAATTATTATCATCATCTGATTCTTCCAATAGAATTTATAAATGTACAAATTTTAGGAACATACTATATATATTGTTACATTTTCAGGATTACAAGTAATATGTGTTTATACATTATTCTGATTACTTTCCATCAGTCGCGAAATACATTAGTTACACACCTTAGGCCCCGAGAGACTAGAAGGCTTCGCGGGATATCGAGGGCAAAAAAAATTAGATAAAGGCACATTATGAGTTAAATTTTATTGGATTTGTTTATACTTAACAAATTTGACGGGGAGTGCACATACGTCTGAGCATATATTTGGTATTTTATTTTTTATAGGTAGTAAGAAAAAACAAATGCCCAAAATTTATACATATATGTAAATTCATGGTATATACCAGAGAGGATATAAATTCTAAAACATTTGTCAAACTTAATCTTTTTATATCTACTATGAACAATTATATTTAAATTGGACTCCTTTGTATTAAAAAGCATTATGTAAAGACGAATTTACGATACAGAGCCTCCAAAAACGTTCACCTAGGACCTCAAATTGAGTTTATCCGCCTCTCCTTTTATTAATGAAGATACAGAGAATAACTGTGTTCGTATTTTAGTCAAATATTTTTTATTAGTCATAATCTACACTGTGCAAGGCAAGGATAATAATAGGTTATGTCCTGCAAGAATATATTTTTAGTAGGGGGATCGTTATATTTCTTCGTCAAAATGTCCACGGAATTCCTTATGCACTTGGATTACACCTATTAGTAAATAAATATGGACAATATATAATATCATTTTCAGAATATAGTTCAGATTTTTTTTATAGCTAAATTATGAGTTGCATATAGTCTGGCGTTTATTAATTTCCATTTCAGTGGAATCAGGTAATAATTGTTGCATTAGTAGAGGCTGTTTAAATAGTTTTTATTCTATAAATAACTGAAAGTGTAGGTATGTTATTATTTTATATTTGAGTTATTTTTAAAATGAAATATAATTCACCATCAAAAATAAAATTCAACATTATTTATTTTATCATTCTGTAGTGTGAAAATTTAGTAAGCTGTTTCCGTGGTGTAGTGGTTATCACATCCGCCTAACACGCGGAAGGTCCCCGGTTCGATCCCGGGCGGAAACACTTTTTTTATAACAGTACGTCTCAAACTTTTCAATACGTTTTGCTGAAAAAAAATTATGCAATAAGTAACTGGATTTTTTTTTTAAATAAAATAAATAAAAAGTACAACGATCTGACATATCTACTATTGAAAAATTTATTTACAGCCATTAATAAAAACTACGTAAATTTTAAAATTAGTTTAGAAAACCAAGATGCAATAATAGTTGTGAGACAATCTGTCAATACTCTACGTAATTTTCTAATATATCCTCACTTACTCCTTGGGTGACACGAGGGTAGATACTAAATTTTCTCTCTTTATTATTTACATAAATAAATAGAATGAACACATACGCTTCCAAAGCTCGTAAAATCTTTAGATCCTTTTCGAATAGAGTTTTCTTTTGCTGAGGTTCAAAAAGGTGCGTTCAATACTGCAAATACTTTTGAGAATTTTCAACAGACTATTGAAGCTGCGTCTCACGCCATACGAATAATTGAGGATTATTTAAAGTGAAATTTTATCACTAACATGTAAGCTTGTATAAGAGCATATGGGCGCCAGACTGAACAAATCAGACTGGCGCCCAAATTAGACCTTGTATCAATTCATTACCTGAAATAAATTGATGTGATATTTTTTTGTGGTAATATGGATACTGTCATTTACTACATACTGTACTAAAGGACCTCATCAGTTCCCCATCAAAAAATTAAAATAAATCCCACCACCGAGTTTATTTTTGAAAAAAACGGCGCACTTGTCAACAATGTGTTAACGTTTTTTGAAAAGTTGTACTGAAGATATCCAGTGACTACAATAACAATGAGTAATTCTGGGGAGTTTTATTTGATTAGTTGTGTCGTTAATGTCTGTCTTTTCCGTATCTTTCAAGATTTACACTTTTTCAGCAGCAATCCTTTTCTATAGAATTCTATGATGAATTTAAATAATTAGAAAAGAAGCTTCATAAACAATAATTTTGAACACAAATTTTCAGTAGTGAAATTATGAATTCAAACGATAATTTTATATTTTTGTAGAAGTCAGTCGTGGTTGTATTGATGATAGGCAATTTCCATGATGATATAATAACGATTAAAATTGACAAAAACTGTTTCGCATGTTGACATCATAAACAATAATCAAGATTGAATAAACTTAGTCAGGGATAAATTTTTTTAAAAACAGAATCAGTTTTCACAAATAAATATACTGATAAAAAATAATATGTGGTAATAATATGTAGCATCTTGTTGAAAAGCCGTAATGGATGATTTGTAAAAACATTTTTTTAAATTTAGTAAACTAAAGCTGTTGAGGCTGGTATCAAGGCAAGTAGGCCACAAACGGAACCTCTATATCAACTCACAAAATGTGAGTGTTTAAATAATAAAACTGACGTAGTTTTCTACGAAACACCATATACTGCACCCGACGCGCGTTTCGCCAACCAAGTTGACATCGTCTGGAGATGATTAAAACTGAGTCAGTCGGTTAGTTTTAATCATCTCCAGATGATGTCAACTTGGTTGGCGAAACGCGCGTCGAGTGCAGTATATGGTGTTTTGGTGTTTCGTGGAAAATTACGTCAGTGTTATCTTCACATCAAAGGTTCCAACCCACTTCAGGACTTTAAATAGTAAAACAAGTGCTTACTCTTTTTAACGAGTATCTTACTTGCAATACCATGTTTTAGCTTTTACTTGGCTTGATAGTAATAATATAAATAATTTGGAAGTACTTGACCTAAATTCTCAGTGTGTAGATCAGATAAAAATTTTCTCAGAATTGGCAGCTCCAGAGGTGGTGGCGGACTTATTGTAGTTGACTCTTCCTTCTCTGCTAGTGAAGAAACTAAATTTAGTGATTTACTTTTTGTGGATATTGTTGGAGCCAAAATGGTATGGAACAATAATACAATATATTATACTTATTTGCCATTTATATACCTGCCAACGTCGCTATTAATGATTATCACACAATATTTGATATACTCAGCTTCATAGAAAATACTTAACAATCAGCAGGTTATGATATTATGTGACTTCGATATCACAGATTACTACAATTATCTACTAACATGCCCCTTGGACGTGTCGCTCTTCGTAAATGTTCTGAATTTTCTAGATTTGAGGGAACGCCATTTTATTAAAAACGTTATAGAAAGAGACTTCTAGATTTGATGCCTACAAACATTGACAATAAAATTGAAAAAGCTGTGGATGTTCTACTTAAAGAAGACAGTCATCATCACGCCCAAACAGGATTGTTAAATATTATCCTCAGTCTAGTAATTAATAATAGACAAATAATTAATGTTACCCATTATAATTTTCGTAGGCTAATTATATTGTTCTCTACCGTTTCTTTAATTAATTTTCAAAAGTAAATTGAGCCTGTGAACAATATCAAAATATACGAATTACTTGATATATTTTTTCCTAAAACTACAAAGCATCATAGAAATTATCTTTCATATTTCTCATTTCAAATAATTAGACATTAATTTAAAACATCGCAATATATCGAAATCTTAGCAACCTCCGGTGTTCCTCAAGGGTCCAGCCTAGGTCCTCTCCTTTTTAGTATATTTATTAACGATATTGTTTATAAGTTACACGTGAAGAAATAAACCTCCTAGCATCCCTTACCTGCTTCCTGTTAATGCCTCTTCGATCTTCTGATGAAGATTAGCATGTTACTTTTTTTCCTTTTTAATGGCCTTGGGTAGCATGTTGTTTCATGAAAGAGAGCTTACCTCTTTTCTACGAAGTGCCTCAGTGCCGAAAATTTCGTACCATAGCCACTCAAATTCCTTACAGTGCTCTAAGACATATGACGTTTCTTTGTCCCCTCCGTAACTTGGACAGGTAGGATCTTCCTCAACTTCCATCTTGAGGGTCTCTCCTGAGTTTACAATGACCTATAAGAACTCTGATTAAGTGATTCAGATCTTCCAACTTCAACGTAACGAGTAACGAAGCCTAACGTGATTTGTTCGACTTCGTCACAAAGTTCCGAGCTTGTCTGTCACTATATGAAATATTTACCCCTTATTTCGTAAGCTCACTCGTCATGACCTGCCTCATTATCTTTAAAGTTTTTATTTGAATTAATTTGAACATCAGGAAGATGTTAAATTATCCAAATCGATTAATACAAAATATTTACCTTTATAAAGAGTATGTTTGGATTAACAAACTGCAAAACATATCAACGACATGACACAATGTCTCTTTCTCGTTGTAATATACCGGCAACAAACACTTCATTTTCTTCCGTTTGAATACATTTTTTATTAGTCACATCAAGACAATAATGTACGATATAATAATAATAATAAATGAATAGGTATTGCAAAACTTCCGCAAAGTTGTTTGTTTACCTTCAAAAACAGTTTCTCTTGTATTTGAAAACCGTTTTATATCAGATTACTTATATGTATTTGCTAGCTGCTCATTTGCTGAACATTCCATAATAAAATAATCAAATTGATAGAAGATTGTTAAAAGTCGACCTGTTTAGCGATCGCATTTCTTGGAAATACCTAATTTACAAGGAAGAATAATAAGGCCAGATATGTTGTAATAAATATAATGCTATGTATCATTTGATAGTAATAATAAAAAAATTCCCACTACTCAAAATACAGTAGATAGCGAGTATAGGATTACAAGATAAGGACCTAACATATGTAATTATACTAAAAAAATTATCATGTCCTCTTTTACATTCGATTGTTTACAAATTGTCACAACACGACAAAGAGCTCCTAATCTATCGCTTTTAAAGGGGCCTGGCGCATGGGGCATGGGAAAAGTACTTATAAAATAGACAACAAAAGAAGACCGTTGGTAATTAGTTCAAAGCTGGGCGCCATGAGTGGCAATTCCGACTACGGGCGACAATAAGATCACATTTCGAACGGGATAAAGAAAGGCTATGAAATATTAGAGGGGTTGTATGTATAACACACTATAGCTCTCAGTATTCTCATGATCAGAATGTAAGGACATAACAATATGTGATGATTGGTGTCCATACAGTGGCGTGCATTGTGAGCTTAATTTAAAAAACACACTAACCTCGTTTTAAATTTGCAAATGTATTTATTGAATGAGTAGCACATTTATTGTTTTGTAAATATACGAGAATGTCAAACTTTGCAAGAAAAGTATAATTTTTTTTCTTGCAAAATTAGTATATAAAAGAAAGTAGCATTCAACATTCAATCGGCGACTTGATGGTTTACTAATACAAGGTAGTGCAAAAGTAGGTACAAATTAAGAAAAACTAGAAAACTAAAAGAAAGATTGATTTTCAAACTTGTAAATTAAAATACAGTTTATGAAGTTTTTAATCAACTACTGCCGAAAAATAATGTCTACTAAATGGTGGCCATTCAATTAATGTCGCTTGTGATATTCCGTCTATTTCTCGCAAATATTGTCTCTAAGTTGATCTAGTGCTCGAGGCTTATTTACGAAAACTCTCTCTTTAAAGTAACCTCAAACAAAGAAGACAGGAGCGGTGAGATCCGGAGATCTTGAGGGCCAGCTCAAATCTCCATTTGTAGCATTCAACATTCAATCGGCGACTTGAATGGTTTACTAATACAGGGTAGTGCAAAAGTAGATACAAATTTAAAAAAAAAACTAGAAAACTAAAAGAAATATTGATTTTCAAACTTGTAAATTAAAATAGAGTTTATGAAGTTTTTAATCAACTACTGCCGAAAAATAATGTCTACTAAATGATGGCCATTCAATTAATGTCGCTTGTGATATTCCCTCTATTTCTCGCAAATATTGTCTCTAAGTTGATCTAGTGCTCGAGACTTATTTACGTAAACTCTCTCTTTAAAGTAACTCCAAACAAAGAAGTCAGAAGCGGTGAGATCCAGAGATCTTGAGGGCCAGCTCAAATCTCCATTTTTGGAGATTAAGTGATTATGGAAAAGTTGTCTCAAAAGCGCTATTGTAGCCCTTGCAATATGAGCTACAACACCATTCTTCTGAAACCAATAGCCCTGGGCGTTTCCTAACTGAGGCAAGAAAAAGTTTTCAAGCATATGCCTATAACATCCGGCATTTACGGTTTGCGCTCGTCCTTCTTCATTTTGAAAAAAAGAAAGGTCCAATAATTCTCTGCACGGAAACTGCACACCACACTGTCACTTACTCGCTATGGAGGGGCCTTTGATGAATCAGTTGTGGATTTTCTGTGGCCCAATAACGTAAATTTTGTTTATTAACAAATCCAGTTAGATTAAAATGGGCCTCATCAGACATCCACAATTTCGTGACAATATCTTGATGTGCATCTGCAAGATTTAAGAAGGCACAAGTGAATTCTAATCGCAGTAATCATTAGGATTAAGCTGTTGCACTAGCTGGATTTTGTATGGGTGCATATGGAGATTTTCCTTCAAAATGCGCTCTAGGGACCGTCGTTTTATTCCTAATAGAGCAGAGCGTCGCCGGGTTGATATTATTGAACCTTCCCAAACACTTTCACTCACGTTGAATGTTTTCAGCTGATCTTGCTGTTTGAGATCTGCCGTATCTTCTACCGTCACCTACAGACCCAGTTTCCAAACTTTTTGATACCAATTTGCGTATTGTGGGCCTAGAAGGAGCATGTCTGACGTTATAAAATCGTCGAAATTGTTGCAGAGTTGAATTAATGCTTCTTCCACTTTCAAAATAAGTTGTAACAATGTTCGTTCGTTCTGTGTATGTAAAAATGTTTCTTTTTGGGCCTAATATTTTTTTGCTTTTAATTAGAATACTATTATTTAATCCAATAATACTTCTTTTTTTAATTCATTTAATACTTCTAGATGGAGTAGTTGTTTTAATAGTTTCTACAATCAAATAAACTTGAGGTGTCGTGTTTGATTCATTATTTACCTAAAACTTTTATACTAGCGTATTCAGACAAGAATGGCAGTATAAAACATAAGAAAATTTTTGAAATTATGCGTATGTTATACCTAATACTCGGTATTGCGATTTTTATTTAAATCAGTGATAGTATACTAATTCAGTGGTTCTACCATATCAGCCTGAGATAGCAGGTAGCTCAAATTTTCAATAACTCGTGATTGCACTCTCACTCTGATTTATATGGGCACCAAATACATGCTTGAAATATCACGTCGTAGTTTTCAGTTCAGTACAGACTGTAATCATGAACAACTTGTCTGAAATATAGAGTACTATTCATTAATTTCTTGAAATTCTAAATCAGAACATTTTTGTCAGCATACTTCTTGTAGAGACCAATATTTGCCACCATCTTATCACCTTTCTGCAATCACGAAAAATCACATAATGAAAGTAATCCGCCTCAGCTATTTGCAGTTTATTCTATTGTTATTCATCGTCTCGCATATGTTTTAATCACTATTTCTTTACGGTTGGAAATGTATGGGAGTTGAAGACAGGACGAGGTCACAAATTGATCTGAAATTTGTTACGCATAACATCACCGCCTCTTGATCATGTTCATGTCGAGATTAAGTTATCCTTTGATATTCTATCAAACCACCTACAATTAGCCACAGCTACGATGCTATAATGTTACGAAAAGCCGTATATACTAACACAATTACGTTACGAAACACGGTTACGTTGTGAGGTCTGTTACAAATAATGTATGCGCGGCTTTACCAGTTCAATTATTTTCGTGAAAAAAAATTGCTCAGGGCCCTTGAAGGCAAATTATTAAAACATGTTTTTTTTAAACTTATAACAAAATCTGAGTTTGTAAATTATCCACATATCATCTATCTATCTCACTTGCAATGCCTACATAATTTAATTTTGGTATGTTTTCTCATACAGCTTATCATAATGCCGGTCTCTACAATGTGTAATTTGTATGATATAAAAATTAATGGCCACGCCACTTCCTATTCTCGTTTCCTCTAGGTCTAATTGTTATGCTTATCACCACCATTTAATGGAGCACATTAAATACCTACTCTTTTAAAATAAACAATACCTAAAAACCAGCCTATCCAAATGTGAATGGGTTTGAATTAGTGACGAAGTAGAGCTGGCAAGAGTGATTTTACAATGCAGGGTGTTCATAGTTGTGCATTTTTAAGTTTGTAAAACGTAAAATTGAGAATGTAGCTAATAAGCAAAAACATGAAAACACATTTACAAAGTCCTGCAAAATGTATGGATCGTTTTAAACATATTAAAAAAAATATATTGACTTAATTATAGAACAAGTAAATACATATTTATGAATATTAAGAACTGGAATTTATACTCTGAAAATAGTGGGTCATAAATGACCACCATCTTCAATTAAATGTCTGACCAAATTTTGCATAACAGCATGGAGGATATGACGTGGAATAGAATTTATTTCGTCTCTTATGTTTCTTTTCAGTTCCTCTAGATTCCTGGATTTATTTGCATATACTTTATTCTTAAAATAAGCCAGAGAAACAAATCTGGAACTGGAACATCAGGAGATCCTGTAGATCCTTCTGATCTTTTTTGTAAAGCGAGCAAATGAGGAAAATTTTACATGTTTCTAGATATTGGCCAAACTTTAATGATAATAAATATTTTGGTAAGAGACTCACTTGTAATGATGAAAGAAGGTATTTCATCGGGCCTCTTGGTAAGTTTAGGTTTTAATTTAAGACTATACTAATATTAAAATATGTAAAATTATTAGCAGTACATAATTTTTCATTATTAAAAGACATTTTTGTTTTGGACGGTGGCGAAAAAGATTCTTTGAATAATTCGAAGAACTCGTTCGCTGTGTCCTGTGGGTTGTTGTACAGGTTTATTCAACGAAAAGGCTCACCTCTATATTTTGTTTATTTTTAATATAGGGGTGGGCCTTTTCGTTGGATAACCCCGTACATCTCGTCCCTTAGATGAACTTTGTTTGGGATGGCAGTATTTGCTTTTTTTAGAGTTGATATATGACCAAAACGATTTAACATCTATTTTAAGACTATTTTGAATCCTATCTTTACAGTTTTTATGTGTGAGAACGATCATTTTTAATCTTCTACCGGAGACGTTTAAATTCATTGGAGCAAGTGCATTTACTAACCCAAGAGGAAACAGTGTTACGCAGTGGAACTGTCTGACATTAAACTTTCGCGGAAAACACCTTCGTACAACAGTAACAGAATTTAATTGGTTAAAATCAACACAAAACAAACAGCGAAGAAACAAAATGGTCAGTACATTCCGTCGAATCCTGTACAACAAATGCAAATTTTCGTCATAACAAACCACTTAAAGGAACACGCAAAACAAGAAAACTATAATAAAATCTACCTTTTTCTTTATTTGATTTGCACAAAATTTGTATAAAACCATTGAGAGTTTTTAATTAAAATTTGTTGTCATCCACAGCTGAAATCGATATAGAATTTAGTGCTCAAAAAGTAATTTGCATGTATTAGATTGCTAAACAGATTATTTAGATTTGTTTTAAAACATTTAATAGAATTAATGCATTTAATTTGAGCTATATTTCTATTAATTACAAAATATACCAGGCGTTTCGTATAACAGTTCAGGTCTTATATTCAATTTTTATAAGAGGTAACCAAAGAAAATATTATATAACCTTGTGTTTTTCAAGATTGACGTAATATTTAAAATTTATGATTTTGGAACATATATGGAACTTTACATAGAAATTACGAAAATAAATTATATAAGTAATTATTAAATTATTATTAATTATTTAAGTGCATTTGTAACCGAAAAAGTGTCATTCAGTTTTTGACAACCCTGTTGAATTTTTTTAAATTAGCTATGGCTATAAACAAAGTAAATAAGAACAAATGCAAAATGAATTATTATATACAGAGCAGTGCATTTATGATTCAGTTTGTCTTCTAACCCATCGTTGAAGTCTCCTAAATTTTATTAATGAAAATCTTTGATTTACGTTTCTTACTGGAAGATATTGTTCAATATTTCACCAATACAAAATAACTCGGACTCATTTCCACACCATCATGAGGTAAAGTAAATGAAGCGTTTTTTATAGTGGTATCCCCTGTAGGCCTAATCCATGGATGTTCCAGTTTCACGATTATATTATTACTTTTTTCCTTATTCGACAGAGGGCGGACTCAGCTACAATTACATATATATGCATAGTTGCGGATACAATTCACTGTAAACTATTAAGCAGATTCAAATTGATGTGAAGTATTTTTCAAATAGATCAGTTGTTAGATTTCTAGTTTCTGTCTGCTTTTTGCTAGGATTTGTGTGTGGATCGACACATCGGTAGATTTTTGTCGTTGGATCAACTGTTGCGAAGTATTTTGAAATAACCAATTTTTTGCAACTTTCATCAAGATGGCTGCTCGCGCCTCCCATCCCAAGGTCGAAAACTTGAATGTTTCATCAGGATCCCGACCTAAATAACATACAGTGAGATCCATAAGTAACGGATAAATTCATTATCTACGTAATTTACAAGTTATTAGTAAAATCCTGAAACACGTCAATTTTTAATTCTAAAATGACATTTTCTGAGCATAATTTTATATCTTCCCCTTCAACCCCCTTGGAGTGACAGCTACCCTTTTAAATATTTTAAATGGAATGAGGGTGCGTGTGATAGCTCATTTGAACGGGTTTTTAATTATCTGTCCAGTAATGTAAGATTTTTTGAATTTTCTGTATTTTTCATCAAGAAAATTAAATTTGAAAATTTCAAAATGTATTTGTAATGTATAGAATCAAATGTTATTTATGCCTATGTACCAAATACCTATCAAATCTGACTTTTCTAATTAATTTTGTGTCATAACATTCAATTTAAATATATCGGTTTTTCTGGTACGCAGGTGGCAAAATATCCAATAAAAAGAAAGAAGTAAAAAGGGTTTCTTCTTAGATATCAGAAAAAATTATACATTTACATTTCTTTATTTGCTACATCTGTGCAAACTTATGATTCTAGTTATTTATCATTTGGTTCAAGAACTGAACGACGATGACCCTGATCGCCGATTGGAAATCATGGCAAATAGATGCCACGATGATCCGTTATTTATAAAAAACATTCTTTTTTCTGATCAAGCAACATTCGTCCTAAATGGAACAGTCAACAAACAGAACTGTAGATACTGCAGTACCGAAAATCCATATTGGATGATGGAGGCCAATACTCAATATCCTGAGAAGCTGAACGTTTGGGCTGGAATTATAAATTCTCAAATTATCGGACCACATTTCTTTAATAGCACTGGCGCGCGTTACTTGAATTTCTTGCAAAATTTCTTAGTTCCAGAGTTAAGAATACTTTTCCCAGATGAAATTGATTAAAATATTTGGTATCAGCAGGACGGAGCTACACCACATTTTGCATTGGAAGTAAGAGCCTATCTGATCAAGTTTTCCCCAATAGGCGGATCGGTAGACGCGATCAAATTGAGTGGCCTGTCTGTTCTCCCGATTTAACCCCGCTTGACTATTTTTTTTGGGGTTACTTAAAATCGAAAGTCTACTTCAACAGACCAAATAACGTCGATGATTTAAAAGACAGTATAAGGCAAGAAATTAATCAAATCACCCCGGAAACGATACAAAATGTTTTAGAAGGATTTCCGCAAAGCCTCCATTATTGTCAAGAAGCAACGGGCGCCCAGTTTGAACATTTGATTTAAACTGTTTCATATTCTTTTGTTTACTTAGTAACATTAAAAATGTAACGTTTTTCAATAAAAAAAATTAAAGAATTCAAAAAATCTTATATTGCTGGACAGAGAATTAAAAATCCTTTCAAATGATCTATCACACGCACCCTCGTTCCATTTAAAAATTTTAAAGGGGTAGCTGTCACTCTAAAGGGGTTGAAGAGGAAGGTATAAAATTATGCTCAGAAAATGTCATTTTTGAATTAAAAATTGACATGTTTCAGGATTTTACTCATAACTTGTAAATTATGTAGATAATGAATTTATCCGTTACTTATGGACCTCACTGTATATCAAAATGGTTTCTACCCCACCTTTTTGTAAGGCAAAGGCTTTTTTGTCTCCATTAACTGGAGTACAAATAATATTTCTTTAGATTTAAGATTATTTAAGAAAAAAAAAAGAAAGGTTGCAACAATTACTGAACTAAATTACTTTAATAAACATGTTTTTTAATTGTCAAAACAGCAAAATTTCTTATTATTTGTTAACCATTTTTTTTTACTAGTTTTAAATACTTAATAGTATTTTAACGCATTACTGATAGTAAGTCGTTTGCGCATATCCAGTTTATGTCGAAAAATAATTTAACAAAAACTGTTATCATACGTTTTGTTTTTTGTTCATAATCAAATGAATTATTGGGTTTTCCGGCATGTTATTGTGTGTAGATTGTTAAGTGTTATATTATATACTTTTGTATGTTTTATAATTTAAGGTGAAACAAGACATTTTGTTATTTTTATTTATGATTAGATTATATTGCGAGATGTGATTTCTTTCAGCTATCGTTGGTGTGGATCTCATTTCCCAGTATGGAGATATTGTGATGTAAACATTGTAAACCACTGTTCGTTGTTAATATTTGATATTTATAAAATGATAAAAATACGAATTATGGGAGTGTATACGAGTATATATTTTTTAATATCTTTTGATATTTAAAAACATATTTTTTATTTTTTTCTCGCATTTTGGGTACTAGTCCCATTTAATAATTGATTGTTATTATAAGTTTTTGACTTTTTGATTGCTCCTTTCCTGGCATAATTCTTGTGTTCAACGAGCCATACATTGAAAGGACTAGATGATTCATCGATATAATATTTACCAGTTGTCACATTCACATCGGATATTATAATAGCTATTTATGATACAAGTATTAAAAGTGTTATTTTATTTTTTTTTTTGCGAACGAGGTAAAGTCCAGTGAAGGAACCCCACGAACAAAATAAAATCACTTTTAACACATATTTCATACACAATTTTTTTCTACGACTGTGATATATATTCTCTTCAGGGGGCTGGTTCGCGAACATATTATTTATATTTATTTATATAACTAAAAATATAAATAATATATGTAACTAAAAATATAAATAATATATTGATGCCAGGTTATAAAATATGTTCTTCTTTCTCTAGAACTGAACACATACATGGGGGCTCTGCAATACTATGTAATGACGATATCTCCGATAATGTATTAGAGATAACAAAAATAAAAAAATTTTCAATTGAGTGTCACATTGAAATGTGTAGTATAATATACAACAATATTGCAATTATATGTGTCTACCGACCAGCAAATGGCGATTTAGATGTTTTTTTTTAATAATATTTCTGCAGCTATAGAAATGGTAATGAAGCAGACTGAATTGGTAATATTCTGTGGTGATCTTAACATAGACTATGGTAAAAATAATCTTGCTAAACAAACTTTATGTGAAATTCTTGACTCATTTCAACTAAACATCACAACTCGTGATCCGACTAGAATATTTACGATGTGTAACGGCCAAACACACTCTAGCATAATCGACTATTTAACCACAAATTTGCCCTTCGATATGTATCAATGCAAAATTCTAGATCCTTGTATAGCAGAGCATTTAGCACAAATAATGACTATTGAAAATACAAAAGAAAATTTAACCTCTGATGATGTCATCAAAATATATAGGAATTTTACTGAAAAAAAATATATCTTTATATGTAGATAAAGTCGCTAAAACAAACTGGTCATTCATCTATGATGTAGATGATATTAATGAATCTTTTTGCAATTTGTAAATTAATTGACATACTGTCTCGATACTTGCTGTCCTTTAGTTGAAAGGAAAAATAGCAATATCTCAAAGAAAAATACGTGGTTTAATGACGAGTTACTTCAACAGAGAAATAATTTAAAAATGCTTTCGTGGCTAGTAAATTCAACAAATTGTGCAAACGGTAGGACATTATATTTAAATAAAAAGAAAGAGTACAAAAAGAACATTAAAATGGCTAAATAGTTTTTATAAAAATAAAATTAATAATTCTGGGAGCAAAGAAACTTGGAAAATAATAAATACAAAACTTGGTAGTACAAATAAAACACAAAATCCAATAGAACTGGCAATTGACAACAATATGATAACCGATTTTGTTGAAATAGCTAATAATTTTGCAAATTATTTTAGCACGATATCCAAAATTAAACTATTTGAACATTTTGGAGAAAATTTGTCGTTACCATGCACCACTATGGATAACCAGCCACAAACTTTATTTGTGTGTTATATAGACGAATACACTATTAAAAGTGAGATTGCAAATCTAAAAAATAAAAATTCAACTGGACTTGACAAAATTACTATCAAATTATTAAAGCGCACCAGTGACACTATAAGTAAACCTTTTGAATATCTAATTAATACAGCTTTAGAATCTGGTGTTTTTCCTGACATCCTAAAAATAGCATGTATCATACCATTGTACAAAAAAGATGATCCTCATAATATAGCCAATTATCGACAAATCTCACTTTTAAGTGTAATTTCAAAACCAACAGAGAGGCTGGTTCACAACATGATGATTAAATTTTTACATTTGCATAATATTATTTCACCCTGCCAACATGGTTTTATATCCACAAAATCTATTGAAACTGCTTCCTATTATCTTTTAGATCCTGTCTATAAAGACCTTGATAGAGGAATGTACGTTATATCACTAATGTTTGACCTATCTCGCGCGTTTGATACTGTTAATTTTGAGTTTTTAGTAAGCAAATTATACAATACTGGAATACGGGGAACTTTACTGAAGTGGCTAGAGTCCTATATGTCCAACAGAAAATTGCTGGTAAAATATAATAATGCTATGTCAGATATGAGGGATGTGCACATGGGAGTTCCTCAGGGTTCTGTGCTGGGACCATTACTGTTTGCATTATATGTGAATGACTTATCAAAGCACATCACAAAAGGTAGAGTTACAATGTTCGCAGATGACACTACCATTACAGTGTCAGCACAGACCCCTGAGGAGTTAGCTAAAAATATAACTCATGTCTGCAATGAGCTTGATAACTGGTGTCAGCGTAATCAACTTATATTGACTGATAAAAAAACCGTCTCCATAAATTTTCATAATAGAAGAGGACTTACTCCAAATTTTCTAGTGGCTAACAATATTAATGTGGTGTCAAATATAAAATTCTTAGGAACTTGGCTCGATGCTAATCACATAGATTTTGTTTGCAACAAATTAAGTTTTGCGTTTTTTCCTATTCTTCAAATGAAAACTGTACTTGATACTAATGGTTTGTTAAATATTTACTATGCCTTAGTCTACAGCCATTTGTCTATGAATATAGTCACATGGGGTGCAGGCGAAAATATAAACAGGGTATTAATTTCACAAAAAGAGAATAATCAGACTCATTTTTAATTTAAAACCATTAGATAGCTGCAGATGTGTTTTTTAAGAAAAATAAAATATTAACTGTAATATGTATTTTTATTCTAAAATGTGTGTTATACATATAAAAATTTTACAAATTTTAATAAACTGGGAGATACACACTTTTACAATACTCGAAATAATAACAAATTGACAATATCGCCTCACTCTACCACTTTGTATAAACATTCGCCTAATTACAATGCCATCAATCTGTTTAATAAACTTTCTGATCATCTAAAAACTATAACAGGCTTTAACAAATTTAAGACAGCTACAAAAAATTACTTAATAGAAATGTCTTTTTATAGTGTTTTAGAGTTTCTGGCACAATAATTAATTAATTAATTTTAATACATGTTACTGTTTTGTTGTCTACTTTTCTTTTACTGTTCGTTTTATTTTTACTGTTCGTCTTATACACTGTACATAATTTATTTGACTTACCATATATACATGTTATGTATCACACAATGATTAATAAAGGTATTATTATTATTATTATTATTATTATAAAAATATTTAAATTACATAATTCAAAATATGAACATTTGTCATATTAATTTGAATATTTTAAATTGAAAGACAATTAATTATTGTAACTTCGGTATCATAATGACATTCATGACATCTAACCTAACCTAAATATGTTCGCGAACCAGCCCCTGAAGAGTTCAGGAAGAATATATATCATACTAGGGGTTTTCGTTTCTGTATTGTACCTGGAGGAAATCATTTCTTAAGTAAGTGTAATAATTTTCTCTCTTGGTAAGTCAATATTTTTTTAATCTCATTATTTTTTGCTTCTAATACTAAGAACACTGTTATTTAATTCAATGCAATTCTTGATTCTAGATTGAGTAGTTGTTTTATACTTTTTATGATAAAATATATTGGAAGTATTGTTTTTAATTTATTCGAGAATTTATTATATACCTAAAACTTTTATGCTAGCACATTCAGATAAGAATGACAGTGTGAAATTCCCGTCTTTTTAAATGTTCGCGGGTGATGTAGGTGCGCGTGCTATTGAGAATATTAGTAATGCTTGTCTTCTTGGTCGTATGGTATAAAAGGCGGATTTACATGCAGCTAAAGTGAGCAGGGAATTGGGCAGGGAAGTGGGCAGCGCGAGTATGTAAACACGTCGCTCGCGCTGCCACTGCTCATGCCAGAGCGCTGTCGCTGCGGCAGTTTCTACGTCCTCCATACGCGTACCAGCTGTATGTAAACTATGGAGTGTAGAGAAGGAGGAACGTCTCTTATGGACGGCACGTTCAAAATGTGGTCTGAATTCTGTAAGGTATGAGATGTGGCGCTGATCGTATTATGGGATTGAGTCTGAAGTTAAACACTTACTATATCTCTGAAACTAGCTTCAGATTCTATAAACTAACGAAAACATAATATTATGTAGGTGTTGAAAAGAATTATACAGCGTAAAAAAATAATAAAAATAGTAAAAACAAAATCACGTAGAATACCTCCTCTAAATCAGCGCCACCTATTCTTCCATCGAAAATCCGATCACATTTTTTAACACGGAGACGTTTCTCCTTCTCTACACTCCATAATGTAAACAGTCACTTGCTTCAAGGCTGCTATAGGGCAGGACAGCGGGCAGCGCGAGTAGCAGCGGCAGTGGCTGCATGTAAAGCTAGTATAAAGGTTGGTAGCATTGGGTGAGTTGGCAGTAAGAAAGAGATAAGATAAGTTTGACAGAAGATAGAAAGAAAGACTGTGGTCGATACGTGATAAGTAAATAAATAAGTAAAAAAGTATATTAGAAACAAGAAGTGATAATAAATGATAATAGTTATATAGTATGTAAAAGGAAATATGTAAATAGAAATAGATAAGTAAGGAGTACATGGAGTTTTATTTAATAAACTAAACAACAAGAGTAAGAACAAAATAACACGTGCAACAAGTGATCGGTAGGAAGGAACTAGAAGGGCGGAGACAGGTTCGATGAGCGGCGGAGACAAGTAGTGTTACAGGCACAGACTTCTCTGTGGTTACAGGAGTCCGCTGAAGGTATAAAATGAGTACTGTCACAGTACTGTGGATATTCTTTATGGAGCCAAATAAATGTCGAGAGGGTTTGTGATTTCTATATCTGATTGTGAGGTACATATGCGATTCGACCCGGCTAGTTGTCTACATCATCCATCAATTCAGTTAATCCCTTGTGTGGGCACTGAGTGTTTAAAAGAACAATCCAGGCGAATTCAGGTACTTTAGTGTTAATCATTCTTAACCAACTACTGTTGAGCCCCTGTTCTGCTTTTATGTTATTATTAAAAACAATAAACCGCAAATTTACTGTAAATAAGTTTTGATTCTCTATTAAGAACACATGTACATACGTATGTATGTCACCCAGGAACAATACAACAGTATAAAATGTAAAAAACTATAGGTACATATTATTATTATTATCGTGTTAGGTTTGAAAGAATGCCTATGTAATACCCAATAATTATTTTATTATTTTTTTCTAGAAATGCATAAGTACTAAGCAATAATGTGTCAGATTTTTTAAAATGTGGATGATATTTTTGCAGTGTTCGACACAAAAATCATTTACATCTGTGTTTCTAAATTAAACAGTCGTTTCGTGTCAGTTAAATTCACATATCAAATAGAAAACTTTAGACAACTACCATTTTTAGATATATTTAATAATTATTAAAAATAGGGAAAATATGTTACAATTATAGATATACAGAAAATATACCAGTATTTTAAGATACATCCCTAAAGACTCTCACCATTGTGTTCAACACAAAATGGCAAATTTTTATATTCTAGTTCATCGTCTATTAAGCATCCCCTTTCAATAAGGAGATGCTTGAAAAAAAATGCATTGATAAGGATATAGCTGTGAGTAATGGATATTCTGCAAGATTAGTTGATAAAAAATTAGGAAACGTAAATTTAAAATCCAAAATTTGAATCGATTCCATACGATCCTCGATTCACCCGCGATATTGGTAACATTTTTAAAGATACAGGTGCGACAGTGGTTCATTCATCAGGAAATAAACTACAACAACTTTTAGAAAATCCAAAAGACAAAATTGAAACCATTGACAAGTCGGTCATTTACGAAATTAGCTGTAAGGACTGCAACCAAAAGTCTGTTGAACAAATTAGACGATAAATTCAAACTAGATTCAAGGAGCATATGACTCATCTCAAATATAGTACAACAGATAAGTTTAGTATTGCCCAACAAGTATTTGAGAACAACCATAAAATATATATTAGCAATTTAAGATTAATTAGTAAAGCTACAAATCGTTTGTGTGTATCATGGTCGTAGAGTACAGATGTACTTACTGTCGCCGACATTCACCTTGACCGCGAAACTCTTTCTCCAGTCCAGTCTATTATTAGCTTTCGAGTTGTGTACACGTTAAGTCACTTGGGCGTATTGCATATTGTTTTTGTGTTTTTATTTTATTTGTTGTACTGTATTGTTATTAATTTAATAATAAAGCATGGCAGACGTACGCAGGGGTAGAAAACGGCCATTTGCTGACAAAGTGAATAAATTCATAGGTGAATTCCCGGATTCATAATATGATGGTGTTAAAATAATTTGTAAAGTGTGCGAAAAAGATTTGATTTGCTAGGATAAGCGTGATTGTGGACTTCACGTAAATAGTGTACACCATAAAAATAAAAAGAAATTGGGTGCCTTCGACAACGCAGTTTATGTTTGATTTACTATTAATGCTGATTGTCTGTGATGTTCCGCTGCACATACTCGAGAAACAATTTCGAGAGTTCCGGAATAAATACAATGCCCAGGTGACGTTACCAAGTCGCACAACGTTATATAACTATCTACCAACTTTACACGTAGACATGGTAAATAAGATGAAATGTGAATTAAAAAAATACACGGCTGTGGTTATCTGTTGATGAGACAACAGATTGTAAAAAAAATTCTATTTTAAATGTTATAGTACGAGTACTGGACCCTCTTAAACCGACAGTTCCACTGTTACTAGATAGCAAAAGACTAAGTCAGTGTACTAGCGAAACAATTACCAGGGTGGTGCTGGAGACGTTAAAAAAGTTTGAACTGTCAAAAAAAAGTCAAGTGTTTGTGACTGATGGCGCCATGACAATGCGTTCGGTAGGCCGTTCTTTGCAAGAACAAAGTTGTATGTTTATAAATGTTACGTGTAAAGTGCATACTTTACATTTTGTGGCAGAAACTATTCGAAAAGGTTTTCCAGAGGTGGATGCATTAATAGCAAGTACAAAAAAAGTGTTTCTTAAATCTCCTAAACGTCTCCGTGCATTTCATAGCAAGTATCCCGGTATTCTTGAACCACCACAGCCGATTCTTACACGTTGGAGAACATGGTTGCAGGCAGCTTTTTATTATAATGAATATTTCCAACAAATAAAAGTTGTGATACTACAATTCAATCCAGATGAGGCTGCAGCTATTAAGGAAAGCCAGACAAAATTCGAAGATATTTCCGTTGAAACACCTTTTAAAAATATTGCGAAGAACTATAAACCATTACATGAAAGCATAAAAAAATTAGAAAACAGTGCGTTGTCGTTAGCGGAGTCACTGCAAATAGTGGACGAAGTAAATCTACTGCTACACGCTATAGGTGACGCAACAAATGAGCGCGTTAAAGAAAAGTTCGCAAGTGTGTTAAATAGAGACACCGGTTTTACCAAATTAAGACAAATATGTGATGGTGCAGGCCCAGATCCGTTAAGTGCGCTCAAAGACGATTTTACGTATGCGTGTATTACATCAGTAGATGTCGAACGGTCGTTTTCAAAATACTTATAAGAATATATTTTCACCAAAGCGAATATCATTCATGGAGACAACCATAGAAACATACTTGATGCTGCAAATGGCTACACATCTCCAGTTTGTATTAAGCAAGCTAGTTCATTAAGCTAGTTAAGAGGGTAAGTTTTACATACATTGTTATAAATTGTAACAGTTTATTGTTTCTCGTAATAGTTAATTTCACGTACGCCACTGTCCCACGGAACATTTTTGACAGCCCTATTAATTAGGAATGTAACAAATACTAGCCAGCTGGATGCATTTGAACTCTTGGAAATTACCAAGTGTAAAAATACTATGAGTAGTGACAGAGGGCCAACCCTGTATAGTCCGTTCCATTGGTTAGTTAGTCACGGTTCATCGAACCGTAACAATAGTTTTGGTATAAATAAGATATATTGTTAGTATAAGATTAGTTTTATACATCTTCAGATGATGTCTACTTGGTTGGTGAAACACGCGTCAATACAACTTTTCTGAGTTTTATACGTCATTTACTGGTTTGGATCTCGATAAAATAAATCTCAACATATTATTGGTCCAAAATACTGTTCGCACAGAAAACTTATTTCCGATTTTACGAAACTTTTCAGATAACATACGTATATGAAATTATTGCTGTATACTGAAACTCAGGCTGCTGTGTTTGTTCCATATTTCAATATTTGAAAATTCTCCATCAACAACATTCTTGTTGATTATTTAATAACGGTTCTAATAAATTACTTTTCATTCATTAAAATGTCATCAGTTGATATAATTTTGGCACTATCATACAAGCTTTATCCGTTATTATATCTATTTTTTAATTAAAATTGTTTACAGGTGGACGGTTTTATGGAGCCCCTTCCGCCTTTCCTACTGAGTTGCCCATGAGCCTGCTTAAGCGCCGGGAAGTGTGTCTGCCTGGTCTAGACCGCCGCCGGCATCGTATTCTATTGGTATTTAAACAATCAGGGTCGGACTATAGGTATACACATTTGTAAGACGTGATTTATTTGTGTTTTTGTCGCTTTAGTTCCTTACGCAAACAGTAACAATCACCGGATACAAATTTAGTGAGGAATTAAAATCAAGGATTATTTGGGTTTCTGTAAAATTGTAAGATACATTTTGACAGTTTTATTCGGCTGGGTTATATCACATTCTAAGGTTACAGTGTTGTTGGACCACATACAAATATATCTTTGTGTAGGTCCGAATCATTTTTTTTAGTGAGGCAATAAATAACTTAGAGATGGCTCATCATAAATAAAATTCAAAGATGTACTGAAAATACCTTCAGTGACATTCATATTAAATGAACTTTTTTTGATGAATTGGTTTTTGAAAATTCAAAAGATGACGCCAGAAGCACTATTAATTCAAAATTTTTAAATTGCAGGTTATTTTAAACATAATTTCAATTCTTTACACACTCTTTTTTGAAAAATGAAAATCCTGTGATCCGTTTACTGAAAATGTGTTGCAGTGCTTATTAAATAAGTAAGTATGTGATTATACTAAAACTGTTTAATCTGTATAATGAATAAGATCAAGCGTTATCAATAAACTCAAAAAATAAATAAATAAATAAATAAAATGCAGTCGTGGAACACTTTAATGGAACAAAAAATATTTTAACAGGAATTATCAAATATTTTGTTGAAAATGGCCATCTTATACCTCTTGACAATAGAATAATAATCTACTGGAAATATTCTAGGACACAATGTTGAATGTTTCCCTGGCGATGGATTTGCATTAATCGAATATCCTCTACCGCAAGTAACAATAAAAATAAAAAAGGACTTTATTAAGTATATAATACAACAAAATGAGACCCATGGGCGAAGTCTAGCAAAAAACTGCTACTTAACCCTACCATATGAATTTTAAGACTGCAAATTTTAATATATTACATATTATGTATATAACAAAAAAATATGAATACAATTAATTATTTTATAGTCAGTCAGTTACAACAACAACAGAGGGAAAAAAATATATAAATAAAAACTCTAAAGAAGAAACAATAAACTGAAAAAATAGAAAAAAAGAGAAAAGTTGGATATGATGCATTGATCCATAATAACAACGATTCATTGAAAATATAAAAAATATGATTTGGTTTTGTTACGAAAATTCAGAAGTCTTTCTAGTTGAATAATAAATACTTTGAATTTAAGGTAACCCCACAAAAAGAAGTTTAGTGGTGCCATCTCTGGCCAACGAGCAAGCAATTTAATCCGGCTGCGACGTCCGATCCACCTATCAAAGTACAGAATGTTAAAGTGGTTTCTGACAAATGCATTGTGGAGGAGTAGCGTCCTGCTGAATGATTAGTTCCATTGAAATTCCTGGATATTTTTTTGAATTTATTGGGTTACTTCAAGCTCGATGTCATTCTTCTACATGTTAAGGTATGAGCCCAATTAAATATTTCGCAATGAAAAATGATTCTATGATGTGATCGCCCAGAATACCCGACCAAGCATTAAACTTTTTGGAAAAATTGTGTGTGACTTTCCCTATACCAGTGTGGATTCTGATCACTCCAATATCTCACATTACATTTGTTCAAATTTTCTTTGGGCAAAAATGAGCATTTTGCACTAAAGCAAAAGCTCTTCAGGTAATCAGATTATTGGGCAATTTTTTAACTGATAATCTCACAGAATGTTTTTCTGTCTGGATCGTCTTCTGTCAGTGTCTTGTAGAGATAAAATTTACATTTTTGAGAACTCTCTGGACAGACTGCGGACATGCATGTAATAACGCAACATGAGATGTAGGTTGCGTGGAATTCACTACCATACTGCCACAAGTGATGATCTAAACATCTTTTTTTCAGTGTGGATGGAATAAATCCTCAAGAATTTTGAAAGAAGCTTTAAATATTTCTTACCGATCCGACGTTCAAAATATCTTCACTGACGATCTATTCTTCCGCATTATACTGATAAGACTTTTAACATTCAAAGAAGATGGTAATTAAGTCAATTTTATTATCAAATAATTTGCGCTGCTCTAATGAACACTGTATAACGTTTTTGGCCCAAATTCAATAGGGACGATCCTGCAAATAACTAAAGTAACTTTATTATGTTATTATTACCTCCAATTTTTTAAATTTAACTAATAAAATTCAGTGGCGTGCGAGCGTTTCGAGTGCACAGCATTCTTGGTGGAGTAAATCGTAATGATATTGTACGCAAATAAAACATGATTTTAAATTTATTTTTTTAATATTGAAGTAATCAAACCATAATAAAACGACTGCTATAAAATCTTGCAATATGGAAATATTTATTAATAGGAAGTTCCCCGGAGTAGTAGCTCAATTGCAAACGTTTCGACTATAATTTAGTCTTCTTCAGAGCTCTACAGTGGTTATGATACAATTATAAAACGAGACACAATTAAATTAGTGTTTTTGATGTAACATAATTGATTAAAACAATTAAAATTTAATAAAACTACATATTTTATAGACATATTTTATATCTAAATTCACATTCTATGTAGTTTTATTAAATTTTAATTGTTTTAATTAATTATGTTATATCAAAAACACAACACAAATTTAATTGTGTCTCGTTTTATAATTGTACCCTAACCATCGTAGAGCTTTGAAGAAGACTAAGTTATAGTCGAAACGTTAAATATTGAACTGAATTAGTTTCTTTGTTGTCCTATCCCGACGAACTTTCCATCAATAAATATTTCTCAAGGACACAAAGATATCCCTCAAATACGGAAATATACAAAACAAAAAATAAACAACAAACGACCCATTAAACACCAAACGCCCCTAGTAAACACCAAGGCATGGGCATTTATTCAGCTAACATCTTCAGCAAAGGCCCGATAACGGCCCGTTAGACAACCAGCGTTTGCTGTTTACTAGACTGGTTATTTACTGGCCCTTTATTGGAGATACTTACTGAATAATGGAACAGTAAAGACACATACTTTGAGATTTATTGGGTAATGAACACAACTGAGTATAAATAGGCTGAAGCGCATAGAAACTTATAGCAGAATGATAGTAACATACTTGTTTTCATACTTTTGAACTTTTCCAAAACTACGTTTAGATCTATATTTTTGACGTGTGTTGGTCGATGGTATAATAATGCAAGCGGCATTAAAATGTTTTTGTCAAAATCGTTCAAAACAATAATAAAAATTCGAACCCAAAAGAATTAATAACATTCAACATGATGGTAGATTCTGCCAGATATTTTGCTGAGATATTTAATAATTCACCCTCTACTATTTTCGTATATAACGTTTCAATAATACACAGAAAATTTTGCTGTGCCTTGTACCAGTTTTTGTTTGTTATTTAATTTATTACTGATTATGAATAAGAAAAATTTTAATTTCATCCTGACGATGCTAATAAATATGACGATACGTCGAAAAGTTGGTTATTTACTTTTGTGTTTTAATTGACCTATTCTATTAAGTTGTAATATTAATATACCTATAGTAGATCATTAAGAGTCTTATATACCCTATTAAATCATAATTCTCGAATATCTCGTTTAAAACTTATCCGATTTGAGTGCGATTTTTACAAGATTTTTCAAAAATATGTATAAAATGTCGGAATGTAATTTTTTTTTTTTAGTCAAAAAATTTTCGCATGCATTTTAAATATTTTGTATCCAAATTTTCTAACATTCCGACATTAGTCACTGTTTGTAACGTTTATATTCATGTGACCCAACTCTTGGATTAGTTGAAAATAAATTTATTAGAAAACTAAAAACTGCATATCTGTATTCCGATAATAGTTGCCATCTCGCATGATATTTCGGAAACACGGATGCACTTGCATACACTGGACTCGTTTGCGGGAGGGGGAATCTGGCACTTAGGAACCACGTTGCGATTTTCGTAAACAACAGTGGCGTGTGTATTCTAGAGATATCTTAAATTTACTTATTTGTTATAAAGTGGGTACACTTGATTTCAATAAAAACCGGTACACTTTCTTTTAGCTATGTAAATCATTCGTTCTTTGATTGATATTAATAATCTTACAAATGTCACTTTGACATTAATCAGTGGCTTCATTATTAAAAATGGTTCGACATCTAACAGATATTCAAAAATTTCGAATTGTTTCTAAAATTGAAGATGGTTGGTCCATAAGAAGACTTGCTGCTGAATACAATGTGAGTAAAACCACGATAATGAGTGTTAAAAAACAATGGGAAACCAACCAAACGGTATACCGTAAAGTTGGTTCCGGTAGGCCCAGAAAGAGCAATAATCAACAAGATGAAAATCTTATAAATTACCTAATAGAAAACCCTTTTCAGACTGCAGTAGATGCAATTTCAGAGACAAATTTCCCTGCTTCGATATCTACTGCTTGCAGAAGAATAAAACTACAAAGCGACTTGAAGAGTTGTTCAGCGGCTAAAAAATACAAACTTTCAGAAGAAAAGAAGCAGGGTAGAATTATTTTTGCACTCAACTATATAATCAATGATGAAAACTTCTGGGGACAAGTTGTCTTTTCTGACGAAAAGGTTTTTTAAATCCTGTAACGATAGACATGTTCGCGTATATAGGCCTCCTTCCACTAGATACGACGAAAAATATACTTTCGATCCACAAATATTAGGAAGGTTTTCAGTCAATGTCTGAGCTTGGATGAGCCTAAATGGGTTAGGTGTGTGTTGGAACAGTGGTGGTCATCTCAATTCCATTAAATATATTGAAATATTATACAATATTATGTTGCCGTCAGTAATAGAGGTGTTTCCGGAAAATAATTTTATTTTCCAACAAGACAACTGCTCCATACATACGGCCCATCGTGTCAGGCAATGGTTTCTTAATAAAAACATAGAGTTGTTACCGTGGCCATCTAAAAGTCCGGATTTAAATCCAATTGAAAATGTATGGGGACTAATGATGAAACATATAAGAAAATTAAATAACCATCCAAATAATGCCCAAGAATTGGAAGGGATAATTGAAGACGCTTGGGAGAACTTGTCGCAAGAAGTTGACCTTGCAAGAAATCAGATTTTGTCCATGCCTGCAAGACTTCAGGCAGTTTTAGACGCTAATGGAGCAATGACAAAATATTAGTTAATTCTGTATTACGTAATTGAAGTTCATTTATTTTATTTTTTTATTGTATTTTTATGTTCAGTTTGCATTGTTTACATTTTTTTTAATCTCAAGTGGTATTTTTGTGTTCTTGTTTTAAAAATAGAATTATCATTATTCAGTTAGTATTTTAATTACAACCATTAGTAGAATTATCCGTAACAAATATTATTTTTTTAAACAATAATATGGCAGGCTTGAAAATGTTTTGAAAAAGTTATCTTTTAATTATTTTTTAAAATTCCATTTGAATAAAATAAAAGAGAAAGGTTTAATAAGTTAAAAAACCCAAAGAAAACCGATCTCCTCCAAAAAACCCAGGTCCGGGGTAAATCACTTCTTCTCCACCTCCCTCTCGACATGCCTGGCCAGCCCTATTTACAGACATATGCACACAACTAAATTATTAAGATTTTTGATTACAAGAGTTGTACCAGTTTTTTTGGAAATCAAGTGTACACCTAAGTAGACGTGTTATTGAAAGTGATTATTAGTGCAGTGAAAGATCAATGGGAAAAATAAAAACATATCATAAGCGTAAATACCCTAGCAGAAAACCGAAAAATCGAACATTAGCCCAAAAGAAAAAATATAAAAAGTAAGTACTAGTGAAAATTTAATTTTTTTCGTAAATTAATAAAAGTAATAATTTTCTTTTATTTCCGGTAATTTCTGTAGAGAGACTAATATAAATGAAAGTTTTCCCATTTTGCCGTCTCTAAATATTGATATGGAGAATGAAAGGCGCAATGTAAGGTGAATATGATAATTTTTATTTTTGATTTATTTTAAGCGCAGTAACCTCATGTACAGGGTGATCATTTTAAGTGCACCTTACTCGATTTTTCTGCTGTATTTTTAACCTAGGAAAAAACTTCAAAAATTACACATGTGCTTTTTTCTAAGGAATCCGAAAATTAAAAACAATTGAATGTCAAATAAAAAAGAAAACGCCGAAAAACTGAAAAATAAAAAAAATTACACCCCGCATTAATATGAGGAAATGGACATATGACATTCCGAATACTGATTAAATATGCGCGTCACATACATATCTTTTACTTCCGGTTTGACCGGAAATTGCCTTAATTTTTTTTATTTTAAATGATACATCCTGTATACGGCTCAATTTAAAAAAAATTCTTTCTGAATTCAGCAATATATGTAACATCATCATAATCTTTCATATTTGATAAAAATATTGGAGTTTAAATTTAAAATAACACAAATATATTTTTCATATTATTTCATCGCCTTTTCCATTCTGAGTTGAATGATATGACACACATTGATACTTCCATTTTATAGGAAAAATTTTTAAAATAATACTATGCATTAATAAGAAACGGTAAAATGGAAATTTTTTTTGTAGATTAACGATTTAATTGTTTTGTTGTTTAGTTCTTTAGCTATTTTTAAACAAAGTAAATAAAATAATTTCGGTTTTTTTTTATTGTTTTTACATATTAATTTCAGGACAAGGACGCATGAAGGGTAAGGTTAGCTACTGCTTAGCGTATAAGCTTGACGCAATACAACTTTTTCGTCGGTTTATGTCGTACGAAACCTCTAGTACTCCGCCTCTGATAATTCAACATCTCCCGATCTGAAATGTTCCACTATGCCGTTCTGTAACTAGAACATCGTCCACCTTCGACATTCGCCGCGATAATTTCGGTTTGGCTGTATATATGCACCGTGGCCTGCGCGGGGTGTGGTAAAATCGAGACTATATTTCACTTGCATCTGATATAGACTCTTAAACATTCAAGAAAGAAACGATTTATTTTCTATAATTATTCATCGAAAATTCACGAAGTATTTTGCTTAGGGCGCCAATATGGACATGGAGGGGAGGCTTGCTGCCCCTCTAACCCCTCCCCTGGGACGTCACTGCAAGTGCTGACCTTCAGCCGAATTTTTAAACACATTTCCATTGTGATACGCAACTTTCTTTTTCTTCTTTGAGAAATTCTGCAAAATAAATCATATATTTTTTTTACATTTATTACCAAATTTTTAGTACTGTTTAAGAAATAATTTAAGTATAATTTATTTATATCTTTATGTCATAATCTTAAATAAATATGTTGTAAAATGACAATAAAATTATATATTTCGTAAAAAAATTCTCAGAAAACTAAGAAGTAATTAAATTGTTCACAAAATATTATAAATTAGTTATTTTATTAATTGTTATTTAAATTTATTGCTATAAATTAAAAGCCTCGTTAAAATATAATAAATGCCTTTTAAACATCAAACTGAAAAATTCATATACACTACATATTTTCTTAATTAATAGTTTCCTGTGCACACCTAATTTTGGTTAAAAGATGTGTGATCTACGTCAATCTGTTTATTAATTTTCAGGAAATAGTCCGAGAAATTAATTTTTTATGTGCGTCATTAAGAAAAAAAATTACTATGTCTTAATATCTTTGATTATTAATGTTTGAACTTGTTATTCTAATCCGTGATTATCTGGATTTTCAAAAGCCGATCTTTAAACATTTATGATTTATGAAACATCTCAATAACCACAAAACCATGATTGATTATATTATTGTCTATAGGTCATCCAAGAAGGTAAGTTTTAAATCAACAAAATACCGTCATAAAACAATGAATTGGCTGGTATGTTATAAACATTGGAATTGTCATTATACTCATTATGGGTAAAGGTAATGTACCCATATTTATGTCATAAATTTTATAGGTTTATTAACTATTTATTGCCCTCAGCTTATATAATAATAATTATTTCAGGTAACTAAATGTACACTGCTGAAAATTTGAACCTACTCACTTAAAATAATATTGAGCTGTGAATCGTAATAACTTCTAAATAATTTTATCGATTTGACCGATTTTTTAAAAATATTTATTGTAAACCATTGCGCTGTAATTTTCGGGAACGTTCCTTTCTTAACAAAAATTATACAGGGTGAAACATAACAACGTGTTTTTTTAGTTAAATTTGAAAGGTGACCTAGGATGACGAGTAGTGGATAAAACCGTTACAATAGTCTAATTAGAAAGTCCAATTCTTACCCTAAAAAACGTTTTTTGAAAATCTACGATCTCTGCTTTAGTTTTAAAATTATGAAAATTTTTTTAAAACCATGCATTTTTTGCGGTTTCTTATTTAAGAAACAGTCAAAAATCAACAAAAAAAATTTTTAATTAACGAGCAAGTAAAAGAAGAATATAAAAACATCTGGTTGGACCCCACGTGCTCCTATTACAGCTTCATATCGCCGAGGTATGCTGGAAGTTATCTTGTCTATTAGTTCTCATTAGCCTCTATTCGTCAGGAATTGCAATAACAAGTTCCTGAATATTACGAGGTGGGACAGGCGATCAGAAAGACGACTTTTCAACACATCTCATACATGCTCAATAGGATTGTAATCTGGGACGCAAGCTGGCTATTAACCTGATTATTTTCAAAAAACTGATTTAATATAACCGCTCTAGGAGGCCTGGTATTAGCATCCACGTATACTCCATTACCAATTTCATTTGCAAACTGAGAAATGTTTTCTTGCAAAATATCAAGATACCGTACAGCGTTTACTGATTGATTGATGATAATTGAAAGTTCCGTTCTACCTCCCAAATAAATTCCACCCCATATTGCCACGTAATCTCCTGCCTAAGAAATTCGATCCAGTGAGCAATTTTCTTCGTGTCTTTCCCCAACTCTTCTCCAAACACGAGTTCGGTTATTATCGGGATGCAAAGCGACTTTAGACTTATCAGTGAATAAGAACTGGGACTAGTCTTGCAAACCCCAATGGACCACATTAATAATGTGACGTCATATAATTAATAATAATTATGCCACCTACGTATAAGAGTCACGATACACTGGTTGCTTATAACTAACATTGGAACTTGACCCTTATGCTCATGAACATAAAGGCGACATGTTAGAGGGTTAGAACAAAGCACAGCATTTTATTTCTTTCTCCCTTGGTAGATATATTTAAGAACTTTTAGTTACCATTCACCATGCACAAAATATGTTAGAATATATACAAATATAGCACATTACAGTAACTTCATTTTTACTATTATTAACAAAATTTCTATAGCGCACCGTATTATAATTTAAAATCCCCCATATTAAAAAAAGACAAAAATGCAGAGTTTTAGAAAAATATTATAATTGTAAAAAAATACATTGTTTCACCCTGTATAATTTTTTTAAGAAAATGTATAGCAAGGAGCGTTCCTGAAAATTATAGCGGAAAGGCTTACAATCAAAATTTTGATAAAAATCATTCAAATTGATAAAGCTGTCTAGAAACTATTACGGTTTAGAGCCCACTATAATTCAGCAAGTCACTTCAACTTGTCAGCAGTATTTTATTATTATGTTGGATTTATATTTAAATCTAGACGACTTGTGTAACGCTAGAATAAAAATATCCCTATATTCTTACATATTTGTGACTATAAGTGATAACTATTATCAAATTTATGATAAACAAATAAGAATCAATTTTTTACTTCATGGGAATGTAAAAAAAAAATTTTCTTTCAAAAACAAAAGTTTTTGATTTTCAATAACCAAAAATAATTTTTAATATTTATTGAAATACGACAGATTGCGAGAAAATCGAAATTATTAAAATATGGCTTAAATAAAGAATATTCATTAAAGTTCTCTGGAGATCTCAATGATGGATCAGAAGACAAACTGAACTAAAAATAAATGAAAATGATCTCATGGGCTTCTGCTTCTGCTATAATACCCCATTTTGTTGTTACTATTATTTGAATTGATTTGTCGTCATCATATAGAATTCTAAAATTTTCAGTGACAATTTAAAAAAATTAAAAATTTCCTAGATCGTTTTTAAGTATTTTTTCTTTTTTTGTAATTTGTAAGCAGCATTATAAGTTTCAAATTTTAAGTAACTACTTTTTTGGAAACTTAAAATTTGATGTAACTTTTTTTTGAAATATAGGCCCTGAATTCTTGGAATACTCCATATAGAGATTTAAATATTGTGAGGATGAAAAATCTGACGGTATCTAATGTGAGAAATGAAGATATTGAACAATTTTGTTAATTTTTGGGATAAATTCAGACATAATTCACCTCATTCGATTTTAAGACAACTATTAAAAGTACAAAAAACTGAAGTGACAATTTTCCCATGTTTTTTTTCATTCCCACGCAATTGTCAGACTTCTGAAGTAACGTAATCGTAGTGCGCTGATTACATCTGATCTTGAGAAAGACATACTTTTCACAAGTACATATTTAACAATCTGGGTAATACCAAGATACTCGGTTTACAGTATTATGAAATAAGCTGAAAATAATATGTTAATCAAATTGCTGCTACCGTTCAGGAAGTATCTTAATTAATAAATACATCAAATACTATGTACTTATTTTCTAATTATAATTTTGAATAACAAATTAATAAATACCAAATTAATTAATACATACAAGTACTGAATCTAATTAACCTATGGACAGATATACCATTAAAATTCTCTACCGTATATTAATATTATTTTCTTGCCAATTAGATTTCTCGTTAAAATGCTTTAAATGTACTTATTTACATTTTAGGTAAAATTAACTAGACCTTCGATATAGTTAACAGTGCGATCTTTACAATGTAAATTATAAGATTAGATCTTACCTCTGTCTGTTATAGAATGTGTAGGGACAGCGTAAATGAAAGAAGAGAAGAAGGTAAGAAGCCAAAATCTTGTTGCAGAATGAATGAGAATTCATTGTCAGTCTCTTCATGAACAGATTGGAAACAGAAGCAAAAGAAGATATCGATTATTTCCCAGGGTTTGGTTTAGATATGTGAATGATGTTTTTGCACTGTTTGGTACAAAAGTCACTGATATTGGTACCTTTGTTTCTACATTAATCAGTCGTTTCGTGTGAGTTAAATTCATGTATGGAATTAAAAACTGTGGACACCTACCATTTTTAAATGTATTAATAATTAAAAATAGTAAAAATAAGTTAGAATTTAACATATACAAAAGATAGGTATTAGTACTTTGAGATATATCCCTAAAGATTCTCACCATTGTGCTCAACATAAAATAACGAGTTTTAATTGCTTATTAGGTGATGAACTACCTAATAAGCTTCCCTCTCAATAAGTAGTTTGAAAAAGAAAAAGCATTGATTGAAATTATAGCTGTGAATAATGAATATTCTGTAAGTTTAATTGATAAATTAACTCCTATATGAAAAAGTCTATCTGACAGCACATTTTTGTCACTTTGACAGCAATAAAAAATCAGAGTACATCTAGTAGTCGCACGTCACTTTAAAATCTCTCCTGTCAGCTATAATTTTTAAGTATTGTTGAAACTATACTGTACAGTATGAGTCGTTTTGGGAAAATTTCGTCTGAACAAATTGCAAAAAACATAGAAAAATCAATTCCGCAATCCACAAAAAACACGAAATCGTCAATATGGAGACAATTTATGGAGTTTTGTCAAATCCGAAATTACGAATTGTCAGAAATAACTCCATTACAAAATATAGCAGATGTGTTAAAGGATTGGGCTTATAATATGAGAAAGAAAAGTGGAGAAGATTACAAAGAATATGCAGTTAAAACAATTTGGAATTCAATTGCGAAGATGGTTCAAGAAGAATATTTCAGTGAGTATAATATTAAATTTGATCCTTTTACCGACATAACTTTTAAAGAAGCACGTGATGCAAGGAACAGTAAACGAAAGGAATTACAAGCTATTTCAGAAAAAAGAAAGGCATCTTCTGTAGAAATAGACAAAAAAGATATACTTAAGATGGCAAAATTGTGGAATATAGACGAACCAGAGAGATTACAAAAGAGATTCTTTCATATAGCTTCTTATGAATTAGCTTGGAGAGGAGGAGAAGCAGTAAACTGTAAAATTTACCATGTTAATGAGGAAAAAAATCAAGATGGAACTCCAACAGGGAGAATTGAATACAATTCAATATTTTCAAAGACGGCACAAGGGGGGTCTAAAAAATTGGCAGACAGCAAATGGATGAGAAAAAATGACACGGATAAAAGTATTTGTCCCGTTACATTGTTAAAATTACTCTTAGGAAAAAGAAACAAATACATAACATCTGAACGACTTCTTTTAACTCCAAATCCCTTTTGGAAAAACACAAATTTTAAAGGTTGGTATAAAAATGTTCCATTGGAAATTAATACGATATCGACTTGGACCAAAAATTCTGCAGCTAAAATTGGACTGGACATCACAAATAATAAAATTACGAATCATTCAAACCGTGCCAGTACAGTTTCTCATTTAGCCAAAGCAGGGGTAAGTGACCAACAACTTATAAAGATAACCGGACACTCACCATCATCATCAATTAAACCCTACCTCCAAATTGACCCTGAACATCACGAAAATCTTGTTAGTAACTTACGAGCCTCGAATAAAACAAGTCAAAACAAATATTCGACATGTGTGGAAACTAGAGAAGAGATTGAAATAAGTACACCAAACCAAACAATTTATAACAACTGTATTTTTAATAACTGTTCCTTTAAATAATTGTATAAATAAAGATAATTATTGTTGTTGTTCGTTCACATATTCTGTCGTTAATTTATCTTGCCAAAAAATACTCGAGCTTTTCTTTTATGGATAAATTTCTTTTTTAACTCAAAATTTTGCCAATCAGTAATTTTGCTCGAAAAACTGACATTTGACAAAATCGCTCGACCTGCGGTTTCGCGATTTTTTCATGTCAGTTTTTCTTATAAAATTACTGAAAAAGCTCTTGTGCTTTTACTGTTGATAAAATATTTAGGAAACGTAAATTTAAAGTCACGAAATTCCTCGACCTTCCTAAATCAAAGAGAAAGTCCGAAATTTGTATCTATTCCATACTATCCTCGATTCATTCGTGGTATTGATAGGATTGTTAAAACAGGTATGACAATCCAAAAGTCGGTGTCGGCGTCAATTTTGGTTATGATATAGAAAGTTATAGCCAGCAAGAATAAAAAAAAGTATATTTTTTTTTTGGGTAATTATCCTGACAATTTTACGCAGACCACCGTGTATATATAAAATTAGAGTACCTAGCTGTTGTTGGAAACTGTCCTTATTTTTTTAATATAAAAAGAAATCTTACGTTTTAACCATGAATTTTTTTCAATAAAAAATGTCAACTCTTCACTTTCTCATAATGTAAAAATTAAAAAAAAAATGTTAATTAATATTTTAATTAAATTTTGTACTTATTTATTTCCACAGTAATATTTGATGCTGGCCCGTAAGTTCTATTGACAAATTTATAAATAATAATTTATTAATTATTGGTGATCCTGTATTTGCAAATCTGTTTGGTTTCTTCTAAATATAGAACTAAATTACTTACCTGCCTGTAATAAATTAAATTTGTGACATTGGCGTACGACAAATCACGGGGGATTATTACCAAGAATACACAAAAGAAAAGTGCGATGTCATAAACATCTTTCATAATAAAGTAAGGTCAGTATTCATAAAAATATTGGATGAGGCAGTCTTATAACTTTAACAGTTCGGCTCAGACTTTAATCCTCTTAATTGCTTTTGTGGCAGAAAGGTGTTGTATTTTCTGTGATTGTTTACTGTTTGGGTTGGTATTAATTTCAACTTTGACACCCGTTTAGGGATTATGATCATAAAGACCTTAATTTTATTGCCATGTCTTATTTGAATTTGTGTCTATGGTTTTAGTTATAAGGATAGGCTTGTCCAAGACCATAATTGCCGCTGGGATATAAACAAAACATTGTTTGGATGCAATTTGGAACATAGTTGTTGTATTTTTATCACTGTTTATAAATTTAATCCTGATTTATAATGTTTGGAACTCAAATAAGTTATCTGAAGCAGGATTTGTGGAAATGTCGTGTTAAATATTAACATCTACAGTGTAGTAGTAGAAAATGTAAGTTATAAACAATAAAACAAGATAGATTTATTGGGGTTCAAAATAAAACAAAGAAGGTTTAGTGCCATATTCCCCAAAAAAGAAACAATTATGCAGCTACGGACACGTGTTTCGGAGTTATTGCTCCTCATCAGCGTATCGTAGCTAAGGAATTGGATCTACGATGGGATAGATCAGGAACAAGAACAAGAACTTGTTCCTGATCTATCCCATCGTAGATCCAATTCCTTAGCTACGCTACGCTGATGAGGAGCAATAACTCCAAAACACGTGTCCGTAGCTGCATAATTGTTTCTTTTTGGGAAATATGGCACTAAACCTTCTTTGTTTTATTTTGAACCCCAATAAATCTATCTTGTTTTATTTGTATGTGCCAGGTAGAAATGTACACATAGAGCTCTGTGTGTTGACTGTGCTCATCGAGGCCCCAAATGTGGCACATGAGAACATGAAGACACTAATTGAGTACTGTGTACTGTACTTTCCAGCCTTATTTTAGTTCTTGTTCCTGATCTATCCCATCGTAGATCCAATTCCTTAGCTACGCTACGCTGATGAGGAGCAATAACTCCGAAACACGTGTCCGTAGCTGCATAATTGTTTCTTTTTGGGGAATATGGCACTAAACCTTCTTTGTGTTATAAACAATATTTATCTGAAATAAAGTGTGCTAACATATGCTTTATTCACAATAAACTAAAATATAATGTACCTCAGCAGTCATTTTTATTTGAAACTGACAGCCATGTGACTTGTTGGATAGGCTGATTACCAATATCGTGTCAGTAGATACAGGTATGAAATTGTGTTAATTTTGGTGAACTCATATAGACAACGAGTGGCTAGCTTTCTAAAGCACTTTGTATAAAGAGGTGTATTTTTATTCAGGAAGTGATTTCTAGTCTCTAAAGCAACATTAAAATCTCTGTTTGGATTTCTGGATAACTACATCATTTTGCAACCTTTAGTAACTGAACTGCTCCCTTAATTTAAGTTTGCACTTGTAATTGTTATTACTGTTTTTCTAATACAAAAAAAAGTAAATTTTGTCTTAATGTAATTTATACCAACAACATACCCTGTATCAGTGTAATACGGCGTAACCTATCCCAACCCGATGTCATAATCTCAACATTAACTAATCTATTGAGGGTGAGTTAAAGTTTATAAAAACAATTTTTTGTTTTGTTTCCGCAAATTACGTATAGGTATCTCAAAAACTGTTTTAAATTTTAAAAATTAAAGAAAATATCGAAAACATTCGAAAAACTAATATATCCCTAATAGTAAGGAACAAAAAAACATTGTTCTCATTAACAAACAAAACTATTGCCCATGAATTTTATCACTTAACACTAAGTTGTTACTGCAATCTATTTGTAAATATGTATCAACAAAAATTTAATACACGTAGAAATTAAATATCTGCAGAAATAAAAAACGCGTTCCTGTATCGAATAATTAATTAAGTATCGACGTAATCCATGACAATGGTCGTACTAGCAACACCGTTGAAAACTAAGCACGTTCCGCCCATGGAGAATTGCACGTTCTCGCGCGTATTACATTGTGGGAAGATACAGGCACCTTATTGAAGTATAACGGACCTTCCAAGTCCGTCTCTGGCGCCTATATGGCGCCAGTTTATCCATCCCCTCCATGAGTCTAGACCGGTCTCACTCTGGCGGTCCGAGTCACAAGCAACTCCATGGTAGAGAACGCAAGTCAGTCCTGCAGAAGGCGTCCACAGAACGAAATCGCGAGAGCCGCCGCGTCGATATAGTCGTTTTGACCGGCACAAGATAAAGTGAAGTGCAGTGGCAGTGTGGTGAGGAGATAAAAGTGTGTGCGAAACGACCTATAGTGGCCCCCAAATGCTTACCCTGCGTCGAAGGCAAATCTTCTTTAATGTTCATGTTCCGCAGCAAAAAGACAAACCTCACTAAACGCCTGGTTAAGGCCAGAAAGCGGCGAGGCAATGAAACCAGGCGTACGGTTGAGGAGGAAGCCGATAGTATAAATACCCTCCTCAAAAAATTGCAGGAAAACCAATTGGAAATGTTGCTGACAGCCATTGACAGTAGGGGTCAGGATTTGAGCAACTGTGTCTTACTACCTCAGAGCTTTGGGGACGAGCCTCATGTCCTGTGCTGTCAAACCTGGAGGTGGCCGGATCTGAGGCAAGGCAGTGAACTTAGGAGGTTGCCCATGTGTAGGTCCGCGTGTGATCCTGTTTACATTTGCTGCAATCCTTATCATTGGAGCAGACTTTGTCAACCTGGTGAGTAATGTTAATCCATACCTATACATACATACACCCCTTGTTCAATTGCAGTATTGATTCCTATGAATGACACCGATGTGCACTTAGAGTGAAAAGTCTTGACTTATCAGTTGTCACATTCTATTGATTCAGGATTGATCAACAATATTATTAACTTTACTAGAATAAGAACAAGAAGCTTTATATGAAACATCTTAATTGAGTGGACAAGTTTCATTAGTCGCAAGATTAACTTGCATATTTTCCTTTCAAGTGTTTAAACTACATAGCAAATCATTTTTAAATAAATAAATCAATCCTAAATGTTGATTATTATGTATATCTTTTTAGAAATTCATAGTTAATCTACCTTGGGATTAATGTGATTTGATTAACTATTAATGGATTTTCTTAGCAGGAACTTTAAATTCGACGTTAATAAGAGTAGAGAACTTCATTGCAATTTTATGCATATTAAAAACTAAGCCAGAGCCAATGATCTAAATAGATTAGGATTGTTCTTATAAGACACTAATCTATTTAGATCATTGGCTCTGGTTTAGGATTGTTCTTATAAGACACTAAGTGTAATTCAGCGAGGAATATCACCGGCTAGCAACTCTTTACCCATTATGACTTGCCTTGCTGTGGACTAGAAAGAGAGGCAAGTAAATTAGAAGAGTACAACTAATTAAAATTTAACCTGCCATCTCGAAGCCGTACATTTTAAATAATAAATAAAGCAATACTAGGTTTAAAATGGTCACGTCAGTAAGCCAGTTGTTGTGATATCGTATAACCAAAATAAAGAAAACACACTAACGTCAACAAATACTACTGTATTTATTTATAGAAATTCATATACGGTAAAACTTGGGGTCATACACTCGTCTTAAATAGCCGTGTTAATTATTAACTAAACATACTAGGCAAATTTCATAATACTATGTATAAGAGGGGGGGGCGGGGGGTTAGGACAGTAGTCCACGTACTTAATTTATAATTTAATTGTATAGCGTTTTGTTTATAATCAATTTACTTATATATTATTTGACAATAAATTATCGCCAACAAAAAGATAAGGATTCAACTATTGATAGCCTGTCATCACTTGTTCTTATCTTTTATAGTTGACGGCAAACGAATAACATTTATTTGCTGTAAATAATCAGCCTCAAGTCTGCCTTCTTGACACTGCTGCGAATATATTAGAATTTTCAAGTGATAGAGATTATACAAGTCTAGTAATTACTTATATATCTATTCTTTATAGACTGTGTCCAAAAAAGAAAACAATATTATTGAACTCATAAAAAAATCCTCTACAAAAATTAATTAAAAAAAAAGTTGACTGTCGTCTGTCAAAAAATATTGACGCTAATGGTATTTTGTTTACGCTAATTTCTATTGTTAATTGAATCATTTCATTTGTTTTTTTGTTCATTGGAATACATAATGGCGCGTTTTTTTAACACAGCGTGTAATATACATTAATAGGTATATTATAGGAAAGATATAATTACCTCTCCTTTCCTATTTCATGTGTTTGTACATAAGTCCGTAGGAATATCCACTGGACTCTCAAACTAATTGATAGGATCCAAATCCATACACGAATTTAATTTCTGTGGAAATAATTCGCTTTATGGCTTTTAACCACTTCCGAATTATTCCTCTTTTTGCAGTCTTAGTTTTTAATCTACTTACCCCTTAGTGACACGTTGAATATGTACACATACGTATTTATATCTCTGCAATTATATTTACCTTGCTTGTTTCATAGCATTTTGGCACCGGCAGAAACAGTACGTAATACACAATTTTAATTAGGTTATATAGCTGTCAGACTTTTCTTAGTATTTAGGGGTAAAGCTCAATTTTTGCGCAAAAAGTAGTGCCAGTTCGAAATAGGAGAAATTGATTTGATGGGTTTTTAAAATGTCCAGTCGAACTATTATGGTATGAACGCAATTATTTCATTACTGGAATTCAAGGTAATTATAAAAACCCACTCACGTTCTGTATATTTTATGAAACGTACATTTAATTTATAAAGACACTATAACAAACAAATTGTGATCTTTCCTCGAAAAGCATTGATTACATTAATATGAGTTACTTTTAAAAGAAAACGCCGTCCCTATCTAGCTTCTTTGAACATTCCGACTTATAACATGGTTTTTGCATTAATTGTATAAAACTTGGTGTTTATTAAACATGATACTATGCGACTATCTTTTAATTTCTTCCTTATTATCTCTTTGCTAATGGCTTGAAATTGAATGTAGGCTGTGAGGCGTAGGTTTTCAGACATTTTAACCCCTCTAGAGATTTCGCTGAATTTACCTCGTCCACTGTCTTATATATGGCAAGAAATAATAGTCTTTGCAGATGGTATCTTGAAAAATTATATGTTTTGAATATACAAAGGCGGTTAAACTGTTTCTTAAAGTTTTAATTGCGTCTCTTCCAGCACGTAATCAAAATCAAATTTCCTTCCTCCGCACTGCTTGAAATACTGTATATCCTTTGTATAGTTATTTGTTATTTGTAAATAAAAAACTGAATTTATATTTTTAGGTGACTAACCGCATGAAGTAGTAGGTGACTATAAATCCTCTTAATGGAAAAATGACGATCCATTATGTCGGAGTGTAGACAGTAAAAACAATATGTTTCTCTTGATACAGCCCATAAATCTTGGACGAGTTTGCCGACGCTGAAAATTATATTATCTCAAGCCGACCGAACCAAAATCCGCAATTCTCGAAGAAATAATTTAGATTAATACATCTCCTAGGAAACTCATACTGACTCTAAGGAAATCATTACATTACCATAATTGTAATAAATCTCCGGTTCTACCACTATAAAAGAATAAGACTAAAACTGCTATAGTAATATACTTAGTCGATTTATCAAGCCATTAAATTGAGCCAATAAATCTTATTATTTGCTGATCAGCAGATATATAAATTATAATGGGTCGGAAATTGTAGATTCGCTCGATATTATGAACGATTTACCTGTATAAATGGCTTTATAAATCTCTTCAGTAAAAAGCAATCTACAAAAGTACTATGTAGGGTTCTGCTGCATAATTTAGAACTATATGATACCAGTATAAGCAAATATACAATGGATTAGAAAAATAACAATGGAAACCTGAAGAAATCGCCTTTAACTGCACTAGATAATAAAATCTAGGTAAAAGAGAAAATAATAATAGTCTCGGGATTAGTAATAAATACCTGAGACTTAAACTATGGTCAGAATAAAATGGATGAAGAGCTGAAACGCAGATTGAAGTATTTTGTACAAGTATTACGACGTAATTAAAACGATATGGAGGTACTTGAACCTAAATTTATTACAACTCTAAAACATGTGTTTCAGTTCTGAATGAGAACTATTAGCAGAAATATATATATAATGCACGACTTAACATTGCATATTTAAAAAATGCCAGGCAGACTTTGGGAATTATACAAGTAGTAATTAAGAATGAGACAAACTAAATGTGGGGACCAATTCAGAAATATTTTAGTCAATAAAATCATTTACATCTAGATCGGTAAAAATTTATGTTACTGGGGAATTGAGTAATGATTAAATAAAAATAATCAACTTTAAATATGGAAATCATCAATGCATGCCCCTATGATGTAGTGGTAGTTTTCAGTTAATCTGACGCAGTCGTGACTGCCGTGCATGGCACTCGAACCCACAGTCTCCGATTTATGAGGCGACCACGATACCATTTTCCATCACTTATCCCCAATACAAGTAATTAATTAACAATGGAGCGGGCATGAGTTCTAATAGTTCAAAAATATATCATGAACATTCTTCTGAACTTAATCAGTAGTGGCAATAATAAAGTGGAGATGTAAAATTTGCAGCAATTGATTACGTCTGAAAAATAAATCAATAAAAAATGTCGTAAATTACGCTTGATATTGGACCAGTGAAGACGTCTAATAATAATAATAGTAGTAGCTTTATTAGGCTGAGTTCAGTTCCTAAGACTGCTCTTAAACTCAACCAATGAAGTCATGATGACATTAAATTAACACTTTTATTTTGGGTTCTTACCCTTTTTCCACAAAATTTGATGAACCATATGGAATAGAAGAGAATGCTAAGATTAATTTTCTTTTGACGGATCAAGAAAACACCATGTGCTCCTTATGCAAGTTGGTTTAGATGAAAATGTTAGTCATCAGACAGTACGGAGAGTTCTGCATAAAGAAAAAATGACGTCGGTTTAAAATTTTCTTTACCGAAAGATGCCCAATTGAAATTAAAAATTGAGTCTCAGGTTTCTTCGATAAACTTGCACCAACGGAGAACACGAATTTATTCCAGGCTCTTGTTTTATCTGTACAAAATATCAGAATAGCTATGAAAGAAAGCTGAAATTTACCAAATGTAGGGTTCCACATGGATCTGTTTTATTACCAACTTTTGCTTTTAGCTGTATTAATGACTTCGTAGCTGCAAGTTGTAAACAGATTCACTGGCCACAGAGCTAACTCCATGCAAATTTGCCCTTTCAGTAGTCGGACAGTGCATGTGGATCTTACTTTTGAAGATGTATAAAGGACAACTCATTTAACTCGAACTGACACACATACTACGACTATTATTTCTCTATAACATCCTAGCCCGTGTGACCTGAAGGATTTTATGAAAATGTTGAATTTATTCCTGACTATTGAATGATTGTAACACTCGTACTTGGTTATGTTTCCGAGGATTGCATCACAAAACTTCAGTTTAAAGAAAGAAAAATTATCCTAGAATTAACAATGAATGGGTGCACACTCACTGTTGGAAAATAGTATGCCTAAGAAAATAATTTGGCTCCTAAGTTAACCATTGCAAGCAATAAAAATAATCCAGTTGCCACCCACGTCAATTTCCGCATGAAAACCGTTACTCATATAACCCGAGTGAAAAGTATTTTAAAACTGAGTACATTACAAAAATAAATGAATATCGCAACACGGCGTCCAAAGCGATAAATGTTTATAAGTCCTGGCGCCATTCGTGAATTGTATTATTATTTATGTTTTTATATGATTACAGTATGGTTTGATACCTTTATTATCTTTTTAACATTCGTTGAATGGTTATGCCACGTTCTGAGGAGTGTCAGGAAAGTTTAATTGACAAAATTAGTTAGAGTAGTTTGCATTCGCCATCGTCATATTTAAGCAAATTTATAAAACAAAATCGATTTTTATTCCGGCATGTGACATTATTGATTTATTTCATCAAAAGAATTTGATGGTGATGGGAAATGATTTAAAAAATTAGTAAACATTGTGTAATAACGTATTCATTTAAAAGATGTCTTATATGTTGTATTCAAGGCTTACTTCTTTCTACGTCGTGGGACTTAAGACACCCATGGATTTATACAATTTATTTGACCATAAACTAGCATATTAACATTTCATTTCATAGATCGTAATGTCAATGAAAATTGTTATTTTGCGCAAACGTCAGGATTTTTCTTACAATTTACTCTATTAAATCGACATAAATGGTAGACCGTTGGGCTCTCACGGATTTCTTTAAAACTATTTTTTCATTATCGTATTAATGCACTTATTGGAGATGTAATTATATCATTTGCATCATCAATATGTATGAGCATACGACATTAAAAACCGCAAATTAAGATTTACTGTGATATTGATGTTATTTCCACATGTATTTTTAATTAGTAGTTACTTTATACCATCATATTTCATAGGTAATTGTAATGAGTTACACATGTTTACTTCGAAACGATGATGTAGCTATGCACATCATAGCTACATCATATTTCATTTAGGGAGTGCTCCATGGCTTTAGATTTAGCCCGCTAACTTTAGTTTTATTGTAATTATTGTTACATTGTTTACTGGAACTGCACATATTTCTCAGTAATTTAAATAAATACAGCATTTAAATGCAATTACATGTCAGAATTAAATCACATTTAATGGTTGTTTAAAATGAAATCAATTATTAGTACATGCAGTAATTAGTGACGTTTTTCTGCTGCCATTAGTATTAATGTTATAATTGGCGATAAAAAAACTAAATAAATATTCAAAATAAAATATTTGCATACTTATATCCTCAATAATAAACTAGACTCCCACGCAGGTATTCCATTCATTTGTGTGGCGCCTCGAACACCTCCACATAAAAAATAAAATGCCACACTGGTTTACCAACAAACCTGCTGCTGCAGGTAACTAGTTTATTTTTAATTGATATATTTGTTTACTTCTAATACCGAATACTTACATAATATTACATATACACACTATACGCCTCGCGAATTTTACAATCAGAACTAGTATTTTAAATCGATTACTGTCATTAAATTGTATACATAAATCTTCATTATAAAACATTTCCAGATTGGTTTCATATTAATTAAAATTGGGCGGACCTTGGCTTGAACATATAATTTAATAGAAGAAAGAAATCGATTGAATACGGAATATGAAATTATACTGAATTAGTTCTGAAAAGAAAATAATATTAAACAGTCAGCGCGTGTCGTAAATATTAGTACAATGCACAATGACAGAAAGATCCGTACATAGGTTTTGTAAATATTGGGAAGGGGCTTGCGAAAATATATGAAATGGGGCGGAGGTAATCTACTCCATGTCTTAATTTTCTGAACATAATTTACTAAAATCGAAGTTATGGATCAAGCAGAAACTTAGGGACAGGAAACAGTAGAGTCCCTTAAGTAAAGAGTCGGGCCATAGGTACGTCATCTTTTTCAGTTGGTACGCGTCGTCTATATTTGTCGATTTTACGGTTTGTTTACATTTAGTTTCTGCGTATTTTAATTTGCACTGGAGGGTTATTGCCTATTTTGAATAATTAGTTTGAAGGTACTTACGGGATATTGTTAACATTCAAAATTACTGTTTAAAAGTCGTTCAGGGTAGATTTTAATAAATAACAAAGTAAAGAGTCGGGCCATAGGTATGTCATCTTTTTCATTTGGTACGCGTCGTCCATATTTGTCGATTTTACGGTTTGTTTACATTTAGTTTCTGCGTATTTTAATTTGCACTGGAGGGTTATTGCCTATTTTGAATAATTAGTTTGAAGGTACTTACCGGATATTGTTAACATTAAAAATTACTGTTTAAAAGTCGTTCAGGGTAGATTTTAATAAATAACAAAGTAAAGAGTCGGGCCATAGGTATGTCATCTTTTTTCATTTGGTACGCGTCGTTCATATTTGTCGATTTTACGGTTTGTTTACATTTAGTTTCTGCGTATTTTAATTTGCACTGGAGGGTTATTGCCTATTTTGAATAATTAGTTTGAAGGTACTTACCGGATATTGTTAACATTAAAAATTACTGTTTAAAAGTCGTTCAGGGTAGATTTTAATAAATAACAAAGTAAAGAGTCGGGCCATAGGTATGTCATCTTTTTTCATTTGGTACGCGTCGTCCATATTTGTCGATTTTACGGTTTGTTTACATTTAGTTTCTGCGTATTTTAATTTGCACTGGAGGGTTATTGCCTATTTTGAATAATTAGTTTGAAGGTACTTACCGGATATTGTTAACATTAACAATTACTGTTTAAAAGTCGTTCAGGGTAGATTTTAATAAATAACAAAGTAAAGAGTCGGGCCATAGGTATGTCATCTTTTTCATTTGGTACGCGTCGTCCATATTTGTCGATTTTACGGTTTGTTTACATTTAGTTTCTGCGTATTTTAATTTGCACTGGAGGGTTATTGCCTATTTTGAATAATTAGTTTGAAGGTACTTACCGGATATTGTTAACATTAACAATTACTGTTTAAAAGTCGTTCAGGGTAGATTTTAATAAATAACAAAGTAAAGAGTCGGGCCATAGGTATGTCATCTTTTTCATTTGGTACGCGTCGTCCATATTTGTCGATTTTACGGTTTGTTTACATTTAGTTTCTGCGTATTTTAATTTGCACTGGAGGGTTATTGCCTATTTTGAATAATTAGTTTGAAGGTACTTACCGGATATTGTTAACATTAACAATTACTGTTTAAAAGTCGTTCAGGGTAGATTTTAATAAATAACAAAGTAAAGAGTCGGGCCATAGGTATGTCATCTTTTTCATTTGGTACGCGTCGTCCATATTTGTCGATTTTACGGTTTGTTTACATTTAGTTTCTGCGTATTTTAATTTGCACTGGAGGGTTATTGCCTATTTTGAATAATTAGTTTGAAGGTACTTAGGGGATATTGTTAACATTAATAATTACCGTTTAAAAGTAGTTCAGGGTAGATTTTAATAAATAACAAAGTAAAGAGTCGGGCCATAGGTATCTCACCTTTTTTCATTTGTACGCGTCGTCCATATTTGTCGATTTCGCGGTTTGTTTACATTTAGTTTCTGTGCATTTTAATTTTCACTGGAGGGTTATTGCCTATTTTGAATAATTAGTTTGAAGGAACTTACGGGATATTATTAACATTAAAAATTACTGTTTAAAAGTCGTTCAGGGTAGATTTTAATAAATAACAAAGTAAAGAGTCGGGCCATAGGTATGTCATCTTTTTTCACTTGGTACGCGTCGTCCATATTTGTCGATTTCATGGTTTGTTTACATTTAGTTTCTGTGTATTTTAATTTGCACTGGAGGGTTATTGCCTATTTTGAATAATTAGTTTGAAGGTACTTACGGGATATTGTTAACATTAAAAATTACTGTTTAAAAGTCGTTCAGGGTAGATTTTAATAAATAACAAAGTAAAGAGTCGGGCCATAGGTATGTCATCCTTTTCACTTGGTACGCGTCGTCCATATTTGTCTATTTTACGGTTTGTTTACATTTAGTTTCTGCGTATTTTAATTTGCACTGGAGGGTTATTGCCTATTTTGAATAATTAGTTTGAAGGTACTTATGGGATATTGTTAACATTAATAATTACTGTTTAAAAGTCGTTCAGTGTAGATTTTAATAAATAACAGTAGAATTGCAAAGTTTTAGTTGTAAGTATAATATTAGTTGGTGCGCGGTCTTACTTAGTAAAAGTATCGGGCTGTAGTGCTGTATATTGTACCAAGAATGACAAAAATGTTTTAAAATGAAAGTTTTCCCACGGGATCCTGAGAGAATAAAGGAATAGGCCGTCAAAGTACGAAGGGAAAATTGGATTCCCACAAATACTTCATATTTATGTAAGGTTAATAACAACACATTTAAATATTGTTTTTTTTTTAGGTACACTTAATTATTTCTTAATTTACAATATGTAAAAACTATTTAACATTCTATCTTTAAATGAATTCTCAAAGGCTAGATCTAGGCTCCCAATTAGATAAACTTTATAAAGTTTTTTTCTTTGCGCACAAAAATATAAAACCGTGTGTTTCCAAATAAGTCAGTTTAAAATAAATTCACACCGTAAAATTATACTTACATTTAAGTTAAGAAAGTGACTCTAATGAAAAAATATGTATATTTTTAATTTTGTCATATCGAGTTGCTTTCAGGAAAATATAAGGATTCTTTGCAAATATAATTTTTCTCAAATTGTTTATAACAATTGTTTATTTAAAAGAAATTTTAATGGAAAAATGCGAAAAAAAGTGTATTATATTATTTTTTGTTACCAAGTTTTCAAACAAGTTGACAGAGTTTTTGATAAGTCGACATTGTTAAACATTTTTCATGCAAGGGATTGATAAAAATGGTATTTTTGTTTAGTTATGAATTTTTTACGCCATAACTATAGTTTTACAATAAAATATCAAGGGATCAGATTTTCAGTTATTAAAAGACTCTCATTTTGCACAAGATTGGTTTACGATAAATTATCTCCAAGATAATATTTTTCCATTGGGGAAAACTCCACAATGCGTAGAACATTCATGAATTTTTTGGACTCGTTTCAATAGTTACAAAATGTACATAATGAATTATATAAACAACTAAGAGCGTCAATATAAAAGCTCCTGCGCGCCACGGGTTTAGAATTTAGTGCTAACAACTGAAGCCGATTTTCTTGATAATCGGTTAATCGGTTTTGGATTAATCGCGGTTTTGTAAAAAAAAACGAAAACCGATTACTCGGTTATTCGAATAACCGGTTATTTGATCTTCGGTTATCCGATTAACCGATTATCCGATTAACCGATTATCCGATTAACCGGTTATCCGATTAACCGGTTCTCGAATTATTATAGGGCAGTGGCTTAATACTCAAAGAAGGTGAGAAGAAACATTATAGGATGCCACAAATAAATAACTATGGACAATATATTTTTACTCTTGTGATCGCTAGTTAAATATACATGAGTGTGTTGGTGTTATATTCACCAATACTTTCAGCCCTCTTTGTGTTAATTTTGGATGTTACCGACGTTACCGAAATAACTAGTACACAATAATTTTGTAAAATTGTTTTATCAAGTTTTTTTATATTAGTACCTACTGATCTACTAACATGAAAATTTAATTTATTTGTCTTCTAAAATCTAAATTATAAATTCAATCTCATCTATTTTCCAAGTACCCGATTAACCGGTTTACGGATAACCGATTAACCGGTTTTCGGATAACCAAATAATCGGCTTTCAAAATGACCGATTAATCGGTTTTCAGATAATCGATTAACCGGCTTTCGGATAATAATCGATTAACCGGTTTTCGGATAATCGATCAACCGGTTTTCGGATAACCGATTAACCTGTTTTGATCTGTATTTGAATACCCGGTTTTGTCCGAAACCGGTTTTTGAGGCAGCCAATTAACCGGTTTTACTTTTTTTCCGGTTTTTGCCAGCACTAGTTTTGAATACACAACCTTGAGCGTTGCTCACGGCTAAACTATAAAAGATAGATATATACCGTCGCAGACTTTTTCTTGGAGAATTTTCTCCTCTACAATTTTGATCCTATAAAATTTTGACGAATCTATTAACGGTTCTCTCAGCGTTTTGGGTGAACGGTCGCGGCACCTTTTTAAAAATGTTTTTTTTGCTTGTCCGGTCGGTCGAATCTGAAACTTTGGATCATTATACTCAGTTTTAAATTCTTAACAACTACAAAATATTTTCAATCACTATCTAATTAATTGTCAGCCTCCTCGTCTCATTTCCTTGGACTGCTAACCATTGCACATATGGAAAATGATGCCCGCCGCATGCTGTATGGCCAAACTCTTACTTGGGGAACTCTAGGAAACAGTACTGTCTTCTTAGTTTATGTTCATATATAAAATACCTAATTGGTTTCGGATGGTAGATAAATCAACTTTTGATGTACACAAATCGGTTATTAATTCACTGATAATGATGAAGTTTTCAGTCAACAGATGAAACTACATGCCTTTGAATTACTCAAGCTTTGGAAGAAATTGGTTTGGATGTGTGCTTCTAGATTTTGCAAAATGCCTCGACACTGTCAGTCACGTATAGTTATTAGATGCCTTTACATCGTGGCAAATCTAACGCTGGTCATAGACGTATGTACGTGTTTTAGACACTAGTGGGCCCATGGGACCATATTTACTTGCTTGTAAAAGATTACAAAATGTCAATGCAGAAACTGTACAAGAATTGTGGCATAAACGCTTGACATAATGGTTGTAGATATGTAGTTCACAGTTATGATGCGGCATGACATATAATTAAAGCTGGGCAATTGCTGAAAAATATATATACCCAAATTTAATTAATCTAACTTGGCCTTGTTCATACGCCTCATTTGGTAGCCGAAGAAATTCAAAGAAATTGATGCATTAATTGCAAATATCAAATAAATATTCGTAAAAGCCTCTAAACAGGTTACCAGTTTTAAGTTATAGCTTGTCCTAACACAACTTCCACCGCAACCTATTTTAACACGTTGGGGCACATGGCTAGCAGCCATGGATACTTCATGAATATTTTCAGCGAGTAAAGGAGTTCATTCTACAGTTAAATAAGTATTAGTGAGTCAAAAGCCATCATCGAGACCCAAAACTCTTTAAAAAATCCTGAAGTAGAAGCAGCAATACATATGATTTACAACAATTATACAGTGGTATAGGACAGTATTCAACTATTAGAAAATTGTTTATTGTCATTAGAAGAGTCCTTGCATATAATTCATAATGTACAAAATAACTGCAACTAACTTACAACACGTAGGTATGTTTTAAAAAAAAAGTGCCAAAAATACTGTTAAATGTATGTATATTTATTTTCTTAACTTTGTTTTCTTAATCCTGAAAAGCTCAACAGCTTGCGTTATTGCCTAATACGTTTTTTATGAATGAAATATTTAAATTTTATTTGACACTTTCGCATTTAATGACTTTGAAGTAAATCCGACAAGGCAGTGAACCATGTGGTATACCGATTATATAAAGTTTGATTCTCATGAAAGATCTGTATTTAACAGTAACGGCCAGATTATGTTCAATGATCTAATTTTAAGATAGAAAGGCACGTTGATACAAAAGTCTTGTGTTTAAGAATTTATCCCTCTAGATATATCAACGAAAAATCTCATCTGTCAGTGCGGCATCAAAGTTTTCGGTGATGCGGCTTGAGCCAAGAGGAAATTCCAGTCAAGGAAGGTCTCTGTTGCCAGATTTACAAAAAGTCCCGTGTAACAGAGAATTTTTACACGTAATCAAACCACGCAGCGCACTGATAATAAAAAAGATCACATTTTCTTCTGTTAAATAGTTGAGTAATTTTTAAGCCGCTTTGCAATTTGGACTAATTGCAATTAATTAATGCAAGAAATATTAAATGTTTTATATGGCAACACTGAAAAAGGGAACAGTTAGCACGTCGGAGCTCTGCTGTTTCATCGGATGGTCCGGCCCACTGGATTCCTCAGTGGTTTTCTCGGAATATACGGACCCACGCTTGTTTGATGTTTCTTTAATGATATACTTCTTATAGCTAATGGTTTGGTAGGTTCATATTCTTTCTACTTGCCCGAGGTACATTATATTGTTATGTGGAAGTGCGTTATTATTGGTTAATTGGAGGATGTTTAAGTTTTTTTAATTCCTCTAGTCTGGTAAATTATTACTTATCAAAATGAATATTATAACTAAGATCGCGGCGAAGTAACTTTAAACAGTAACAACATTATAATAAAAATCATTATATTATATTCATTTACTTTCATCAAGTATCTCTTTAATTTTAATACCGTCCACGAACTCTGCATTTCCTATCCGTGATCTTTTAATCGTATTTTAATGGCCCTTTTAGTTTTCCCAATCTAGCGGCAAATTGAATTCCAGCTGATTTAAAGTTTCAAGTAATTAGTAGGTATTTAATATTTTTCTTATAACTTTTACACAACCTTTTGCCTCTGCAGGAATACATTCAAGTTCAACCAGTAAAACTTAATGAATTTATTTGCAAGTAATTATATCATAATAACTTCGCATATGTGAAAACCAGTGTACCATATCAGATTATATCTATTAGTGCAACACGAATAATTGTATTATTTATTATATCCTTTTAAGGTATTTAACATGCAGTGAGAATTTGTCTAGTTGTGTATGATAGTTCCAATTACTATATATCGGCTAATTTAATTTATTTCTAGTTATTTTAGAGCAATATTATCTTTGTTTGCCTATTTAATATAGACAGGTATATGGGGTTATCATAAAGTAAGGGGTCTATTTTAAATTCTTATATAGTTTTAAGAAATTATGCTAATAGCAGAAAGTAAACAGAATCTAGTTGCCTCAATAATTAGATTTTAGTGTATCAATGGAAAACAAAAGAATTGTCGTGACAGCTATTGATACAAGTGTCAAACGAAATAATCGTAATTTAGAGAATTGTTCTCAAAATAAAACTCGCGTAACGTAAATTGTAACAATTTCAATATGGATCTGCAAACAAGAATTGGTTTAGTGCAATGTTATTATGAAGGCGGTAAAAATTACACTACTGGATTACGAAGATTTCGTACGAAAATGGGTTTGAGAGCAGGGCCGTGCAAAATGAAGGCGTATCGTAATTTGATTAGCAAATTTGAAAGAACAGGGTCTGTAAAAGACCTTCCGAGGACGGAAGACCTAGGATTAGTGATGTCCAAGTTGCAAAAGTTCTTCAGGAAAATCAAAACGTAGCCAATACTAATCCGCTAGCAATCAGTAGTGTGAATGCGATATCAAAATGCCTTACACTATAGTTTGGAAAATTTTACGGAAAATCCTAAAAATGTATCCCTATAAACTGCAACTGCTGTGTGAATTAAAGACACAGATTTTGCTCTCAGGTACAATTTTACATTACACGCATTGGCTCAGATGGAAATTGAACCCGAATGGTTATCCCTTATTTATGGACAGATGAGGCCCACTTCTCTCTTAATGGTGGCATTAATACTCAAAACTGTCGAATATGGTCAACAGAAAATCCACATCAAATCGTTCAGCAAGGCCTTCACGACAAATAAGTCACCGATTGGTGCGGTTTCACAGCTAATTTCATCATTGGTCCATACTTTTTCGAGGAAATACAGAATGGGGAGGCCGTATCTGTAACTATTACTGGTGAACCCACAGTTGCAAAACGAGCACGAAGGAATTGAAAACATGATTTTTATGCAGGATGGAGCACCTCCGCACATTTACCGACCAGTTAAAGAATTGTTAACTGCGGTTTTTCAAGATCGTGTTATAAGCAGACATTTTGCAAATTCATGGCCACCAAGATCGCCTGATATTAACCCAGCGGATTACTCGCTGTGGGGTTATTTACAAAATTTGGTGTTTAGAACACGGCCAACCACGCTGGAGGAATTAAAGGACAGTATTAGAGAACATATTCGTGCAATTGAACCAGAAATGTTGAATAGTGCTGTATACAATTTGGAGGAACGGTTGGTAATTTTACAACAACAAAATAGAGGTCATAACGAACTTCGCTTCATTTTTCCGTCTTGTTATTTATGAAAAAAAAAAACACATTTAGTCTTCATTGTCATGATAAGAAAGTTAATGTATAATATAGTATCTAATATTTGTAATATTTGTTTCCAATGTTCTAATCAATGTATTATTAAATTAAAACTTAGTTGTGTTATAGGCCTTAGTCTGTCTTTTCCGTGGTTCACTTGGTTAATAAATAACTAAAATATTACCACCATCTGCGACATTGTAAAAACAGGATACTCTCATCGGTAAAAATAAACAATCAAGTATAAACCACAGTCTGTAATAATTGTACCTCTAAAAAAGTAAGATAAGTATGCTTTCTGAACCCACGGTTTTAGTCTCGACATGAGGCCACTAATTATTTTGAAGAAAACAATTCTTGCCATGATTCCGATGATGAGAGGATGAATTCGTCTGGCGTATAGGCGGGCTGTGCAGGCCAAGAAGCAGTTGAAGATAGTAAAGGCGCCAGGGCCAATTCCGATGGGTGGCAAGTTGTTCAGGCAGTCTGCTTATATAGCGTGGACAAAAAAACTTGAATCAAGGCCCACCCTATCCACTACATGTTACCAAAAGTAAAATATCGCGAATATTAAAGCACTGTTTTAAATTAATATAAGGGACAAAGAGGTTTTAAAATCAAAAAAATTATTATTTGACAATTATCTAGATGTTAGGTACGATAGGTATATTACACTACAGGGGCAATACAATGTGTCAGTTTTATATGTGTTGTTGTTATTGGCTGAATGAAGTGGGAGACACCTTGTTGTTACTATAGAGTGTTTGCAAAAGTATCGTGAGTATAAACAATAAACATAAACAACTATTTGCATTTAAATTGTCAGACTGATAGTTTCATAATAAATTTTTTCAATTGCTAATATTTTTTTAAAATTTCACCGCATTGACAAATATTACATTATAGGCTACACACACTTCAGACTGAATGCGTGACATCAGGCGTTGATGCTCTATTGTAGGTACTGGATGGTCGTTGTAGTTTGTGTTATTGCAAAGATCATTGGTTATTGTGAATATTGGCATGTTCAAATTTATTGAAATTAAATCGATCATTTCAACTGTGACCTTCAAAATTTATTATTTTCTATTGTGGAATGAAAAAATTGTGATCCACGGTAGTGTGGTTGCAGTTCATTTGTTATTATTCAGAAAGTGCGTAATTGCATTAAACATACCACCTAGAAACACTTGGGTATCTTTTCATCGCAATTTAAATGTGCACCGATAAAAATTGATATAGAGAGTTCCATAATTTTTGCCAAATTTGCTTGAATGTGTCTGATGGGGAACAATCTCGTCTTGATACATCAGTAAGCAAATCGTTTATATCACAGTAGGCTAATACAAGCCCATATAGATCAAATGCAGATGCCAGAGACCCCTTTGTACCGCGTAAACTAACTATGTGGTGTGGTGTGCTATTTTCGAAATCACTGCACCATACAGTTATCGCACATTCTATCGAAAATTAATTATTGATCAACATTGGTCCTCAAATTACCTACTATCACTCCCTACAACTCACAGGGCTAGTGGTTATGCATTCTAAATTCATGCCGCGTTATGTCGGTAGATGTAAGCCGAAATCATGTATATCTGGCATGATGATAGTTGGTATTAGGAATCTCGATACCCAGTAAGAGGTTACCAAGTGTACACCAAGGTGTTGAAGACACTATATTGACAGGCCGCAATAAATACTTCAGTCTCAAGTGACCCCGGCTGAATCTAAGAAAGCTTTTTCAATAAGATCAATGTTTCTATGTCACCATAGGTGGCAATATGAAAGCCAGGGGTTTTCCAACGCGCAGCCGGAATCGATTTTCCTGTTGAGCACCATCTTATTTGGGGTTTGGAATAATTTGGCTGAAGTTGTGATTGACTGCATCAGTGCCTGATCTTCCTCCTCATTTGGTGTTGAATACGAGTCCAAGTCTATCTCAGAATCTCTCTACCATCATAAGCAATCTTGCTCCTATTTCTACGAGAGGGGATTAGAGGATCAGACATGTAATACTCAGTTCTGTTGCCATACTTACATTTCAAAGTCAAGTGTCCTCAGCAAAATATGTATCCATAGATAAAAACAATATTTTATTAGTTACATCTTTAAACCTATTAATATTCTAATATTTAAAAAATAAAGGAAAAAGTTACCTTTAATTTTTAATGTCAACAAAAAACAGACACAATTTTATTTTACAGTAACGGCATTCTTTTGCCTTAAGTCATTTATTATTATCTCTTCGAATTTTCATTGCTAATTTTCTTAATATGACTGATCAGAACGTGGCTAAATACTCACCGTGATCAATATTTTTTTGGAGCACTGTCCCTTTCTATTGTAAATCCCCCATATTATAAATTAAGCAGTGATTTCTGGCGAATAACATTTTTCTTGTCTACCATGTATGCATACCTGTGCGCACAACGTAGTCTAACCGCCTGGTACAGTGGCGCCACAGATAAAAAACATACATCTAAATGTATGCGGAGACATTTTTCAAAACATCTGTTTCGGCGCATAGCTCTGTGACAAAAAGCCAACCTTCCTTAGATTGATTGTTATTTGTCAATTGGAAATTTTAAATAACTCAAAAACTTTTACATACTTGCTGGGGTTGTTTAGAATATTTTTAAACATTTTTAGTTCTAGAATTATTACATCATAGATTAATGACATTTATTTTCCACAGAACATATGTATATCTAACGTATATTTTTTATGTGATAGATAACTCTAAAAATATCACCTTAATGACTTGGCAATATAAACTAGAAAAAAAATGGGAAAAATATTTTTACATTAAAATATATACTTTAATAACGTTTCAGTTGAAAATCTGAAGTGCATCTATTTAATATTTACTCAGAAATATTATACACTTAATATTAATCGCTATATATCTTTCGCCTGTGGTATATACGTAAATTGCAAAATTGCACGTAAATATGTTTTCTTTTCAAATATATTTACATACAAAGCAATAAATGCCGGATATGTCTAAACAAATTGAAAGGGAGGTTTTAATATGGAACCGTTATTAAAAACTGATACTATAATGATAATGTGATTAGAAAAATACATAATTGAAATTATCAGAAATATATCGGTAAATTTAATAATACATAGTTTTTAGCAACCCGGGCGTTTTTGTACATATTTACCATATAACAAATTTACCACTAGTTCATCTAATTACTTAACTAGATATAAATTTTTACATTATATGGAGGTTTTGAAAGCTGACCATCAAGATCCTCAAATCTGAACCCGTCAGGATTTTATTTATGGCGTGATCTGAAGTAGTGTTCCAATATGCACTGAGGAACAAATTGCGCTCAAAACATTTTTAAATACTTTCTCTCAAATTGTTGATAATCCTAACATTATAGAAATTTTAAACTTTGGCACTCCACTTCAATGAAAATTAGAGAGACTATGCTGTAATTTAGAACATTAGCATGTTTTTCTATTGTCTCTAAACCTGACCAAAATAAACAGAATCATTTTTTAAATATTCTGTCTCGTGTACGCCATTGACCGAAGAATGAGGCTCAGCTTGACTTCCCATATCTGGGCTATTAGATATACCTATTTCTACCTTCTTTCGGTCTCTATCTTAAGTGTTTTCAGGCAACTTCATAATAATCAGTTGTTTATGAAAGGCCGGTCAATACTTGACTGGTTTTTTTAAAAATAGTACGACTAATTTATTCATATTATAATCTTTTACAATAAATTCAACCCACACGCGCTTCCATTCATAGAATGGTACAGGGTGTCGAGGAGACCAGACAGTTATGCGATGACTGAACTTTATTTATTAATACCCATTGACGAAGACAAATAGGTGTAGTATTATATTTAAACATTAGTTATCACAAAGAAGAATCTTTACATTACATTGAAAACCAGTTCAGAACAATCAAAATCAGAAGCTGAAAAAGCTTCGTATGTTCTTTTATGATTATAAACACAAAATTTTATACAAACAAAATATAGAGCGCGTGTGGTTGTTTGGCTGGCTCAAGGCGTGAGGATCCGGAGAGAATATTGTCATAGTATTTTAATAAGTAACACTTTTTTTTGTTTTTTTTGCGTTATGTGGCTAGCCATGCTAGCCAAGTATAACTCCATTCTGCACAGCTTCTCCCTTCTGGATCTAGGGGTTATCTAATTTATGTAGTGTGGTAATAGTTTTTGTGTTATGTTTTATGCCATGTTTTGTAATAATTATTACACTAACAGCACCTATATCGTGGCTGGCAAAGAATGTTTGACTCGACACTGGACGCTTCTCTGTATTTCTTCAGAGGTCGGATACTCTGATGCGTCATTATCTATCAAAGTCTATCCGCAGGATAACATTTCTGGGCGTTGACTGCGTCTGTATTGAAACCCTCGACGTTAGAAATCTTTGGCACCAGCTGAAGCTAAAGTGGAACTTTATGAGGTGTAGTAGCCTCGACAGCTATCCAGAGTGGATCTCGTCACGCTCATTCTAACTTTTTCGCCCGATTTGGTTTGTTCATAATTACTTAACCCCCCGATATTATATCCACCGAATGGAAACTCGCTAGAAGGATCGCCGCCAGCTATCGTAAAGCGTAGGGAGAGCTTTCCCGAAATTCTTTAAAAATTTTTCGGTAGTAATTAACATCGTCGTTTCGATACCTTTACGAATTTCTCACATCGGTTTGTTTTCTAACAATTCATCTAACTTTTCTCTCTTATATTTTGAAGTGTGCATCATGAACAATAATTAAGAAATAAGCTCTTCATACAAAAAGTTATTTGTCTTGGAAGCCAAAATTTATCGCACTACAAGGTCCGATAACTTTACTTGAACAATTGTAGCATGCTCTGGGTCTTTCTCAGCTTATGGGATTTCTAGTCTTTCCTTCAATTTTGATGTCTCGTTATACTATGATGAAAATGTTGGAAAGAGCACCCAATATAAAAATTTGCTTAAGACTAAATTAGATAATCATATTTTAGACACTTTTTTCTATTTTGTTTTTATTTATTTACTATAAGAGCTACATTATGAAGCACAGCTATATCCCCGGTTCATTTAAAAAAACAGAAATTATTTCAGTAACACTACTCTCCAACTTGCACATCAGTACCTCTAATCGTTGTCAAAACATAGAAAAATAAGAAAATTTCATTGAAATTTCAACGCTCTGTATCTCGAAAACGGTTTACTTAATTGTTTGCTTATTTAGTAATGCAGTAGTACCTGTGCTGCCTCGTGCGGTATACTCCGTTTAATTAAATATTTTAATTTTCTCTTTTCTGTTCTGTGATTTACTCTTAAATAAATTATTATTATTTATTATTTAGTAGTTTCACTATATATCCGAGTGAATACGTAGATATATATGTTTATGTTCAGTTATCTTCTTGTAATAAATTTGGCGGGTCGCTTTTCAAGCATCAAATTGAGATAATATACGCAATAGAAACCTTCACGTCTTATTTACTTCTAGAATGCCGGCCTATAAATAAATAAAATGTTTTTCCACATTTACAAATTGTCACCGAGTATATATTTTAACTGACGTTTAGGCGTTTGACCGGGTGTTTTTAAGGTTAACAAACCTATATCTATTCGACCATTAGCGTGAATTAAAATAGAACGATTATCAAACTGTATAAGAATATTTTTTATTGCTTTACAGCTTAACATGGTAATGCTCATTTTTTAGACAATTTTAACATTATGACATATTCCTACATGAATTGGTTACACACTTTATTCAAATAGTACCGTATAATAGTTGTGTAGGTGTTTTGAAATAATGTCTACAAGGTTGCGATGAGTGTTTAAGTTAGAATATGTTATTTTTGATAATTAAGTTGTCACATGGACATTAATCTGGCGTTGTATTTTTGTTTTCAGATTCCCCACCTCCGCCTTATAGTAGTCGAATGAATGTGGATAGGTTAAAACCTGAAGGTACGTAGTGTTTTTTCTGAAAAATAAAAATGCGAAGTTAAACTACATCCGTCAGTTATATTTTGAACTTGACAATTGAAATACGGCTTTAATATATGTAAAATAATTTGTTGCAAGCTAAATTTATTGACGTAGTTTGTATGTCAACAAAGAAGTAAATTTATAGATATAAGCCGAAAGGGATTGTATGAAAAATTAAACCTGTAATCTTAATAAATAGCCTTGTTTATAGGATTACCTACATGATACAAGCTGTGAATATTCATGTTTTATATTTTGCCTATTTATAACGTAATTATATAATTTGATTAGTTTCGTAAAATCTGGCTGCTAACGTAGACCATACAGTACGCGCCAATGTCCATTTGGCTTGATGATGGTCTCGGATGCTAGGGCCAGGCAGGACTATTGCCTTTTTACCCTAGTCACCGCTGTAGACCTGGACCGGCCTCTTACTTTACGAACGGCCCCACTCACAAATGTGAGCGGTGCTGAGGATTTCGGCCAACCTCCCTGAGTCCTGGCTGATGAACCCTGCTGCCTAGGGCCTCTTCTGGCGCTCTTCTGACTTCGTCTTCTTTCTTCGCCAGCTTGTCACCCCCGGAAGTAGTCATCAATCTGTCAGGGACTGTGCGGATATTCTGTGACTTGGGATTGACTGCCCGTACACAAAGTGTCAATTGACACATTGTCATCTGGATCATCGGACAAGGTGAGGATGAACTATGCAGCTCTAGGAGGTGAAGGCCTAAGTGCTTGATTAGCACTTTCGTCCTTCACGGAGCCAGGGGGACAACGGGCACTGGTCGATTCACTATGACCGGTGCCCGCAAGGTTTATGGGAAGGTGGTTGGTTGCGTCATGTCACTTCCGTAGGTTGGTCCATCTGTAAGGAAAGGATTAGTTATACTTACCCGTCGTCCAGTAACTGTACCTTCGGCCTCCTGTGCCTTGGTGCGTCGGCCGGATCATAGGAGGTGGCCTCCCTGATCAGCGGGTTCCTATGCTCCTCGGCTAAAATGTACAGTTTCTTCGCTCTATCCCGGATGATTTCGGTGACTGGTGTGTACTCCAGGTCCCTGAAGATGTCAGCGTTTCTAACGTACCATTGTGCACCTACCGCTGTCCTGATGGCCATGTTTTCCACAGCTTGGATCTTCTTCAGATAGGTCTTCGCTTGGTATCCCCATGCTACGGAGGCATAGGTCAGCTGTGGTCTGATGAGTGCTTTGACTAGCAGAAGCCTGTTCCTCAGATTGAGTCTACTCTGGTTCCCTACCATTGGGTAGATGAGAGCTCTCGTCCGCTTGGCCTTTACCACGATGGTTTCGGTGTACTGTCTCCATGTCAGGCCTTTGTTCATGATTACGCCAAGGTACTTGACGGAATCGTGCCATTGGATGTCCTCGCCGAACATGAAAACGTGTCCTGTGGGGGTTTCCTTGCGCCCTTTCCTGAAGAGAATCGTCTGGCTTTTCTCCGCGTTGACTGCGACTTTCCATTTGATGCACCATTCTTCCAGAAGAGAGGCTGCCTCTTGGAGTCTTCTGGTGGCTGTTCTTGCTCTCCAGGATCTAGCCGTGAAGGCCCGGTCGTCCGCGTAGAGTGCCATAGCGGTGCCTTCAGTCCTTGGGAGATCAGAGGTGAAGACAGCGAACAGGTGGGGTGACAGCACAGAGCCTTGGGGGACTCCGGCTTCCATCGGTCGATGCGTAGACACGCTATCCCTGATCTTCACTCGCATCTGTCTCCCGTGCAGGTATGATCTAACTAGTTTGACGAGTGCAATGGGACAACCCATACTCATCATTTTAACTAGTAGACTATCGTGCCAGACCCTGTCGAAAGCCTTCGCAACGTCCAGGAGTAGTGCCGCCGTGACCTGTCTTTGGTTGAAACCTTTGGTGACTTCTTCGGTGATCCTGAGCACTTGGAGTTCCGTATTTATGTCCTGACTATTACAGTACGTAAATATGTTACACCACAATTTTTCCAAAATTGTGTGTTAAGGCAAATGGTAGTTATTTTGAAAACACCGTTTAACGATTTTATCATAATGCGGATTTACTTTTTTCTCTTTTTTTTAGTTTTAGTAGAGTACATCAATAGCTTATTGACATTTATGGGGGGTTTCGTTGTTACAAGCTGAATTTTATATAAGATCAATGCTTATGCACTGATGTTTCAAAATCCCGAGGTCGTCAAAAACGACATGCGCAAAAGGGCACTAAAGTTAAAAAACGAGTTATGCATATTGTGACAAAGAAGATACAGATTGCGATTTTTTGATATATTTTTTATAAAAGGTTTTGTAGAGCAAATATTTTTGTATAATTTCCAAATACTTATTATAGTGTACATTGGATGGAGGTTGTGAGAGAACCAAACTTAAAATTGTAATATTTCCCCCAGTACCACAAAATATTGGTCCTCTGTTGTCCACTTTTGGGCCCAATATTGTATCCGGGGCCAATGTAAAATTTATTTGGCCGATGTTGGCCCTATGTTGGCGTAAAATAATATTTCGATATATCCTTGCCGATGTTTGTCCAATATTGGTCCAATATGTAATATTTCTTACCAATATATGTAGATGTAATGAAAATAACATGCCAATATAACCTCGACTTGCCAACATAGTTCCAAGGCCGGCCCAACATTGAACGTCTTTTCTAAATTTCCATTCCGAGTTCTGATTAATCTGAAAGTTGAAGTTTACGATCTGTACTGAAATAAAACTTATTTCGGATTGTTTCCAGTGTATGTGTGGCAGTACGATCGTATCAAAAATTCTAATATGCATGCGTTAGTATATCGGTATGCATATTTTTTATTCAACATTACACCTATCTTGGGTCAACATAGATTCTCAATATATTTGTTCAATATTGGTCCCATGCTCGTCCCGGTCGTCCTTACGTGTCCAATAGGGACATATTTTGATTTAGTACACATCGTAAACTTTAGTTTTCAGATTAATCAAAGTTTAAAAAATGTTTTTCAATTATCCAGAAAGTCTCACACCTAAAAAAAACTGCTGTCAATTACTTGGGAATCAGAACTTCCTCACCATGTAAAACTCGACGTGTGGTGGAGTTTATAATAAAAGTAATTGTTGACGTTTCAAAAAAAGTCACATTTTGACGCTTCAAACAAGTCACTTTAACGTTTAAAAAGTCACATTTTTTTACGTTTCAAAAAAAGTCACATTTTGACGTTTCAGAAAGGTCACATTGCTGGAATGTCACTAATATTTTTCTTAAACATTGGGACCGATTTTGCTCATCGCCGAACTCAATCTCTTCCTTGACCTCTAGAATGTGTGTACCAAATTTGAAAGCTTTATCTCAAAAACTGTAGCTGCTATCGCGAACCAGACAGTCACACAGACGCAAAATTTTTTCTGTCTGAAATTTTGTGTATCGTCATAAATCGTCGATATTCGTCCAGAAATGCAATATAAATTTCTTAAATTTTTTTCACGAATACATAACTTCCTTACTTTGAGAGGTGGGGAAGTAATATTAACCTGAAAATTAAATTTAAATGTCACCCAATGAGAACACGTTGTTTAAACGTTTATTAACGTTATGTAAACGTCAATTAACGTTGTATAAACGTTTAGACAACCACATGGTCACACTGAGCAAATATGTTTCGGAATACTCTCTGATTCCGTTTTCAGAACTAAAGGAAAATTTATTTGGTGATAGATTGACTAGTATTAATATCAAACATAATCTAAAATATTTAGTTTAAATATTGATGTATTTATTCCTGCCATCCTCAGGTTTTCGTTAATAACCGCTTACTGCGGCTTCTCGGTGCTGAATTGAAATTTCAGTTGTTCGACTTAAAAAAAAAATGGTCTGTCTTTTCCGTAAAAGTCGAAAATAAGTAAATAAAAATATAAAAAAAATTATAGAAAATATGATAGTTCTATTAAATCTCGTTATATTGACTTAACATAGTTAAAAAAAAAAACAATTATTATAAATAGGTGTGTAAAAGTCCAAAATATAAGTAGGTAAAGATGATATCAATTATTTATACACTGTCAAGCTATAAACTTAGTTTTTAAAGCAAATCAAAAAAATTACATAATAGCTCAGCACCTCGCACTATTTTATATTCAAATTTATTTATACCGGACAAATAGTGTGAAAATAGATTAAAGAAATAAATTGTACACATGTAGGCAGATATAGTAGATACCACAATAATTATTGCCAAGATAATGATTATTAATTGGCTACAACTTATCTACAAAGTCATTTTCAAATAAATTTCACCAAATGTTTTAAATATTCCAAATTTTTTCTGCATGATATATAGTTTATTATAGATGGCGTGGGTGTCCCACAAGGGTACGGCATGAGCCCGTTTATATTTTTTATTTTTTCCTCCATAAATTTTCGATTTGAAAATCTTGACATGGATGGCCATTGGCCACCCACCTTCATTTTCATGCTAACGATAAAATATGCTTAAGTATTTTCAATATTATTTGAGAACAAATTTACTTCTAATAGATGTTTTAAACGACTCTAAAACATATTTACATTATTTAGTGAAAAAAACGACGTCGGATTTATTATGTTTACTTTAACATTAATGTTTGTTGCAGGAATTTTGTTAGCGCCAGTCTTTCGTTTGTCTGACCTTACTTGAGTAGAAAGTCAATTAAAAAAGTATTTTATAATGTTCCGTGTCTACACTTCTACAGTAAACATAATATTTGATTTGTCAATTATTTTTTTATATAGTTCGTACTGTAGGTAGGTACGTAGACCGCCTACAACATTTTAACTATTTTTTTTGTTTAATATATCTTGCATTAATTATAAACTACCATCGAGATTATGATCCCATCTATTTAAAATGTTATGACCTCGGTTCGCCTAATCCGTTTGTGTACGAACAACTGTAATTACTTATTGGAATGAAAAATAGTGCAATTTTTATGAAAGGAGGAGTGTTGAAGCACTTAGAATTCAATAAATCATTTATAATCGTAGTATTTACTATTGAAACTCTTTTAAAGTGCCATCAGTCTAACACAAATATTAAATATTGGATATTTGCTAATCTTTTTCACAATAAATATATCAGACAATAAATTAATTTGTTAAGCAAACATATCATGTTGGTAAAGGATACAATGTTGAGAGTTGCCTTCAGAATGGCAAGGTCGCACAACAGAAGCCGACACTCAGGTTACAATGGTACGACATTTTTGCTGTGTGGACATAATATTATCTTGCGGAGATATTGTGAGAAAATAAACATACTTGTATAAAGTCTGACATGACAGCCCCCGAACATGTTAAACGATTCTTGGAGAGTTTGTCATAAAAATCTAAAAATAGAAGATATTAAGTTACTAGGTATAGTTAAGATGGCAGACGTCCACGTTTTTATAAACGACATGAAACCATTAATAAAGTGAAATTATCACGTTTTGTTCAACATATTCGACATGACGTTCTCTCGCCTCTTCAAAAAATTGCTAATTATTTACATACTGAATATTATTTTGTGTGGTACATATGAGTTAATGATATTTTGTACGGTGTTTTTTTTGGTGCCAAAATAAACTTATAAGATCTTTAAAAATAGATATGATGAGAACAGCTACAGATAGTATTGTTATCAGATTTTTTATCTAGACCCCTTCTCTTATTTACTAAGGTTTGGAAAGTAAATGCTAAGATATGGATAATCGGCGATGATTTATATATTTTTTTAACTCGTCAAGGTGAATTTAACAAAAATATCGAAAGCAGAGTTAAAGTTTATTGCTACTTCTGAAAAATACGGATGTATATTTAAAATAAAATACAAATAAAAAGTGACATAATTATTTATTTTATTTAAATAAGTATTTGTAGTTCTGAGAAATTAATGGGATTTGTAAGAGGCATTTAAATCCTAGATAGTAATTGTTATTTAATTCAGATATATTTATAACAGTATTTTGATTAAGCCCACTTTGACTTATTCGGTGATTCAAAATAACAACGATAGGTTCTATTTCTTCGTCCACTTCCAGAATAAATTTATTTATTTATTTACAATAATTTATCCAACGAGTGATAAAACCCAGTTACAGGATAAATGAAACAGATCTACACAAAAAACCAAAATAGTGAACAATAGCGTACAAAAATATATAAAAATACAATAGCACAAAATATAACAACTATATAACAGTATACAAACAGAATAGTATAAATTAAAATAATATCTCATACAATAAAAAGAATATAAAGACACTAATTAAACATGCATTAAATAAATATTTTTTATATCAGCAATTTTATAGTAAAAATATCCAGACTGTTCTCGATATTACTATAATTTAAGCACATTTGCTACATAAGAGATGCAATTAAAATGTTTGTACGAGAGGTAGGAAACATAACTATATTATTTGTCCTTGCATTTAATCTGGGAGTTTTATATTGTAACTAGGATTCCAAACAATTAAAGCATATTCTAGTTTGGACCTAACAAAACTAACAAACAACATGCGTAGAGTATACAATTTCTTAAAATCTTTGCTGTTGCGCAAAACAAAACCTAAACTTTTGAAAGCTCCAGATACACATTCTTCAATATGTTTAGAAAAAGTTAGTTTGGAATCAAATATAATGCCAAGGTCTTTCATAAACTCAGGTCTCTCTAGGGTGGTGTTGTCCAAACTGTAGTCAAATATAGATGGATTTGTTTTCCGTGAAAATGACATGACTTTACATTTGGTAGCATTTAAAGGTAGACGATTGTTAATGCACCAGTTATTAAGAACGTCAAGATTGTGCTGAGGTCTCAAGCAATCAAGATCAGAGTTTATGCAGACATATAATTTTAGATCATTAGCATATAACGAATAATGCACATCTAGATTATCAACAATATTATTAATCATGATAAAGGAAACAGAAAAATTCTCATAAAATTCCTTTATTAATGTGACCGGTTTCGTGAACAAATTAATTACTTCACATCATCAGACACAAGAATTTTTATATGTATGTATGTGTTTAAAAAGAAGCACGTTAAATTTTAGAAATTTTATTAAAAAGGTTAATTAGATACTAACAAAATTTATATCTTACATTTACTTATAATTTGACATGTTGAAAAACTATTTTAATTCTAATTTGACTACCCTGGTTTATATTTATAAAAATTCCTGTGTCTGATGATGTGAAGTAATTAATTTGTTCACGAAACCGGTCACATTAATAAAGGAATTTTATGAGAATTTTTCTGTTTCCTTTATCATGAATAATTACTCATATGGGATCAACCTATCTAATATTATTAATGAATAATATAAAAAACAATGGACCGAGTATAGAACCCTGCGGCACTCCAGATGTTTTAGTAAATTGAACAGATTGATAACCACGATATTGCACAAATTGAGATCGGCTAGATAGATATGAATAAAATAAATTTGTCAAAGAAATGCTAAGGCCAATGTCTTCCAATTTTGTTAATATTATATTTATATTGTTAGTATTATACCGTCAAGCGCCTTGGAAAAGTCAGTGTAAATAAAGTCCACCTGACCTTTATGATCTATTATTTCGGAGACAATTTGGGTCTTGCACACAATGTTCGATACCGTGGACCGTCCTTGGATAAATCCATGCTGATCTTCAACAACTGCAGTTTTAGTATGAAACGAAATACAATCAATATTAAAAATTCTAAAACTTTAGAGAAGTTGAATAAGATGGTAACGGGACGATGATTTTCAATTTTGTGGTTATTGCCCTTTTTAAATAATGGACAAATTCTGGATTGTTTCCACATATCCGGAAATGTCTCAGTTTTTAATATCAAATTAAAAATGATACAGAGCAATTTATAAAAGACACTAGCACAATCTTTAATAATAAATGCAGGAACTTGATCAGGTCCAGTGGTCATATTTGCTTTCAACTTTTTAATTGACTTAAGTACATCACTCTCACTAAACTGCCCAATGCGGAGAACATTATTATTACATAAGCTGTTGCCGGATATATATTCACTAGAATTGATAAAGGCATTGGAAAAAAAATTAGTAAAAGAATTAACAATGTCTTGAGGATTTTTTTAAAGGAAGCTCTTAAGTATTTAAACTGGTTGTAGTCAACCTGTTGCTTGGACTTCATATACGTACTCCGAGTTTGGTCTTTCTGTTTTAAAAGTCTAATCGTGTTGAAATTAAACCAAGGAGGGTACTGTTTGTATCTTTTTAGGAACATTATTTCTAAAGACAGCATATATTTTTTCATAACATTCAAATAAAACTTCATTAACTGACATATCCGACGAGAAAGCCCAATCAGTTAAGTTTAATTCACAATAAAGTAGCATATAGTAGCAAACAAAAATACGCAAGTGTTTTATATGGAAAATTCACATTTTTAGGGCTACTCTCTCCTAATATACAGGATAAATTAGTTTCCAATGAACAAACAGGATGGATTGGGCCTTACAAACAGAAAAAATTCATATAAATATTTAACCTAAGACGTATTGATATGTTAATACAAGTGTCAACTATCATTGTATGTCTTATAATTTGTTTTAGGAGTTTTAAAATTCTTTGATTATTGTTTTCTCAAAAATGTGTAGTTTAAGCCCTGTCATATTTGCGATTATTTGCTAAGCCACTGTTTAAGTGAGAAAAATTTACATGTTTAACTTTAAAGAAAAAATCTTTAAAAAGAAATTAAAAAGAAGTAAAAATAGGCAATGACAAACTTGCAAAAACCATATTTTTTTTATTTCTATTTATTTTTTAGATTTGAGTCACTAAATTACCAAATATATTCTAAATTACATATTTCTATAGCAAGTTATAAAATATACCTTCTAAAAATATGCAACTAATGCCGTTTACGAATTGTTAAACAAATTCAAGAAAATATATTGATATTTGACAATGTATTTAAGTAATGATGTGTTTTAGAGCATACGTTGATATGAACTTTTTCTTTGTTTTCAGGTCCTAATCTATCTTGTAATATTGTCTATTAAAACCTGGTTCACCCTGCATACTGAATGGATTTCAAACTAACAAAATATACACCGGAAACCGGAAAAAGCAATGTTTAACTACCGAGAGTAAAGATTTTTATAATTTCGGTTGACTGATTCGCCGGTCTCCGATTATTAAAAAAAATAAAAAATGATCAATTAATGCCCCCAACTTATACGTCGAGACATCAGGTGTGGAATAAGTCTAGGCAGTGCCGTCTGAGCCCCCCTCTGCGTGAGGCGCCACATCCTGTCGCCAGGCGGGCCTTTGTGAGAAACCACGTGCCCTCTCAATGGATGTTTGATTTTCCTTCAGTGTGCTAACACCAAAAATCCTATTACTCATAGGTTAGCGGCCCCTTTAGCTTTTGCTGATGAATGTCTAACTTGTCTTCCTGGCTTGATGTCACTTTCGTTAAGGAAATATTAACAACCGGTAAAGAAAGTGATTTTGTGAACCGATATTAATTGTTTTTAGGTGAAAACTAGTATATTAAATTGTGATAAGGTAAAGCTACGGAAGATGAAAATTACTTTCCAAATTACCATAGTAATGATTACTAATACTAATATCCGAAATTTATCTACATTTACAAAAAGAAATGTTCGAAAAGCCTTATACCTACATAAACTCTTTTATAAAATGTCGATATGTGATTCATTTATATAAACAATATTAAAAGTGTAAAATATTATACATTGTTTTTGTTAAGAAAAATTGTTAGTGCCTTTTTTCAAAATCAGAAAATTTCTAGTATACTAGTCTAGTACCTAATACGTATTATAGGTATTTTGTATTACTCCAGCAAACATGTACCATAACAACCATTCAAGTAGCATTAGAAAATAAATGCAATAGGTTTTGTGTTTGACATACTCTGGTGTACTCATTATACTGTTGCTCCAGCTGTATACACACTAAACCTATAAAAGTGTCGAGCTCTCAAAGACAATTAAACCACAGCAAACAAGTTAAAACAAAAAGGATTACTTAAAGGAGCAGTGAGCGTCGACGTTGGTATTCCATCCGTTTTTATTAGCGTTTCTTAGAAAGTGAAAACATGGCTCTCTTTAAAAATACTTGTCGAAAAGACGACACACCGTGCGAGATTACGAACCGCGAAAGCACATTTACGAGATAAATATCGGCGCCAGGAAATTGTTCATAAGGTTGTTTAGATAAATAGTAACAATTAGCAATTACACCACGGTTGTTAATTTTTTTAATTTCATAATTATTTACGTGATCATGCATAGATAGTCTAGATTATTTTTGGACTAAACATCATGAAAAATTGATTATCGTTTACATACACGGAAAGTGTAATTGTGAATGTCTAATTTTTTACCAAATGTATTAACCAATCAAAATTTTGCATTTCAAGTCATGTGTCAAAATTCATCCAATCAGTAAAAGATTACAGCGATAACTCGCATACATGTGGTGTTTCAGCCAAGGCACAAATGATAAGTTCAAATGTCAGATTGAAATTCAACAAATATCAAATTGAAAATCAATTTAGGAAAATGTCACAAAGGTTTGATAATGTTTCAAACGATTCAATTAATCAAATTGTATTAGACAATACACCCAAAAACACCATTAAAAGTAAAAAATATACGTGGAAAATATTCTTAAAATTTTGTTCGATCAGAAAACACGAATTATATGCAGAACGCAGTTTGAATGAACTGGCTTTGATATTAAAAGATTATGCAGTGAACATGAGAAAAACTGATGGAACAGAATATAAAGAAGCAACTGTTAGGACTATTTGGAATGTTACAAGTAAGCTACTACAAGAAAAATATTTCAATGACTACAAAATAGTGTTTGAACCGTTTACTAGTGTTATATAAAAAAATGCTCGTGATGCAAGAGATGCTACCCGCAAACGACTACAAATAGATGTAAACAAACAAAAATGTAGTTCAGTGCCTCTAAGTTTAAATGATTTGAATGAAATCATTAAATTATGGGATGAAAACACACCAGAAGGATTACAAAAAAATGTTTACCATATTGTAGCTGTTGAGTTAGCTTGGCGCGGTGGAGAAGCTGCTGCTTGCCTAATAGGTTATTTTAGTATTGAGAAATGACCAATGACCAAATGACGAATCGAAATGAATACAGTTCAATTTTCAGCAAAACTTGCCAAGGGGGGTCAAAGAATTGCACAAGTAGTAAATGGCTTGTGCCAAATATTGAAAACCAAAATATATGTCCTGTTAGATTGTTTCATAAGTTGTTATTTAAACCAGGTAAAAATATTACTAACAATCTTCTTTTTTTAAGGCCAAATCACTTTTGGAAACTTGAAAATGATTCCTGATTTGACAATATGCCTATAGGCAGGAATACAATTAACGGGTGGACTAAATCATCAGCACAAGCTATTGGATTGGATACCAAAAATAAAAAGATAACTAATCATTCTAATCGGTCAACCGCAGTGAGTCATTTGGCGAAAAGAAGGATCCCAGAGCAGCAACTAATAAAAATTACGGGCCATAATAACTCTGGTTCCATAAAGCCCTATCTAACCATTACTGAACATCACCGTGGTGAAATAATCAACAGTATGCGAGGAAATACATCTGCAGTAGGAACCAACAATACATCAACTATATCAAGTTCCGCTTCAACTTATAACGTTAATAATTGTATTTTCAGTAGCTGCAGTTTTAATAAATAAAATCTTGACTCAAATGCTGTGTTAATTGGTTAAAAATAGCAAAAAGTAGTAAAAAATTATCTTACCGAATACACCTCGAATATTGATAAATACTCAAAATTTTGTCATAGAGAATGCTTCAAGCGTGTTGCTTAAAGGTAATATACCAAGTAACACGATTTCAGCAGTCTATGAAAAAATTATCTCGGTATTATCAATGCTCTAGGTGTATTATAGGTGAAAATTACCATAATATAGTAATGAGTTTGGCAGAAAATATATCGGAAAAGTTCCTGAAATTGTTTTCGATCACCTTCTGAAAGAAATTATTAGTTCACTGAAACGTCGATATGCTTCCAAGTTTCACTCCGATGACATATTATATTCAAATTTCATGAAATAACTAGGTTTTTAGTCTGGAAGTGACTAAACTGGTTACCGGTAGGTACTCCTTTAGTATTTATAATGACTTACAATTTGGGAACCAACCGCTTGGTGTGTTGTCAAATATAACGCAATAAAAATACTAAACGAGGAGAAGGTATGTTCTCTAGTCACTCCGTTTTAGTTTCACATCTTGGGCCTTAATCATTACATATCATAATAGTGGCTGTATCTCATTTGTATATTCTCTCACAAATTACTATATTTGAACCAGGTATGATAACTGGAATGGTATTACACGCCCGTTCGCCTGATTTTGTTGCATCTTAATTTTCCTCAGAGGCAAGTAACAAACCGACAAGCCCACATTGGCGATTGCTCTGCATGAAGCGAAATCCCAGAGTCCCAATTTCTTGCCAAACGTTGTAAAACTGAGCTTACAAGACCTGGTGCTAGTTATTAATCTTTGTTTTGTTTCGAGGGACTGAAGATTCAAGCAGCCGGGTGTGGTGTACACTTCAAACACAGTATATATAGTATCGTATGGTATAATGCAGTAACAAAGATTAAACCAGTAAAATGTAGTATAATCATATTTTACAATGTCAAATATGGTAAACAGCAGTATTGTACGGCCACATACGTAGTAATGTGTGGCAAAATTGCCATATTGTGTAGTAAATTCAAATATTAGATACAATACAAAGCAGTATTGTTGAATGAAGTGCAGTTTCACGCAATTTGGCCAAGTTAGTTCCAAGCGAGGTTACAAGTTGATAGATGATAGAAAAAAGTATACTTTCTGAAGTAATAAATGGTAAACATTTGTGGGATCCCCTAATTGGTCTAATTTACCATTTTTCTGTCATTTTTAACAACCGTTACCGGTGGCTAAATTTGTATACTTAGTATTCGAGACTCGGCCTGACCTATTTCTTCTCTGTAAAGAAGTTGAGACAATTTAGATCTAGTTGGGTCTTTAATCTCTTTTTCAGTCTGTTTACGTTTTGCAAGTTGCTCGAACGTATAAAAAAAGACGAGGTCTTTAAAATAATTAAATCACTGCAGACACGAGCAAGCAAAAGGAAAGAATCGCTATAAGAAGCAGTAAGCCTCGACGTTGTTGGTTCGTTTTTATCATCGTTTCTCAGAAAGTGAAAACACCGCTACAATACTTGAAACACCCAAAAGCGTTCAAGATTACAATCCGCGAGGGTACGTATACCTATATGAACTAAAACATTTCTGATGAATAAATATGGGCGCCAGGAAATAAATCTTAAGGTTGTTTTAAAAAGTAAAAACCAGCGGATGGCTATATAAAAGCTAAAACAAGCAACCAACCGTCCTTGCAGAACGTGGCAACGTGGCGCGTACAACACATCCATAAAGTGAGGTCGAGAATCTCATACACGCAATGGACTCGGTAAAAGTTTATGCCATACTCGATGATTTAATGTTCCACAATTACATATTTCAGGGCAGTTCAATGGACAGATAAAGCGAAAATATGGCAATCATCGGTTTATTGATAAGATGCATTTTTAAACTAGTACGAATTATAACAAAATGTTTCTCTCACAAGCCTTTCTGCTATCAGATAATCTATTAAAGTGTTAAAGGAGAATCTGATAATGAATACTTTCAAATCTAATTATTATTAGGAAGTTTAGGCTTTTCTTTAACAGGTCCATTTTTTACAAATAATATATGTTTTTGCAGGTTTATAATAGCAATATAACCCCGTTGAAAATTTATTGCTCGACACCGTACATTCAGAATATTAATAAATACAACGGAATTGGAGTTGCCTTTGGAACTGGAGCTTGTCGTTGGCCGAATTCCAAATTTTGTTCTAGAATGAGTGTGAAATATACCAGAGGTAAATCAGCCTCTTTAGGAATAGTAGGAAGGTACTAGAAAGACAAAGGAGCATTCGCAGCTGTTAACTGCTGTTATTTACTGGCAAATCTTTTTTGTGTGATAATTTTATGATGAAATAGTCTAGTCTTCATATACATATATATTTTTAAATTAGTGAGAGTAAGATGTGCAGAAGGGAGAAAACCAAGTTTTAATTAGCCAACGTTTCGTGTATTTTGAGGATGTGTCAAAATACGCGAAACATTGGCTAAAGAAAACTTAATTTTCTTCTTTCTGCAGATAAATTTACGTTTCGTAACATTATTTATTATTATAAAAATTCGTTTTATTTCGCGTAATGCTAAACACAATATTCGTTAGTTTTATAATTAGCTCAGTTGTACGTTGTTTACCTTATGAATTACGTTGTTTTGAAGATGACAGATGTCAAAAAGTACTCACATAACCAATTTTTTCAAAATAGATAAAAGCTGTCTACAAATAAACATTGTTTACATTGGAAGCTGATTAAAATTGAAACAAGTTTAACATCGCATCTTGCACTATTGATCAAAATGGAAACTGGAGTAAGTTATTGGTCATGAATTATCTAAGACATAATGGTCGCTTAATTCTATTTAAAATTTAATACAAAACTGATAATTTCTCTAGTCAAGAAGCTGGGTGATTCCCATCAAACTTTATGATGGAAAATATAGTGTTACCGAGTTTTCTTATATTATTCATTATTCAACTAGTTATTTTCTTCTCATCTGGTGCTGCTTATTACCAGGTGAAATAACTTTCAAAATTAAATATGACTGCATCTTTCGGTTAATAAATCCGCGGTCTAAACCAATTTGTTGCATCAGAAACTTGGCAACTGTTCCAGCAAAAATATGATAATATATTAGTACAAACCATTATTTCATCACATTTTATTACATCTGGCCCTAATTGCCAGGTGCTTGTACCATGCACCTTAAGTGCGACATCTCTTTCTTAATAAATTCACTATCTTATATGCTTGGACAATGTAAAACATTTGTTATAGACAGAAAACAACATATTGTGACAGCGATTAAAAATCTTTTCTTACATTACACGTATACATATTAGGTTTTTCCTTTTTACCCAGAATAGTGTAGGCAATCAGTGACAAGTTACTCTCGAACAATAGGTCCATAAAGAACAAAAGAATTCTTAGAACTACCTAAATATCCGCTTCGGACTGCTCCAAAACGTCACTGTTATATGTTATTTATTTTTCCCACTATCACACCATATTAATTAAATCATTTAGTTTGGCAATAAAATAACTAATTTATGTCCGAAAATATTTGGTTAATTTTATAGGTCTGATAGGCGAATGGATACGCTTTAAAAATAATTTTATTACTATTAGCCATATAAAATAATAATAAAAATTATCTTACGCCTTAACGAGTTTTTAGAAACTCATGAGCTATATCGGTGCAACAAGATATATCGGTTCCCATAAAATATTCTAATAAACTATTAACCTTGTTGTGTAGGTTGATATATTCTTAAATAGTAGCATATTAACTGAGAAAATAATTCGTTTATTAAATCGAGCTGAGGTACGACTCAAACCGACAGTGGCGATTTATTTTAAATTAATTAAAACGCGATCGAGCTCTGAACATTTCAAGTAAATTAAATTTAATGACTGAGTGCATTAAATCTTTAAACGGTAACCCTGCGGAACACCTCCGTGCAGTAATCGTTGCATACTACATTATTTAATGAATGAAAGTGTCACAAACATCATTACCTTCCCACTACCCACCATATCAAATCGAAACTAAATAACAATACCCATTCGTACTTCAGAGGTATCTGGAAAAGGGAGTGGCCCAGCATTGTCGTTCATCGACTTGGCTGACCCATGAGTCTTTCAACACAGTACCATTCAGCTTGTGTGACCCACTATACACCTGCTAGGTCTTTCAGAGACCGTGAATCACATTTGTTTGTTGTAACGGTACAAAAGACCATATTTTGCTACGGAAGTACTACTTCCAAGTCGTATTTAGTTACTATCATTTTTTTATGTTTGTGCTTTTTAAATTATTTACAGGTGTTACAAATAAGTGAAATGGCATTTATCAGTTGATAGATGCGTTTATAAGCGCCGTCTACAGGAGAAAGGGGGTACCAAGGCAGTACTCACCCTCTAATTTCATTAATAATATACATTTTTTATTTTTCGGGAAAATTTATGTAGTATATATTAATGAATTCATTTCGAACCTATGCTTTATGAATTTGATTTATTAACCGACTTTCAGCGATGTTGATGTGATCTGCCAGTCTTGTACATACATGTGTCTAGGTTTTCCCTAGCGCATACCTTATCATGCATCAAGTATGTACAATTCTTGACATATAGCTTTTTATTTATTAGGTTAAGTAGAAATATGTTTATGAATTAAAAATAATTATAGAATTTTACTAAATATCAAAAAAAATAGTGAATTAAAGAACCTGTCACTTATGCATTAGACTTGGCTGTGCTATTATTTTGTTAAGCTGATTTCATGTCAATAAATTTTTATTTGAAGTCTGTACGTCCATTTTACAAGACTTTGTTGCCAGATATTAGACATATTATTTGCAACTGTTTACAAGATTGTTGTAGTTCGATTTTAGATTGTTAGTCACAGATTTGTCTTATTTATAAAAAATAAGTAAGCATTTGATATTTTGGGTAACTACAACTTATTTTTGTCTAACGCAAATAGAATCTCCTAAATAAAATAAATATAAATGTTATATTTTAGAAGACAGTGTGGAATCTGTTAATTGCCATGGCCAACTCTAATGCTATACCATCGTAAATGGTTTATTTCCATTAAAATATTCATAACATTTTATTATTTTTCTTTACTTTCAGTATTAGGACTAGTATGTTTTTTTAACATTAGTAACCAATAATGTATTCAAAAAAAAATCATTGTTTTTTGTACGCATCGCGTATAAAAAGCCATTATCCCAGAATTATCTATTAGTTCCTCTTTCAAATGATGTGAAATTTCGCAATGGTATATTTTGACGAGCAATAAACGTACCCAATGTGGATCAGATTTCCAAATAAACCCGAGCGAAAGCCAAACAAAAAAGGACAATAAAAAGCAAGCACCAGAAGTATATAATTTTGTAGTGATCATTTCCTCTTTCTCTTTAGTTTTAATACTGGTTTTTATAGTTCTTCTCCCGGTCTAGATAGTTCACGAAACTGCTATATAACACTTGTTGCTCGCTTCTCGAGTCAATGGCTCAGCCCAGCTCATACGGCTTTTAACTCAGTTGCTGTATAGCTACTTTATTTATATGCCAATTAAAAGTTGAACTCGGTATGTAACAACTTATTTTCAATTGCTGAAGTACAAGTATTTTAATATATCAAACAGAACCATTAACTGCGTACATTGATTCAGCACAAGTGTGGAATGTTCGATTTGATTTCTGGTATTTATACGGTGAATGAGTAGAAACTAGACCAACACTGTCTAGCTTGGAAATGCGTTTAAATAAAAACACAGAGTGTTTCATTTATCAGCCATTTAGCTCTTGGTGTTAATGTTAGAAACTTAAAAAAACTGAATATTTGTTCTCACTAATAGGTACAAAGGTTCCAATTACATTAACAAAAAAAATAAATAAAATATGTGTATATATATATATATAAATGATATTGGCTATCGATCTATCATGATTTGAAGGTGTAATTCAATGCAGGTCGGGGTATTTGCCCGCTGAGTAGTTGTTTCCCTTCAAATCATATTTAATAATATATATATATATGTATATTATATATATATATAATATATATATATATATATATATATATATATATATATATATATATATATATATATATATATATATATATATATATATATATATATATATATATATTGTCTGAATGCTACTATCCGACCGACATCCTAGATGTCTCTGTGGCGGATAGCCACACATTAGTTTAGTCCACCTGGGCTAGGGGTCGCCGCTCTCGGTACTTGCTGTGATGCAAGTCGCTATCCGCCACAGAGACATCTAGGATGTCGGTCGGATAGTAGCATTCAGACCATATGAGAAGTTTCATACCTCTCACCACTATTCACTTCACCTTAGTTAGTATATAACTAGCAGGTTGGCCACTATCATTTGTCTGTTCCATAACCTATGGCATACTGAAGAGAACAAATAAGTTCGAAATCGATCTATGTCTGGTTAGGAATTGACAAATGATATTGGCTTTCCATCTATCATGATTTGAAGGTGTAATTCAATGCAGGTCGGGGTATTTGCCCGCTGAGTAGTTGTTTCCTTCAAATCATATTTAATCATATATATATATATATATATATATATATATATATATATATATATATATATATATATATATATATATATATATATATATATATATAAATTTGCAATAGTAACTTTGCATCGTGATTTATGTTCTTATAAGGGTAGTGATGTTTCCAGAATCTAGGAAATTATATAGAGATTGTAATGCTTGTGTATCGATAATGTAAGTTGTGTGTCGTCTAATAAACCCGAGCATTCTAAATGCTTTTATAAGAATGTTGTCAACATGTGCATTAAAACTCGTCGTTTTACATTTATTGACATTCAGATTTAGAAATTTCCTACCACACCAGTCAACTAAACGGCTTAAACTTTTAGGGCATCAACAGGTGTATGTATAACTAAATAAAATTTTAAGTCGTCTGCATATAAGAGACATTTACAACACTTAAAAATATTCACAACATCGTTTATAAATAGTAGAAACAGTATTGGGCCAACACGAGATCCTTGCGGTACGCCATAAGATACGAGCACTTCACGTGACGAAGCACAACCTTCACTATTTGAGAGCGGCGGCACTCTAAATATGATAGAATCTAACGTAAATATTTTCCAAAGATTTCGAAAGCGGCGGGTTCTCCAATTAAGATTTCGTGACAGACATTATCAAATACTTTTGATATCTCTGTGTGTCATTAAATCAAAGGGTTTAGACATTGTAGATAAAATGGAAATGCCTCTGTAGTTTTCAGTATGAGATCTATTACCATTTTTAAATATGGGAAACAGAGTGGAATTTTTCCATGTAGCTGCCAGATTCAAAGGATTCTTGGAAGATCTTACATCTGTTAATGACGATATTCCATCAGGACCAACGTCTTTGTTTGCATCTAAAGATGAAATTTTCGGAACTATCTCATCCGTGGTAAATTTGAGAGATCAGTATAACAGGATTCGAAGTATCCAGCAAAGGCATCGATTGAGTCTTTTAGATTAGTCAGTTGTATGTTCAAAATTTTCACAACTTTAGACCTCAAAAGAATTTTTTTTCTTAAAAGAATTAATAAATAACTAACAGTATTTAACAGTAGTTGGTATTATAAGTCCTATGCTTGACACATGTCAATATGAAATTTACATTCTTTTCTATGTTCCAACAATTTTTGATAATCACTTTGAAGACCGGTAATTTAAAACTTTCTGCGGAGTCTGTTTTTCTGATTTAGAAGTTTCTTGAGATGAAAATTGTACCATCTGGATATTTTCTTTCTGTAATAGTTTTTTTTTTGGCACAAATTTCTCTATGCAACTAAAAATGTCATAGAATCGTAGTTCGTTAAATGACCAATCAATTTCATTAATAAAAATGTTAAGCTTTGTGAAATCAGCTCTCTGAAACTGATAGACTGTAAGATTTACTTTATGTTGCAAAGTAGGTGTGATTGAAGTTCAAGCGCTTGGTGATAAGGGGCAATGTCTATAAGAGGTTAAGAGAAGCAGTATATTTAGCGATACTGAAGTTCTGGAATTCATCTATAATAATTAAATCAAGCATTAGGACTACCAATTGACTGAGGCACTAGAACGTAATTCTCTAGTATCCACTCGATTTCAGGTAGATTAAAATCAATCATAATATAAACTTAGCATTTGGAAAATTACCCTGGGGCATTTGAACAGAATCAGTATATATTTGAAGGGGGGTATTATGAAGCTGGCGGGAAATATACCACACCTACCATGAGTTCCAGACGAATACGTAGTTATTCAAACACAAGATCCGAGCTGCCCTTGATAAAGTTGGATCCTATTAAGTTGGAGGTTGCAATTAAGACTCCACCGCCTCGAATGTCATTGAGAGCTCTATAGTTTCGATCTTGGCCAAATACTTGATATTTAACACAGAAAAGTCCACTGCTGAAAAATCTCACTATTCAGTCATATATAGTAAGTATTATGGACTCAAAATTTAAAGAATATTGGTTTTTGTGCGAATACCTCGAACATTCTGATTATAGAACGAAACAAAGATATCAGTGGGTAAAATCTGTGAAGCAGAATCAATTTCTCCAAAGTCTTCTAAGTTAGCATTAGAATATATATTATTAGGATTATACAATGTGGTTCTGATGGGATTTTCTTGTTATATATTTACTACTGTAGGCTCTTTTTGACGTGAGGTCAAAAAAACGTAAACTGTTTTATTAGAATTTCTTACGGCCAATTAGAGGTTTTTAATAATTTACGCTCCAATTCAGATTCCATTTAATATACATCATATATTCGTCTAAAAATGACTAAATGTTTACGATTTATATGTTCCTTTGAAGCTTATGTATTAATTTCAATTCCAATATAATTTATTATTCAAGTAAATCACGCATATTACAGTGCCTATAATTAGTAATTGTTTTCAACATTCTTACACTACAGCACAATCGATTATATCCATTTATATTATCTATCTATATTCCATGACAGGGGAATTGTAAAGCAATAAAGTCTATTTTGAATGATATATTGTAAGCTAGAAAACAGAAAAATTCATAAAACCAGAGGCCAAACATGTTTTTCTACATAATTAATAAAAAAAATCACCATTGATAAAGGTGAAGCAACAAATTGTTCATAAAGAAATAAATGTCTGCTTATATGCATTTTTAAAGACTATTATTTTTTCTTATCTAAAAAAACAGTGTAGATACTTTTTTAATGGTTCCTTGGATATTTATCAACTTCATATAATACGTTGACACCTGTCGGATATTTTGTAATTAATTGCTTACGATTTACTACTTACTACCTTATGCAAAAATCAGATATCAAATGGTTAAATATCAAATTAATCACATGCTCAACGTCGACCTGTTCCCGCTACCAAGGCCAATCTCCGACGCCAGGAAATAAGCTCATCTGTTCTTTTGTATCCTTAAAGTAATTTTGCCACTTTGTCCTTAAGGATATACAGTGAATATACATATAATACATACCTACATAAATTATATTTTTATTTTAATCTGAGACATAATTTAAATTTATTTTAAGCCTGTAGTCTAACACCCAGACACTGTGGGTTTTACTACAGGATAAAAACACATATTTTAAATAAAAATGTAATTTTTTAAAGTAAAAAAGAAAAGAAGAAGAAATAGCAAGATGAGTGGAACCCACAACTACGACATGCTAGTCAAATTTGCCATCAAACTTTTCATCTGTAAGATTATAAAATCAGCATTATTTAATTTTTTCTATAGTGTGTAATGACTATGTAGCTGCTGGTCAAGATAAGTGCTAAGAAATGTATTTGAATCTGAAAGATTAAGGTTATCAAGTCTTAGATTATAAGGCATTAGTTGAGTCTATATCCTACAGTTTTAAATTTGTTTAAGAATTAGTCTGTTTCTTTGCTACCAAGAGCTAAATACTAGAATTATGGTTAACACAGTATGCTGACGGTCCTCCAAGCTTTGTGAGACTATAGTGATAGTATTGTTACCTGAAAAGATAGTTATTCTAATCTGGTGGGGAAGGTCATACATGTAACATAAAAAAATAAAGGTCCCAAAATAGATCCCTGCGGAATACAGAACACATAACAAAATTCCGAAATTTTCTTTTGTAATTTATCAGCTCGATGAATAAGTCTAAAGTATATTATCTAGGATAGCATGTCATCTCTAATCTGTAAATGTGACAGTTTTTGAAAATGCTAGTTCTAATAACTTTTATTTTATTAAAGTCAAAGTTATCCAAGCTTGGAGAATGTTGTTATTACGTGACTAACTTTTTTAAAATTACAAAATGTATAGAATGTATTTTGTGTTACTAACATGTACGGGGTTAAAGATAGTTTAGAGCTACAATGATATTGAATTTTATCAGAGACAGTTGTAGAGAAATAATTGCCAAAAATGTTTACTACTTACGTTTTAATTTATTAAATTTTCAATATCAACTACAAAGACAAGTTCTTTTAATTTAATTTAGTAAATAAATAAATTTCCTATCTATTTTATAATATCCTATTACATTACATATTTTTGTTTATGCACTGTGCTTTGTAGACCATATTATAATAACAACACATATCTATGTGATAACAATAACTTTAATTAACGTTATATTTTAAAAAATTCTAAACTTTTTTTTACTTTTATAAACGTATTTAGTTAGGTTGGTATAGTTTACACAAAAATTGCTATAATTATAAGACAATTATGTCATGCAAACAAATAAAAAACATCAGAGATTCTATTGTTTATTATAATCTATATTTGTTAAATTAAAACATTTTTTTTAAATATATTATTTTTTAGAACTGTTGATTTATAGTGCTTAAATTGTTAATATTACCTAAAAAAAAATTATTTTGTTAGTAAAAATATATACAGGGTGATCTACCACGAGTGTGCCAAACTTCAGAAGCTGGTAATTTATCAAAAAATAAATGAACATTCATTAATCAACATGTGTCCTAAATCGCATAATAAGGGAGCTACAACCCCTTGAAGGTGGTTGATGAATACCAATTTTTCGATTATAAGTCCGATATGGTGGTGACTAAAAAAATGAAATTTTCATGCATTACGACCCCGATATAGGCGCATAAAAGTACAAATTTCGTAATTAACAGCTGGCTTTATTGAGGTAGTTTTGAGGGGTGAGGGGTAGTTTTTTTACCATAAACTTTTTTTGACATCACTTCCGAAGCAAAACTTTTAAATAACATTGTTTCCCATGCAATGACTCAGCAAAAAGTACTTTTCAAAATTTCTGTCACACCAGCCGTTTTTGAATAATTTGCGTTGAACGGCAATAAGACATGTGAATGAATGGTTGAATCGGAATTTTGGAAATAACTGGATTGGTAACTGTGGTCCTGTTTTATGGCCTCTTCGCTCTCCCGATCTCAAACTTCTAGATTTTTATTTCTAGGGGCATATGAAGCAGTTATTTTATTTTGAGGAAATAAATAATATTCAGCACTTGATGGAAAGGATCAATAATAGTATAGCTTATATCACAAACAATGGTGACATGGCTGAAATTAATAATTCAGTTATTCGTCGTTGTGAGGCGTGTATTCGTGCTCAAGGAGGTCATTTTGAACAGTTACTCTTTTAGCTATTAAGTACGTTATTTCTGTGTTGTACATTGATTTTTAATTTTGTAATAAAAATGTTGTTTATTTCACGTGAAAAACCTTATTGCCGTTCAACGCAAATTATTCAAAAACGGCTGGTGTGACAGAAATTTTGAAAAATACATTTTTCTGAGTTATTGCATGGGAAATAATGTTATTTAAAAGTTTTGCTTCGGAAGTGATGTCAAAAAAAAGTTTAGGGTAAAAAACTACCCTTTACCCCTCAAAACTACCTCAATAAAGCAAGCTGTTAATTACGAAATTTGTACTTTTATGCGCCTACATCGGGGCCGTAATGCATGAAAATTTCATTTCTTTAATCACCACCATATTGGACTTATAATCGAAAAATTGATATTCATCAACCCCCTTGAAGGGGTTGTAGCTCCCTTATTATGCGTTTTAGGACATATGTTGATTAATGAAAGTTCATTTATTTTTTGATAAATTACCAGCCTCTGAAGTTTGGCACACTCGTGGTAGATCACCCTGTATAGGTGGGGCAATAGTGCGTCCGACTGCGACATCTCGAGTTCTATGTTAGCTAGAAACTTGATTTAAAAACATAAGTAAACTAGACAAAAAAGTCTATAACCGGAAATTGTTTTCGAATATACAGGGTGAGCCAAGACGATTCTACAGGGTCAAGTAACATTTTTTAAAATGAAATGCCATGTATATTAGAACATTTTTTGAAACCTCTTTGTGGCCTCCTTCGACTCCTATATTATTATTGACACTCTCCCAACTACTTGGATGTAATGATTTCTTTTTTTTGTAATTATGCCATTTACACGTGTATATTAAAAGAATCACAGTCACAATTATCGAATTTAAGAAAAAATATGTCAATACCAGTTACGAGACATCTGTGTGATGATACTCAGCCATTTTCACTTCCTGAAATTATGCAGGGTGACCAAAAATAATTTTTAAATTTACAACTATTTGAACTGAATTTTCTCAATTTTTTCAAATGTGATGTAGAATTAAAAAATGAACATTTTTTATACGTACATATGGCTATTTGTAACCATTTCGATTTATTGAACAGTAACTGCCCTATATATTCGAAAATAATTTCCGGTTATAGACTTTTTTTGTCTAGTTTATTTATGTTTTTAAATCAAGTTTCTAGTTGTCATAGAATTCGACAAATCGAAGTCGGACGCACTATTGCCCAACCCTGTATAATTATGAATTACGAATCAATTCTTAATGAATTTCAACTTTTCAAAAACTTGCAATTATTAATTTAGAAACAAAGTAATCTATATCAGCAGCTTCTGTAAAAAAATGTAGCGTTATTTTCGAGCGAAGATAAAAAAAGTCGATAACAAGGTTTATAATATTTTTTTGAGTGAATCTAAATATGGACACAGGAAAAAAATTAAATATCACCTAAAGCAAATATGGTTGAAAAACCAAAAATTTGTTTTATTTTTAAATACTCAAAAGTAAAAGGTGACCCATTACTGTAGTTTCTTACTTCTGGTTTAGACGGAAATGTCGTTACACTACCTCATATCTTCAGAAGTCAAATAGAAGTTACCAGATTCAAATAAATAATTCAGCAATATTTATTACCATTTTTGAGAAACCTCTAGAAAACTTTGATATTTCAACTATATTATCCTTAGAAATATGTAAATTTGTGTACACTGTTCTATACTTTATGGATTAATCAGGATTCGCAAAGAATTTTCCTTTTATTTTCATTTTTGCCCCTATTAATAATACGGTATTCCGATCTTTACATATTTTAGATTCTTTAGACTTTTATCCACTTTTCCAAAAAACGTTAGTAGATATCAAATGTTACCCGCTGTCTTCCATGATGTAAGAATACATGTGTGTGTTGTTTAATATATGTTTGTTATTATATTACAATACGTTGAAACTTTATACACTTATTTAAATGCATTTTTATATGACTATTAAATCTATAAACACAAAAAATACAATATGAAAACAATTTTTTTTTTGATAGACTCTAATACATTGTTATTTTGACACCGTTATTATCTAATTTTCATGATTTTCACCATCTTTAAATTGTATGTAATATCGGTATACAGTTTGTTTTTGTTATGACATGGATAAAATCAACCGTTTTTTTTTTCAGATCGTGCCCCAAGCGAGGTACCTCTTGTATGTAGAGATTCCTACCCAGGTTCACTCACTACGAACGGAGGTATGTGGATTTTTTCTCTTCCTTTAGACGCAGTAAACATATACATGCTAGTCTAGAATTTTAAATAGCTCAGCTCTGTCTTATACTATAAATTTAATAATATACGGTATGTGTGCAGCATTGCAAGGCAACAGATTAGATAAAATAAGTAAAAGAAATAATAATAATTGCTGTTGTGCCTTAGATAGGTTGATTGCAATCATTTATTATTTCAAAAAGCATAACGCAACTAATGAATAATGATTACATTAATAACATCTAAAAGGTGCAACAACACTTTTATTTGTTACTAGGTGAAGACTGTTTTGAAAATGTCATATATATATACGGATTTGTGAAGGGAGTCATATTATACAGAATGACATAATGACAGCTTATTGGTAACCCTCCCCACTGAGTTTAATGTCATACTGGATGAATTTCTATAGACAAACAACATACATGTTTTTCACTAGAACATTAATCAAAAGGTATGGAAACCATGAAAATATACTAACACGGCTCACATTATTATTCATTACAAGTCTGTAAAACTTGCATATTTTTCTAAACAGTCTTCGCGCATGCGTGCACCTCAGTGGTGCGCGAAATATAAATTGGTTACATGAATAACAAATAAACTATACTGTTTCCGTTACTAAGTAAAGAGAGCATAGAAATCGTAAACATTTACGACTATTATCAGTTTTTTGTGCAAATATTTAGAAAAATTGTGGTTTAAAAATTATTCTCAATAAACTGTTCCCTTATCGTTTTTTCATTCCAGTTAGGTGTCAATTTTCAACGGTTTTCCCTGCTTTTTTAAACTCAGTCAAACGAGATAAACAAAAATGTGTGGTCAGATGTTTCATCATAAACAATCTCGCTTTCATTGATTTGACTATATCCTGCGGTTAGGTGGTCTAAACTCGAATCACTCCAATGTATGGACCTTGACAGTTGTTAATGAAACTTATACTGTGATTGTAATGATTTCAAGACGCTTCCGTAAGAGAATTTATTATTCTTAGATTCTGACGGATAAATATAATTAATGAAAACTAATTAAAACACCAATTAAGTATAATAATTAATTACAGTACGGAATCAGAACTGTATCATGTTTAAAATAAATTCTTCTCAAATGGTTACATCATACTGTTATAGTAGTATATAAATAGAAAAATATTGATAATTAATTTTTGTTTATGCAATCCACAACCAAAACACAAACCAATAAAAAACTTAATGAATACATTCATGTATTTAATTACATACTAAGTGAGCCAAAAGAATACGTGTTCAAAGCTCTTGTAATGCTGTACAGATGAATACGTTTTTAAATCCCGTTGCATATTATGTGTAGCTGCCAAAAATCTTCTTGCGAACTAGAAGGGTTTGGGGGACACAATTTACCAATTCATCCCCTTAAAGGAAGATTTCGAAAAAAATTCTTTTTAATGGGCAGTTTTGGGACCGAGGATACATCCCCTTTTTGCAAATGCGTACCCAAGTAACATTTTACCGACTACCGACTACTTTTTTACTAACTATAAGGTCAGAATTATTACAAATAATAGTAAAGTAGTGTCTTAAATTTTATAGTTATGATACAACGTCGGAGCAACATAGCTTGAGCCTCGCAAACCTACTATTTACATCTAGCACATTTACCAACGTTGGTTTGATGTCAGAAATCTACTTAATATGTTAAGTGTGTTTTTAGATTATTATCCAATATTGATTAGACGTTGGTAACTGATTAAGTAGATTTAGGTAATTTTTGAGTAACATTCCAACGTTGGTGTTAGGCTTTTGGGCCTGGTCTAACGTAACCTCAAAATTAATGTCGATAATTCAGGTATTGGTAGATATTTAGTAAAGATTTATACACCAACTGCAACAGACGGTCGAATTATAGCGGTTGTTTGGAATTAACGTTAGTGTTAGTGCAGATTTCTGCACCAAATCCTACTAAAAGTTGGTGCAGGTAAAATTATTTAACCGTGACGTCGCTGTTAGTAAAAATAGTTGCACTTATTCCCGCCTTCGCCATATTTTTTGGTTCCACAGAAGGAAATAATAGGCGGCCATGTTGATTATGTGTACAATTATTTTAAATACACAAAATTTGCCTCTTGTTTCTAATAAAGTAAGCAAAAAAGTTTTTATTTACTCGTAAAATTAATTAAACAATATTTAAATTGCGCTTTCTTTGGAAAGGGAAAATATTTTTTTGAAAGTAAAAAAATAAAAATAGTACTTTCGTTCTTAAAATAAACATTATTCTTATGGGTTCACTATATTTTTCGACCTACTTTATATATATGTATCAATAAAATTTCTTTCGTTTCAGTTTTTACCCCACCAGATTTATTAAAATTTTATTCGAAGTATTTTGTATATAATACGCACTCAATGATAAACACGCCTTATCCATTTTATATAAATAGGTAGGTACGACAAATAGAATAATATACAAAATTGCTTAGTTTCACTACCTACACCCGGCTTTTGTAGGTCAGATGAAGGGCAAATTTTAAATAAGGTTGGTAATAGCCTGACAACCAACTTAAGCCGACGTAAAATTTGGTGAACATTTGGTCGGTAATCACAACGACTAAAGTCGGTCCTCTATGTCGAATCGACCCATATTTTATTGACCAGATTAGTACAAATATGGGTCAGCCCGACGTTTTGTGTACGTCGCACACCGACTTTTAGTTGCGAACAGCAACGTTGGTTCGTCGTCAGAATGTTGCTTGGGTAACTGCTCATGTCACATCATTGGAGTTGAGGTGTTTTATAGCCAATTTTCAATAATAGAAAACAACAAATTAGAAAAACGTATGTAACGTATATTTAATAACAGTTTTTGTTTCGAATTTTTACTAAATCGCACTGTTTTTTGTCTACTTTCATACTTATAACAATGCCGCTTGTAAAGACACCAAATAAATCATGCGAAAATAAGATCGGATGACAGTAGCCAACTTAATTATTAATAAATTTATTAGATACTAAATGTGAAACAATTTTCACCGAGAAGATATGCCTTTTTGAAAAAGTGATTCTTTAAATATTCTCTTCACCCAAACAACATTCTGACGACGAACCGATGTTGCTGTTCGCAACTAAAAGTCGGTGTGCGACGTACACAAAACGTCATGCTGGCCCTTATTTGTACCAATTCCAATTCTAATTTCCAATTTAAAACATTTATTAAAATTCAAATACATTTCAAGATCTTATGAGGCACAGGCATATTGCGCTCATTACAATAAATAAATTCATTAATAACAAGTCACATATGTATATGTAGCCAGCAGGCTTTACAAGATATATTCATTTATTATAAACAAACGAAAAGCAGAGATGCGGTGTTCCCACTTTGTAACAACCTAGTCAATAAAGTATGGGTCGGATCGACGTAGAGGACCGACTTTGGTCGTTGTGATTACCGACCAAATGTTCACCAAATTTTACGCCGGCTTAAGTTGGTTGTCAAGCTGTTATACCAACCTGACTTAAAATTTGCCCTTAATCTGACTTACAAAAGTCAGATTTAGGTATTAAAACTAACCAACTTTGTATATTATTCTATTTGTCGTACATACCTACGTTTTTATCGTTGAGTACGTATATTATAGGTATACAAAATACTTATGTCGATTAAAATAAATCTGCTGGGGTAAAAATTGAAACGAAAGAAATTTTATTGATAAATATATATGAAGTAGGTCGAAAAATATAGTGAACCAATAAGAATAATGTTTGTTTTAAGAATCAGAGTACTATTTTTTTTTTTAGTTTTAAAAAATATTTTCCTTTTCCAAAGAAAACGCAATTGAAATATTGTATAATTAATTTTACGCATAAATAAAAAACTTTTTTGTTTATTTTATTTGAAAAAAATAGACAAATTTTGTGTATTTAAAATAATTGTACACATAATTAACATGGCCGCCTATTCTTTCCTTCTGTGGGACCAGAAAATATGGCGAAGTCGAGAACTATTACTCATTTGACTATTTGTTGTGATAGTTCCAAATAAATACATGAATTCCGATTTACCATGATAAGTGCAATTATTTTTACTAACAGCGACGTCAAGGTTAAATAATTTTACCTGTACCAACTTTTAGTAGGCCCAGATGCAGAAATCTGCACTAACACTTACGTTCATTCCAAACAATCACGTTAATAACGACCGTGCGTTGCAATTGGTGTATGAATCTTTACTAAATATCTACCAATACCTGCATTATCGACATGTTGAGGTTATATTAGGCCAAGGCCCAAAAATCTCACACCAACGTCCAGCCGACGTTGCTAGATGACTACGTCAGTCAGCAACGTCTAATCAACGTTGAATAATGATCTGAAAACACACCCAACGTATTAAGTAGAAATTTGACGTCAAACCAACGTTAGTAAATGTATTAGACGTAAATAGTAGGTTTGCGAGGTTCAAGCTACGTTGCCCCGACCTTGTATTATAACTATAAAATTTAAGGCACTACCTGACTATTATTTGTAATAATTCTGACGTTAAAATTAATGAAAAAGTAGTTAGTAGGCGGTGAAATGTTACTTAGGCAAGGTTCTTTGACTTTGGAATCAAACAGATTTTTTGTATGGATTTTTCACCGACTAAATATATAACGCCAACGATAAATAACACTCTCTCTGGATTAAAAACAATGTTGTGATTTCTTTTCGGTTTATGAAAATATTTATTGAAGGTGGGTTTGCCCCGAATAACAATGATTGTTTGGCATCGTTTTAAAATCTTTTCTTATCAGTTTCCCTACTCACCAAAGTAACCATTGTCTTGTGTTGGGAAGCATAGGCCAGAGCTTACAGTTTTTTTGTTTTTTTTGTAATTCGACCACATCTAGGGCATCAAAAGTTCCATGCCTCATCTGAGTTGGAAACAGATTGCAAATGAATATGTCGACCCATCAATCAATCTGCACTACTAGTGTAGTAAGCAAGTGTGGGTCCTCAGCTGCTGTGCCCCAACAGAAACTTGCATCCATTTAACTTCCTTTATGACCCTGTTGCATTGTCTTTTTCATCAGCTCATTGTGTTGTCATTGAAGTTCATTCTCAATGAGCCATAAATAATATATGTACTTGGTGATATAGTGTTAAAGGTGTCGTTAGACATAAAGTATTATGATTGTAAGGAAACTAGAAACTGTTCTTGAGGATTTAGAAATTTCACACTGTAAACGAGTCGAGAGATTGGTGTGGGTCTCAACATCTTTTAGAATGTATATGTATCAGCAGTAATGTCCTAAGATATCATTGATCAGGTTTTTAATTCATACAAACTAACCAACACAACGCCGATAAACAAATTTAAAGTAGCAAATTTTAGTGTGAAGTAGTCACAATAAAATCCAATATTTGCTATATTCAAGATGCGTATCGGTAAAAACAATGAGATATGTTTTATCTATTGCTATTATTATTTAGATTAGGTTACTATGTTATCACGTACTTTGGTTCTGAACATACTGGAAATTATAAAGTGTGATACATCAACAGATTTAGATATATTAAAAAAAACCATTTTAAAAATTATCTATTTTATAAATGAAACGTTCGGTCTGTAGGTGAGTGTACATGACATCATAAGTCGCGGTGGCCGTTCTCTCTAGCGGGCCCCACTCAAGGTGACCAACAAGAGGTCCCCAAGTAGCCCCCCGCACTCTTCAGGCCCTCAGGGCGGCCTGTTAGGGCGTGGTGTCGTCTACACATCCATATAAATTGTGTATATTTATTTATTTATTTATATATATATATATATATATATATATATATATATATATATATATATATATATATATATATATATATATATATATATATATATATATATATATATATATATATATATATATATATATATATATATATATATATATATATATATATATATATTAAATTACATTATATCATATCATTATTTAATGTGTTGTAGTAATTAATAATGTCGCCATCTTTCAATGGTAAAATATACATATTTATTTGTTTTTTTCTTTTCAAACAGGTGTAAGTAATTTGAATAAAAGATATAGTCTAGGAATGATTGTTGACTACACATGGAAGTCTGGTACACGACATTTTGCGGAAATAAATCAATATTCGAACGTTGAACTCTGCTACAAGTGTCTAAAAATTGTAAAATAAATTCAGGCGTGAATTTTACTATTTTACCTTCAAGTTGTCACTGCAAATAGGTTTACGAACACGATCAACAATGTCGATAGATTGCAGTGTATTTAACATTTATTGGAACATGTCTAAAATAAATAAAAAATTAAATCATTCAGTTTTCCCCAAGTAGGAGTATTATGTAACCCAAAAATAGGAAAAACACGATATTAAAGGTTACCAATTCCGAGTTTTTTTTACAATAAATCTTATCTTGTAATAAATAAAATAAAATTGGGAGAAAGATACCTGCTACTTGCTTTTGCTATTTTGGGTTAATAATAAATTATAAAAATGTATACGTTGTGTTTCTTTATGAGCCTTTGCCGTTGGTTCAACTATCCTTACATCTAATACATAAAGACTTGTTACTTGTTTAAACTTGAAATAGTGTCCAGTTTCATCATAAATGGAACTTGATTTTTTTCACAACGCCAATACTTTATAGATAGATGACAAAATAAAACTGCAGAAAAAATATAGGTGGGTGTGTGTGAACATATTGAAATTTCATTACTTAGTTAAGTTCGCGCAAGAAATTGTCATCAATATTTCAAATATTTGCAAAATGCAGCCATACTTACACTTTTTGGTGTAATAATTAAATTTAATTCCAATGATTACAATACAAACACGAAAAACCCTAGACCATTGTACAATGGTCATTCTAGAGGGAATCATTAAACATGTAAATGTTTGGTGAATCAAAATTTTTCTTAATTTCAGTATTTTTTTGCTTCAGTACTACTAGTATGAATACTATAATCCATTAAGTATATTCTTGTATGTAGTTAGGAAAAGTAATGGTTTTAATAGTTCCTGCAGTAAAATGTATTTGAAGGATTGCGTTTAATTTAATGTCTACCTAAAACCTTTATACATAGCGCAATTAGATAAGAACGACATTGTAAAATATAGGAAACTGTAAGTAGTTTATTTTTAGTATATTAGGTACGTAAAAATTAATTCATTTTTTGTAGAAACGCATAATACGAAACAAATAAAACGTCAAATTTTTTAAAAAAAGAGTATTGGAATTCTATACAAAACCAAAATTTTAAAATCTCAGATCGGAGACCATATACAATAAATAGTTGCATAAACTACAGCTCTGTGGAATCGTTTTTCGTTTAATTCATGACTGTGAGACACATGTACGTATGTCTACATAATGAAAAACCTGGCCTTTAAGGAAGAAGACACATGTTTAAATACATAGGCGCCAAAATAGATATACATACATGCATATATATTATAAACTCTCATCGTGTTCGCTGGTATGCATAAGTTTAAAAATAAACATTTCCAGTGCGTATTGTCTTGGACGAAAACAACCGTGGCGCCTGTGGCGCTATGAAGACGCCACGAATATATTCGCTTTGTTTTTTTAAGTACTTTATATATGCCGCGAATCATAATTAACGTCTGACGAAAGGTCACTAACTACATAATACTGTTACGCGCCGGTGCGGGCCACACATTTTTTATCGTGCATGATTTTCGGTTAGTTTACATCAACTTGTTATTCCTTCTTTTTTTCTTTTTAATATGTGTAGACTGTAACAAACAATAGTTAGCAATGTCTAGACACACTAAAGCGATAGAAATATTTTTGGATAAACAATATTTAACAATTGAAATTAAGTCAACCTCATTTTTTATGGTCTGTTAAAACTACGTAAAGATATTTCACAGCGTGTACGTCACAAAGTATAAGTTTCCAATTTTCGGGCACTTAAATATTAAAAAAACAAAAATGGGAAAATTTTATTTTAAATATTATAGGTACTTAAGTATTATAGGTACATATATTTCCAAAAAAGTCCAAAACCGTTTACTTGGCTGTTTATAATAATAATAATAAATGGTCTTTTTAAGTTTATGAGGACTAACAGATAATTCAGTGAAATCTGTTTGTTAATACTGTTGCCAACATAGAAAAAACAAATAGAAGAATGCAAAATGCACGAAAATTAAAAAAAAAGAAATTATGCTATTTAGTGTTTTTATGGTATAGCGAGTTTTACGAAAACCTAGTAAATACTTATTTTATTTGCAGTGAAATAAGTGTTTTTCTTTTGGTTAATCAACAGAAAAATAGTAAGACTGATTTACAGATTTATGGCGGCCACCTGATAAAAGTATTTGGTACAGTGGAGAATAATTAAAATATAAGACAAATATTTTGTTAAAAATTGGCGAAATATGATTTTCATTACATTTAAACTAAAAACTTTTAATATGTTAATTTAAATTCATAATGGCTAATTAATTTCTATGTTAAACTGAAAATAGCAAAAGCAAAAGTGGTACGTGATGTGGAATAAGTCCAGTCAGCACGAGACTCACTTTTTACGAAACAAGGTCCGCTTTGTGTCTAGGTGTTCACAATCCATAAACTTAGAAACAATGTCGTCAGTCTTTTCCTAGAAGTACCGAACCAAATTTGGAGGTAGTCAATTACCGGTTTCCAAATTTAATTAGGAAGCAGATTAACTTGAACCGTAACAAATCCTGAAGATCAATTGTGTTAAACTTGCTAATTACTTTCTACATTTACATACTTAAGTAAAAAGCCGTTACAGAATTTTCATTTTTCTAAATTTTATTGTTTAATAAGAAAGTGTAGTTGATGATATATAAACTTAGACGGTACAAAAAGCAGTCACAATTAAAACAAACTACTTTTATTATACATATATTCTTAAAACGTGTCCTCTGTTTGGAGCTGCTTCTATATTCTTGCAAGCAAAAATAACGGAACATTTTATTGTGATATACAAAGGTTGTTCTACATTGTCGCGAACAACACAGTTTTTGGCAATGGTGAAGAAATCAGGACATTGGCACACTAGAACCGTCACAACTAAAAAAAAACGTTGATTTAAATTCTACGAATCTCGATACTATATTCATTTATGTCGCCTGTCTGGCTATTCATGACAAAGTTATTATATTCATCTTGAAACTTATAATCTTAACAAAATTTTGATGTGTTGGATCTCAAAACAGGGGTTTGAGAAAGATTCTATCGACTGAATTGTTTTTTAAAGCCGTCTTTTCCTTGGACTTCCATATGTAGCCTACTTTCTTATTTACATTATTTATTATCACCTTCATCGTCTGTTTCTGTTGTAGTTTTATTTTTTTTATTCTCCTTGTCAATCATTGATTATTTTTTAGTCTAATATATCCGACTTTCTCTGTATTTTCCATCTTCAGTAATCAGTTTTGTTGTGATCCAGGTGTGACAATGTCTTCCAATTTTTGGTTGCTCTCTGCGAAATATCCAGGACTTGGCTTCTGTTCTTTCCGTAAATGTGTCCTCAATATCTCATTGCACTGAATACTATTTAGGACTATCGGGAAAACTGTATGAGTATTTTGAATTAATTGATTTGTTTCATACATTTTTAAAGTGACTTTCATTTGATTGATTTTTCTTTTACCTGATAAATGAATAAATTATTCAATTCTATTAATTTGGAGATCAATTTTCTCCTAATTTGTTGTATGTAACTCAACTAAAATGTTGAGACAGTTGAAGTGATTTTAAAATATCCCCAATACAGTTTAAAGACACTAAACTAGAGTAAAAATGTTTTCAATAGTAAAATTATTTTTGTCAAATAAATATGTTACTACTGAAACATACCAAAAAATTTAGTAATCTTCATAAAAGACTTACTGGTTTAACAATCATTTGAAAAAACAAAAAAAAATCCGTATGTGTGTTAGCCAATCAGCAGACGATAGCTTTTATTGGACTTAAAATTTTAACTTTTTATTCTAATTGGAAAATTATCTGAAGAATCATCAAAAGCACGAAACAAAGGTTTCAAGAAACTCTGAGAATGTCGTCTAAAAAATACACAAAAAACCGAATGCGTAACAGGACTCCTACATATTATGTATATCCCAGTTGCGATGTTACGACCTTAATATTAGCAGAATTAATTTATTTGCTAAAACATTAGATATAACAATGATAAATAACTTGTATCCTTAGAACTATTTTTAGTTTTTAAGATTTTTTAGGCTTATAGGGTGATTCGAATTTTTACTCTAAATCAATATTTCGATATATTTTTAAATTTTCAGAACTGCAAATGACCACTTGGAACTGTCTAATTTCATAAATATTAGTAAGTCATATTTTAAAAAGTAAAAAATTATTAAAAGCAAACGAAAACATATTATACAGACTGTGTTTCGATGATAACATATTTTTTTGAAATAATTACAGTTTACGCTCAATTCGTTTCGGCAATACTACATGTAATCCTGCAAGATGTGCAGGATTACATTGTGAAAGAAATAAAATTTTTATTTACAATAATTACGTATTACCGAGGATTATTCCAAATTTAGACCTCTGACGAACTGCGATCCGATATCTTTCCAATGTTATGTCTCCAAAATTCCCTGAAGGCCCTCTTTATCACGTTTAATATGTCTATATAAAGACACAACCTCAACAATAAATTATTTCAAGTAATTTTAATTATTACAACGACTTGTTTTCATTCATGTGTCGTCGCCAAAACGGAGTCAATGACGTCTGAATGCGATAAGAGCGTAGGTAATCTTGTTAATATAGATAAGCTAAATTGGAAAAAATGAGGTTAGCGCCGGGCGCCAAAGCTGGCTTATCTTGTGCGGAAGGCCGTCCGAAGGACACATGACAACATTGCCGGGTATGGCGGCGCACCTTGATTTAGGTTCGACTTCGCCCACAGATGCATTCGTAATGTCACATCGTTAGAAATGCATTCTGTGTTTGATACATAGGAATAGGTGGTTACATGTTGCTACTGATGCGCCTGCCATTTTTATTCATCGTAGAGGGTCCACTAATTGTGGATATAATTTGATTTACAATAGGAATTTGGTTATTTACTGATTTAATCAAAGTTAAAAAAAGCATTTTCGAGTTACACATTTTTTATCCAACAAAAAGGATGAGATAGCTGTTCAACTATTCAATTTTCAAGAATCGTACACACGAAAATAACCAAGCGATAAGTAATTTTAATATACAGGGTGTATCCGAAATAAAAACAATTTTGATATCCAACAATTAAAAATTCCAGGAGGAAAGTAAAAACAAATGGCCCGCGGAAATTTTCTTGGTCGACTCAACGATCTTCAAGTTTTAAAAATTAATTGTTGAAATATGCGACATTACTAGGACGTAGTGGAGTGAATTAGATTTGAAAGTGTGACTTTTTTTGACGTAGAACCATGTTAAATCCTTGTATTCTTGTTAAGTATATTTTCTGTGTGAAATGGACATTTACTACCTTTTTGACTGGTACCGCTCTTCTTTATTGATAACAGACTAAAGTCGCAAATGTCCAAAAAACGTGTTTTTTAAACAAATGTAATGTAATATTTCGAAACTGTTTGAACAATTGACCATTCCGTTCCTGAAATTTTCTAAATACCCATGTCAGGAAACTCGTACTAAAGGAATTAAGACCTCCAAAATGGGTACTCCAGAAATAGATATTTTCCAAAAATTGTAAACCAGTTGAAAGTAAAACATGTCTTATGATCACATTTTGTACATTTTTGTTTCAAAACTGACGTAGTTAGGTTAGGTTATTACGAGTGAGTCCTTGTGGACCCTCCACTGCGACCATTAGCAGGCCTATTGTGGCTCACTCCTAATTATATTTCACCCAATAAGTTCAGTCTCTTAATGAAACTGATAACTTTATTGGGTGAGAATGTGTCCAGATCCTCTGGCAGAAGTTGCCCTTTGCAAAATATTGAAAATCGGATCCTCTCTACAGCGGGACAGGTGCATAAGATGTGGTCTTCTCATCATCCTCCAAGCATAGACGGCACTAGGCGTTTTCCGCTAGGTCGTGTTTATGCAGATGATAGTTTAGTCGGCAGTGCCCGGTATATAGGCCTGTTAGAGTTTTCAAGTTTACCCTATTTAACTCTAAAAGTTTCTTAGGTCTTGATTTCAAAGAGTATTTTATAAACGCCTTCGAATAAACTAATCCAGATAACTCTTGCCAATACTGAGGAGTTTTCCTTCCAGCCCAGGTTGAGATAGCCATCTTAGCAGTACTTAAAAATGCCAAGTATCGCTTCTGGTCCGATGATTCGTGATCCTGCTCCTTCTCTGGCCAAGGATTCGGCTATTTCGTTACCTTCCATACCAGAGTGGCCGGATATCCAGACCAGAGTCACTTTGTTGTTTTTGCTCAAATGATTTAGAGCCTTCTGACAGTTCCATACTGTTTTGGAGTTACAGCGGTAGGAGCCAAGAGCTTTTATAGCTGCTTGGCTATCTGAAACATTTTTAATTGATCTGCGTGTAAAGTACATATATTCCAGGCTTCGCACACACATTTCAATGGCATGAACCTCGGCTTGAAAAATAGTTGCATTAGTACCTAGGCTTGAGGATATCCTCACCCTTGGTCTGTAGCTATGTACTCCGGCTCCCGTTCCCTCAGGAGTTGTGGAGCCGTCTGTAAACCAGCAACTGCCTGCCCTCAGTAGGTCGGTTTTATTCCGATCCCACTCATCTCTTTCGGAAAAAGGATGTTGAAGGTCAGCCCGTAGTTGGTCATGGTAGGTATAGTATGCGAGGGCATTCCCAGGATGCTGTGACTCTCTATGTCATCCAGCAACCTGTTTCGCTCCATGATACTAGTCTGCGGCATATTAATGGCCGCTTGTTGCAGTCTATATGTTGCCCACCTGGCCTCTCCCTCCAAATATATATGAAGAGGGGGTAAGTCCAGGAGGATTTCCATTGCAGCTGACGGTGTGGTGCTAATTGTACCCATTACGGTCGAGCTTGCTAATCTCTGTAATCCAAAGAGTTTGGCTTTGGCCGTCCGTTGTAATCCTTTCGGCCACCAAACGATGGATCCGTATGTTTTCATTGGTCTGATGACCGTGACATAGATCCAGTAAATTTGTTTGGGACCCATGCCCCAGGATTTACCACAAATACGACGACATGTCCATAAGGACAGTTTTGCTTTGTGGATTACCCTTTCCAGATGGGGGTTCCAATTAAGTGATTTATCCAGAGTGATTTCTAGATATTTCACCTCCTCCGCAAATGGAATAATTTCACCCATTAAGGGGGCGGTCTTAAGTCCTCCAGATTCCTTTTTTCGGGTGAATGATACTATTACTGTTTTTTGAGGGTTCACATACATCTGTTCCCTGTCACACCAGTTACCCACTGCATTCTGTGTCTCTTGAAGAGTATTAGATATTACTCCTTCAGAGTTTCCTCTGACTAGTATGACTAAATCATCTGCATATGCTAGAACCTCAACCTCCCACAGTGTGAGAATAGCCAGTAAGTCGTCCACAAGAAGTGACCACAAAGGGGGGAAAGAACCCCACCCTGCGGGCATCCTCTTGTGGCTCTAAAGCTGACTGTTTCTCCCTGTAGAGACGAACTGACGTAGTTACACGTTACACCAATTTTGGTACAAGTAATTTTTCTGTAAGGTGTTTGACAAATTTTTTAAAAAAACAAGATACAAAAGAAAACTTGTTTTTGAGTACTACTTTAGGATACTGCGATTTGTAAAGTATACAGTGTATAAACATTATATCCAAAAATATCAAATTAAAACATTTGGAAAACAATGTTTCTCGTCAGATATGCGATGACTTATATGGTTATCTATGAGAAGTATGGATATTATTATTGTCTTTATCCAAAAATAACAATTTAAGACACTTGAATACTAGCGTCTTTCCCTACTGTCATGATGACATCTGGAATGTATATGAATATCTATTAGAAGCATCAATATTATTGTCTTTTATCCAAAAATAACAATTTAATATCTATGTCGCTCCCCAGTATCAATACAAGAGGAATGTAAATGTTTATTAGTGGCATAGATATTATTTGCCTCTATAAAATAGGTAATAACAATTTAAAACATTTGAATGTCAATATCACTCCCTGTATAAGGACAGCAGGAATGTGTGGAATTAAGTGATTATCCTATCAGAAGCATTAGTATTATTTGCTTTTATCCAAAGAATGGTAATTTAAGGCATTTGAAACTAATGAATTAAAAACTATACACTACGACGGCCGTCATTTTTCAAAATGGCGTAGGTATTTCATGTCATATTTGTGAGTGTTTCGCTGAGTGACATATTTTAATTTCTAGGAACAGGAAAACATAATAAATATGCCTACTGCTTCTTTGTGTACCTAAGTACCAATATATTTTTATTAAAAAAATAAGGGCAAACACAATTAAATTCGAACCTACCAGACCTTGTCTGTTCCTCACGTCGTTTATACGCTCCTACATTAAAATTTCATGTAAATGTTTTTATAATTATAACCTATCATATATGTATTTCATTAATAATGAAATTTAGATCATGTTTAAGTACCTACAAGTTCCAAAAAAGGAAACAAAAATATACAAAGATACAATGTTGTAGTTTGATCCTCTATGAATGAAAAATTTAGAAACGACTTTGCCCCGTCTGTCTGTTAAAAGGAAAACACAAATATTAGAATAGAAACACTACACTTTCATATATAAAATTTTATTTTTATTAATTTTATTTATTTTTGAAACGTATTTCTAGAAAAAAAGAAATAAAAATATAGTTTTATGAGCTATGTTGATATTAAGTACATATGTTTATTAATTGCATAAAATACTTAGAAAATGTTCTTACCTTTCGTCACAAATAAAAAAAGATATATTGAATCATACTAGGAAGTGGTAGAGAAAATTTATGGCGCGATATAAAAACGTCTGAATTATTATATTTTAAGCAGCATTGTGCGCGTTAATAATAATATAATATTTCTTTGTGACCGAGAGGCGAAAATATTTTGATAACATCCCAAAATGTTTTGAATTATTTGGATCCAAAATTGAGTCGACCTGTGTGTTCCCCGACATAACCTCGATGTAGGTACACAACATTTCGAGTATGTGACGTAACCCGCACCATCGGTCGTAATCTTGGCGCCAGCAGTGAACTCGTAATTTCTATTTTTATACATACAGCACGACTACATACATCTCGACTATAGTAATGCATTACCACAACAGATACCCGATACCGTGTAACACTCCCATCTCCTGATTACATTGTTGTATGGTAATTATTTATTTTCATCGGTTTCCTAAACGGACCTTCGCTATTTATGCATCTTCACTAAATTTGAGTGGGGTAGGGTAGTACAGCTATTTCTAACTTTTCCTCTTTCCACGATTCAGAATCCGTTGGCGCCGCATCTGCAAAACAACGTTTTCGATATTTTTAGATCTGAAACTACTTAAAAGTTACACATAACTAATTGTAAGACGGAGTAGTACAATCTTGAGGATGATTTTAAAAGCTCAATTTTTCGTTTTAAATGCTGCATCTAGATTAACTTGAAAATACTGGTTATCGTTATCAATACTACATTTGTTGATGTTGCTGGTCAAGGTAGTTGAAAAATGGATGGTTTATTACGATCCACGAAAAACCTCGACCGTGGTTTCAGTTGCTTGAACAAGTTGCCATCGCACGGTGTGTTGCGAAAAGAAATACCTACGCGCAATGGCTAATTCTTTTTTGCCTTTAGATAAATGCTTATATCTACGTGGGTAATTTACAAGTAATTATCCGATACTAGTTTCAGCCATTAATAAATAATAAGGCAGAATACAGAGAATAATACTTGTATATACTAGTGCAAATACATAGATACAAGATAGTGAATGGTGTACAAATTAACTTCTCTGATGAGGTAAAATATCTGGGTGTAATACTAGACCATTCACCTGGAACAAACACCTGACAAGGCTTAATGAAGGAGCAACAGCGACTCTCTGGATGTTTCACAGGCTCTTCAGTAAAACTTGGGACCTAAAACCGTCATACGTAACAGTTGTCAGATCCATTGTCACTTATGCATCACTAGTATGGTGTCAAAAAGCAAAAGATACTGTAGAAAACAAGTTGCTAAAAGTGCAACGGTTATCCTGTCTGGAACAATGAGAACCTATCCAACGGCAACAATGAAAGCCTAGTCTGATATCCCTTTACATGTGCATGTAAAGAAGAAAGCAGCCCTCAGCGGGTAATTGCATTTCGTAAGGAAATTCAAACCAGATTTGGTTGGACAACTAAGTAATCTGACTGAATTTCAGTTAGTCTCAACGACCAAACCTACTGACACAATGCTAGTGATAGATAATAACTGACCGCCTAATATGGAACTCTAGAGAACTTACATTTGAAAATGGACCCCTTATCTGATATACAGATGAAGGAAGGAGAAGAGGTAGGAGTATATGGGCCCAGATGTATTAAGGCTTTAAGTTTCTTTAACTTAATCCGCAGATAGCACAAAATATTATTGTTTTGCCCGAGAGCAAAAACACGGAAACTGACCGGCATGCTTAGCTCAAATTTTTTGTAACAATTAAGGAAATGTAGACCAATCGTCTCTTTCCAACTATACACGCTTCACGAACAAAGATAATTTTATTATGACTAGACAAAGATGTCTACCTGAAAATTAGTAGGTTGAGTGCCTCATGCAATCTTGCATACTTTCCAGCTCTGCAAGGCATGCTTCGAATTAGATGGTTGATGTCTTCTTGAAATATTGTGTCCCAAGCTGTTATAACATTTTGTCGTAAGTGATGAAGATCTATTGGTGGGACTCGTAATCGACGTAGCCATTTATCTATCTATCATGTCCCATAATACATGTTAGATTGGCGAAACGTGATCTTGTAGGTCATATAAGAAGGTTCAAGTGTAAGCTGTATGATCAAGGACCAAAGGAATTTATTCTTCGATAAATGGCTCTGTTAACTCGTAGCAGCTGACCATTTATTTGCCACAAACCTGTTTGTATGCAAACAGCCCCTTAGGGCCGTAATGCCTAAGAGGTGTTCTTGACGTTCGGTGGTTGTTCGTATAACATCGGTACCTCGACGTTGATTCATCTGTTCTTCATTCCAACATCATATTACTATATTTCGGACAACTATATCTACAATTTCCCAAAAAGAAATGTAGATCATCAAAGAAACATTCCCGTTGGACACAATCTTTTCTTCAAATTATTTATTTAAAAAAATGCAATCTGCACAGTTACTGCTGACCTCTGGTGATTCATATTCGTATTTGATAGCAAATTCTACAATTTTTAAAACAAAATAAATACAAATATAACGTTAAGGATTTAATTAAGATTACTAGGAACTAATGAAGAAAATATTCTCGAGGAAAACAAGTCATCTTTTATGATCATTTATTTTTAATTAGTGTAGATATGTCTTTGTGATTTTTTTTAAATGACATCAAATTAAGTTGAATTTTTTTATCGGTCAGTATATTCCTGAGAATTTATATATCTGAGGCTTGGTTAAGCAAAAGCTGCAGTTCTAGGTAGGGGTCAACAGAATTATCATTTTGATTTATTTAAAATTAAAAAAATCGCCGCTCTCATTCAGGTCGCATTATTTATACAATAATGCAAATAAAAATTGTGCATATCATTATTTTTTAAATGTACATCTTAAAGTAGTAATGTTATTAAAAAACCGCTGCCAATTACTTGGGGATCAGAACGTCCCCACCGTAGTAAAACTCGACGTGTGGTGGAATTTATAATAAAAGCAATTTTTGACGTTTCAAAAGCCACATTTTTTGACGCTTCGAAAAAGTCACATTTTGACGTTTCAAAAAAAGTCACTTTGACGTTTCAAAAAAAGTTACATTTTGACGTTTCAAAAAAATCACATTGGTGGAATGTCACTAATATTTTTTTTGACCGATTTTGCTCATCAATGAACTCAATCTCTCCCTTGACCTTTAGAATGTGTGTACCAAATTTGAAAGCTTTATCTCAAAAGCTGTAGCTGCTATCGCGAACACACACACACACAGAAAATTTCTTCTGTTTGAAATTTTTTGTAACGTCATATTTCGTCGAGATTCGCCCAGAAATGCAATAAAAATTTTCAAAATTTTTTCACGAATACATAACTTCCTCACTGAGGGGTGAGGAAGTAATAAAGATACCGATATTTACAGGTTTGTTGTTAATAAATTTTAAATATTGGAAAAAAACTAACAGTTCTCCGAAGGAAGACGTTGTTATTTATTGTTCTTCTCTAACGAATGTTTAAATTAACAATTAATACAATTAAATATACAACGCTGATGAGATCTGAAATATGTTTAAGCCTATTTACCAATTCATTCTCTATTAATTTGGCATTGTCCTCCCTCGTGTGACATTCACCTCAACTTATGAAGCAATGTCATATAAACATTAATTACCAATTACCGATTATTCTTGTGTTGATGTTATGTATTACGTATTACCATAAGCGCTTGTAAGTAATTTTAGAGATATAAAATTAACATTTTATAGCCTTTGAGGAGCGCCCTCTTTTGAATTTAAAAAATATTTCTATGCAAAATGATATCTGTATTCAAATATGTCTGGAAATTGAAAAACATAAAGTTTGGCTCTCAAGTGACCTGTCCATAAAAACAAAATAATTAATAAATGAGTTACAGGCACAAAAATACCTTTCAATTTCTTTTGCTACACATTAAAAACTTTTGAAAATCCTAGAATTTCTAATAAAAACAATGTTCGAGGTGAAAAGGACATGTCAAAAATGGTATCTTTAAAATGCGTCCTCTATTTGTTACAGAATTGACCATTGAAAACGAAACAAACAAGTTTTAGGGTAGTTCATTTTCGAGGTGAAAAAGGACATGTCAAAAATGGTATTTTTAAAATGCGTCCGCTATAGAATTGGCCATTGAAACCGAAACAGACAAGTTTTATGGTAGTTCATTTTCGAGGGGACCTCTTTTGTAATAAAACTCACCTGCAAATCGCTTCTTTCCTTCGCGCTATGACCGCAACCCCTAAAATTTTAAAGGGTATAATAGAGTAAGTCATACCTCATTTGAAAGATCTTCCTCTCCTGAATACCACACAACACAAATAATCAAATTCTATCGATTCGTTTTTAAGATATTCAAAATTCAAGTTGCAAAGGCGCATAAATACAGTTAGAAAAATGTTCAGATACATTTTTTTCCTAGCATTACTGATGGATTGTTAGAAGAATGTATTCAAAACATAAAAGGTTATATGAAAGATAATTTTTTGCAACTTTTTTCTAGCTGTTATACCAAAATTATTTCCGATAAAAGCAATGAACTTGTCTTCAGTTAAGCCACAGTGTCAGCTAGTTTGGACTTCAAGTTTAATTTTCAACAGTGGTTTACACAATTGCGGAAAGCGTTGAAATAATCACCCTTTTTACAAAATAATGAATACGGCAACCGTATGCCATGAACAACATCCGGATAAGCATGTGAATATAAAATATAATAAATATAGCCGAAAAGGTCCGAGAAACTGAATTAGTGGCTAATAAGAAACGTGACCCTTAACATGAACTTCCGGCAAGAAATGAAGCTGTTGATATTGCGGTTTTAGGGTGCTACAGACACAAATTTTAGCAGGAGAAAATTAGCTACTGTTACTAGCATTGGTAGAGCGACTATTCCCCGAATCCTGAAACATTATAAATTTCATCCTTACAAAATTCATTTATTACACGAATTAAATGAGGATAATTTTGATCGGCGACAGGAATTTTGCGAAGTTATGACTGCACGCTGCTGCTAGGAATTTTCTTTTTAATCTCTGTTTTTCTGACGGGTCTACGTATTTCTTAAACTCAACTGTAAATCGTCATAACTGCTATTAGTGGGATGCTAATTCAAGAGTCTTCCACGAACTCCACACTCAAACTCCTTAAAAATTTAATGTCTGGGTCGTTATTTTTGGAGACTTTTTGGTTGGACCCATTTTCTTCGTGATAATCTGACAAGTGAAACGTAGGTATTTGGAGTTACTGAAGGACCTTGTCCATCCATTACTCGTTGGTGTTATTAAAAATGATGATCGTTACCAGGAAGACCAGTAGGTATGCTACATCGGTATGGGCTTAGTTTCAAGGTCACCGAGCTCCGGATAGCATGTGTCCATCAGGAGAGACCAAAGAGTGAAGGTGGAGAGGGTTCTTCGTCCAGAGACTGCTGAAGAGTTCTTCGGAAGTCGTCAATGACCAAAGACTGTTGAAGAGTTCTTCGAGGGCGTCATTGACCAGAGGCTGTTGAGGAATGCTTCGGGAGTCGTTAATGACCAGCGGCTGTTGTAGAGTTCTTCAGCAACAGCCTCTGGTTATTGATGACCCCCCCTCTACTCTTTGGTCTCTCCTGATGGACACATGCCATCTGAAGCTCGGTGACGTTCAAACTGAGCTCATACCGGTGTAGTATACCTACTAAGACCGTTTTATGTTCCAACAAGACGGAGGGAGTCCCTCCACATTATGCCGTTGTGGAGTTTTTGGACAGGATGTTTCCTGGACAATGGATTAGACTAAGAGGTACTATGGAATGGCCGAAAGGATCTCCGGATTCAACTCCTCTCGACTTTTCCTGTGAAGCCATTTGAAGAGCGAAATCTTTTCAACTGAACCGGAGTCTCTGGAAGATTTTCGACGTCGTATTGTTGAAAAATGTCGTCAGTAATTCCACAAATGCTTGAAAATATGAACAAAACTTGTATTATTTTATAGAAGTTGGTGGTAAACAGTTTAAACATTTAATTGACTGATAAAATTGTATTATCTGAGTAAGTAAGGACTCACTTGCAACTTTAATTTTGATTATCTTGAAAACGAATCGATAGAATTTAAAAATTTTTGTTGTGTGGTAATCAGGAGAGGATGACATTTCAAATGAGATATCACTTGCCCTGTCACAGTTTGTGGTCACAGCGTGAAAGGGTGAAGCGCGTGAGTTTAATTGCAAAAGATGTCCATTTCGAAAATGAAGTCCACGCGTCTGTTTTTTAAAGAAATCAATTAGAACTACCCAAAAACCCATTCCGTTTTCAATGGCCCACCATATATATATATTTAATACAACAATTATAATTGGAAATGGAAGTAACCTACCGTTTTGGCTACCTAATGACATTAGCCATATAAAAATTGGATAATTAATAAAAAAGATATAGCCAAAATAAAAACTTTCGGTTTTATTTGCTCACACGGTAGAACTCGTTTTCAAGAATTATCTTAAAAATAATTATTAGCCATTATAAGTAGATGACGTAATTATCAATAATGAAGTGTAGTGTAGGTATTCAATTTTTTTATAAACTATTTGACAATGTAAATGTGAATACAACGCTATATGTTGACACTATAGATTTTATCTGAATTGAGGGCAATAATTATAGTTTTAGGGTATGATTATAAAAATTATTTTCTGCATAATGAAAAAAATTTGTTATAAAAAAATCTTGAAAACGGATTATTTCATTTAAACGGTCGTGGTTATTTACATTTTGAATTGCGTTGCAATGAGAATTGCATGTACTTTTAATCAAATTTTTACGGGTCGTAAAGACGGCAGCCGGCGCCGATGTTATGACTGGACTCAATAGCAAATAATGACCTAATGTCTAAATTTATCACCTGGCGGCGAATTCACATGTTATTATACTTACTATCAACTATGGTTTTTACTTTTTTGAAAACAAACACTTGTTTTTTATCGTCTATTAATACTAATAATAACTAATAACACATTATAAAACAGACAAAACACATTAACCGGACAGAACTGTTATTTATAGTTGGTAAATTCGGTATATTATTATAACCTCATCATCTTGAAATGGTATTACACCACCACCACCAAATTAATTTGATTCTCAGTAAAGCTTGAAATTAATACGAATTGAATAGGACGAGAGTGACGGCGATACAATCCTCAAGGACGATTAAATATAAACTTTTACCGTCCTTGAGCGACACTTACACTGAAAGAAATCCATTATAAATATTTCCTACCAGATATATTAATATATAGTGTTATTTAAAGTTCTTCAATTTTTACAACTTTTCTAATAATAACATGTTTTAAAATATTGTTAAATGTTACATAAAATATATATAGCAGACAATAAACTGTTAAAGATAATCATCAACAGGGAAAGGAAACTGGATCAGAGTCCAGGATCGGTAGCTACTTCTGCTTCTTGGTTGATAGAAGGACGCACGTAACAAATAAAAGTAATAGTATAAAATGAATAATGACATACATACCGTTTATACAATGTATTAATCAGAATTACTGAAGTTTGCCGTCGCATTAGCATATATGATCACAACTAATATTCGTTCTGCATTTGTGGCTATTAAATTATTATTTACACGTGTAACTATTGCATCCACAGTGTGTGTTCTGGTTTGTGCACTCGTTTACTGGCTATTAATATCGGACGCAAAACCTTCTGAACACGCAAAATTCTTAGTGTAACATTAGCAACCTTATTACACCAAAAGGCAGTTGTGTCATCCATCGTCACCTACAAAAATTTATTTCGTACGTCCTCTATAATATTCCCCAAAACATTTTTATATACCCTTGGTATCTATGTCTTACGCAATGTATGGTTATTGGGTAAAGGAAAACCTGGTACGTATTTTGCAAAGAGACCTCTAAACTCAGCATTGTCGACTACGTTCCAAGATAGATTATATGCACAGAACATGACACACAAATCATAAAAAAATCCTCTTTTGTAACTGTACTGGCAATATTCCGTCGATGGATAACCGAATTTAAATGTATTTTACAATTACGGCGTGTATGAAATACGTAACGTCGATTGCATGACGTGCACAGACCCATCTGTTGTAAGTTTATCATACTTTTCAATCATTTTTTGTAGTTTATGAACAAACAGTGGTGATTGCTAAGAGCGTTTTATGCGAGAACCAAACCAAACACCACCAATTCACAAAAATAAATGCATGCTTTCGTGTTGCTAAGTTAACTGAGGAGAAAGTGCCAAGCTACATACACCGTGTCTCAAGAGCTTTTGCAATATGTGTTTTGTACATATACGCACATTCCTACACAACCCAATCAACCAGCCTTATCAGCGAGTCAGATGGGCACGTGACTAATATATTAACTAGCCTCGCCCCGCCCCGAGCTTATCAGTCTGCCGTAAGGGCGGCGATTTACAACACATGGCACGCCTTAAACAAACATTATTGGCTAGAGGAGAGGCCTAACTTAGATTGTATTTTATTGCACAAGGACCCACTTACTAGCAGAGATAACCCTCTGTTACTAGCCACGCCCAATTTGCAAAAGGTCTTGAGACACGCTGTATAATATTATATCTAGATTAAGTGTAAAAAGACTTAGTTGTTTTTACACAAAAATTTTTTAAACCTAATATTGAGATTAGAATTCTTTACGTTTTCTTGGGTTTTAATGTTGATTGAAAATTAAAAATTATTTTATTATATTTTATATAGTTGTGACGTTTCGGAGAGGGACGCTCTCCTTTTTCAATCATTTATATCAGGTTTTATAAATATAAAAAGATGACCTATGAAAACATAGTTTGGTTAGAAAATATGATTTGTAATAATTAAAATGACTTACATATATATTATACATACGTTTTTGAAAAAAATTTTAATTTGTGGTTTGGAATTACATTTTTGTTTTATTAAGTTTTTTTTTTTTAATAAAAACGTTAATATGTGGCTAACTGGATGTAGCTAGATCGACAAAAGCAGCAGTCTTGATTTAAACTTAAAATATTTTTGTGTGTAGAGGGGATACAATATTTTAAAGCGAGAGTTATGCTATTTAAATATATCTAATATGTATGTGTAATTGTATACGTTTTAGGCGTTGAACATTTTAAATTTTATATTATTTGTATAGATATATAATATTATATACATATATCTTGATTTCCTGCACTTTTCTGCCTTGATACTGGTTATACGGATTGCAAATATTACAGGTATGTAAATAAACACACCACATGAATTATTAAGTGGTGTGTTTATTTATATTTTTTTACAACTGCCGGCACTGAAAAATGGTAAATAATTCCGCCACCTGCTCGTCATATCGTATTAAAGCGACTGTTTATAGATGGCGCTACATATAAACCGTTAACATTAAATGATCACACGTTATTCAATATTCTAATGCCTACCACAGAAACTTATCATTATTACATTATTACAATGTGATTCATCAGCTACCTAGCGTACATAATCTACTGAAAAGCATGTTTAATCGCCCAAATTTGCGTTGCCTTGTAATATAATATGTCCACGTGATACTGAAAACTGAAATTTAGGACTACTTTCAATGAAATAAATGTATTGCAAAAAATAGGGTTAATGGTTTTCTTCGCTTTCACTTTCACTTTTCTTTCAATCATAAAACAGGGATGAACGTTTTTTAAGAGAAAAATAGGGAATTGATGAGACTGAAGTATGTATTACTGTTCTAGGTACGAAGAAGTATAATAAGATCGTCATTAGCTTCCATTTGCGAACAAAATTGCTAATTAGAATTGAGCAATTATGACAATAACGAATCTAAAAACACATCAATAGAAGTAATGAAAGCCCAGTTATTATTTTATTTGAACGTTCATTGACCCTATTAAAATTTTCAATTATTAACAATTTTCCTAGAATAGTTGTTGATATGTTTAATCTATTCGAGTAATAAAAGTTAGATAATAATTTATTAAAACCAATTTTACAGCTACTTAAATCTGTTCAGCAAATACCGTAAATAAAAAAACTAAAGCAAACAGTCAAATTGTATTTTATTATTACAAAAACATTATTTGATATGGCATAATAACGCTTTATTAACTTCATTATCAACTTAAACAGATATAATTAAATTATTAACAATGTTTAATGTAAATACGTTACTCTGTCGCCTTTACTAGTGTATTTTTGCCGTATACGTCGTTAAAATGAATTTTATAGCTACTAATTATTGAAATTGCTATTTTCGTTATTATGGTAATAGTACAGTACATTTTAAAATTCTCATCCGAAAATATCCGAATGTTCTATAGAAATTGACACACAATATGACTTTATATAGATAATAGAAGAGGTATACATGGGAAAATCGGTTGGTTGTCGTTTGATATCTATATTTACTTATAATTTAGGAAAAACAAAAGTGGCTGTGAAATAAATAGCAATCAAATGTTTGTCGCCAGTGTCAGTTGCCAAACTTTTCCCATAATATATCAGAATTATTATATATGTATATAATTAAGCCAACATGTACAGCATCTAACAGTGGCCCACATTTTGAGAAAATATGAAATATTTTCTAAGCAGGAACTAGAATTGCCAACCTCAGTCCTCAGGAGCAACAACTTCTTCTTGGTTGCACGAAATTATTTAAATTTGTTTCCACATTTGGCGAGGAATGACGAAGAATTTGCGCCCTACTTGAATATGCCATCAAATGAGACTGATTTGTTTCAAACTTCCACCACTTTGTGATATTAACTGTTTCTCAAGAACTTTTAACGACATTTTCCATTTCCGAAACGGTAAGCGTTAATTCATATATTTATTGCAAAAGGCTTTCTTCTAAGCGTGCAATTTTTTGTTAGATTGTTGTAGTTTGGACATATTTTAGTCAGCATCAGTATGTGACTTAATCGTAACCACAGCACAACCCAGATAACCGTGGCTAAATAGTCATTTCGTAGCCATGTTTTGGTCAGCGTAATCACACTATGTTAGCCACATTTATAACTTATTAGCCATGACGATCTTTTCATCGTTGATATTTGTTTTCACGTTTGCAATTTCAACCATGGAAAAATTAACAATAAAAAATAGAACATGTTAAAGTTATTGAAGCCTGTTACGAAAATGGGCGTTCAAACAAAAATGCATTTCACGTACTTGGCGATTCTTTTGGTCAGTATAATCGACCAACCGAGAGTGGAATTGGAAAAATTGTTAAAAAATTCAAACAAACTGGGTCGGTGGCAGAAAGCACCATTGCGTGCTCGTGTACGCCGCTCAGCCAAAAACATTGCTGCAGTGCGCGAGAATCTAGCCGAGAATCCAGGCATCTCGATTCGTCATCGCGCACAGGAATTGAACCTCTCTGCGACCACGTTACATCGAATTTTGAGGAGAGATTTGTCTCTACACGCTTACAAAATTCAATTAACACAAGAATTGAATCATGCTGCCCATTTGAAGCGCCGCACGAGCAAAGACAAATCAATGAGGATTTTTCACAAAAAATCATCTTCAGTGAGAAGCCCATTTCCATCTTAGCGGCTTCGTTAATAAGCAGAATTGTCGGATTTGGGCTGATGAAAATCCAAGGACGATTATTGAAAAGCCAATGCATCCACAAAAGGTCACTGTTTAGTGTGCATTTTTTTGCTGGCGGAATCATTAGACCACTTTTTTTTTTTGAAAATGATGCCGGGAATTCTGTCACAGTGTTACCGTGCCATGATAACCTTTTTTTATGGCCTAAATTGGATGCTATCGATATCCACAATTGTGGTTTCAACAGGATGGCTTCACATGCCACACAGCCAATGCAACAATGACTTTATTGAATCAGAAGTTCCCAGGTCGCATCATCTCTCGAAACAGTTAATTGGCCACCAAGATCGTGCGATTTGCCTCCCTTGGACTTCTTCTTTTGGGGTTATCTCAAGAGTAAGATCTATGCCAACAAGCCAACAACAATTCAAGAGCTAAAGGACGAGATAATAAGGCATATTGAGCGATGAGCAATTATGTAGAGATGTCATCAAAAATTTAGACCATCGAGTGGAGGTGTGCCGCCGAAGCCTTGGCAAACATTTGGCAGATATTATTTTCACACATAATTGCCATGTACCAAATAACATGATTCAAAAAAAGAAATTAAAAATTTGTTGCTAACAACATTGTGTTATTTACTGTTAACATCGATCTGTCTTATTGGAACACCCTTTAATTTGTATAAGTATAAGACAATTACCTCCTGACGTGATAAATAAATAAATAAATAAATAATGCATTTATTTCCAACAGGTGAATACCCAATTACAGGAAACATAAAGATAGTTACAGAGAACATGAGAATAAAAATTATAAAAGTAACAAAATTACAAAAAACAAAATACAAATATACAAAAATACAAAAATACAGGGATACATTAAAATATATAAGTGAGTCTAAAATTATGAAATAATATAAATTCCAAAAAAAAAAATATGAGAAGACATTAAAATACTGTAGTGAGCATAAAATTATGAATTAAACATGGAATTATAAGTAAAGTGAACTTGACTACAATAATTGTACACCGTATGTGTAAAAAAAGTAACAAAAATACATAAAAAAAAATCAAAAATACGGGGAAACATTAATATACATATATTCAATTTTTAGGCCCTTTTTCCTACGTTACCCAATTTCTAGTGTAAAATGACTGTGCTATAAATATTATAAGGAATAGTAATAAATGAAATAACAAACAAGCTCGGTAAATATTATCAGGTAACTAGTTAGACGGCGCCAATACATATTTTTTTATTTACGCTAAAAATATTTAAATTTAACCGCGTTCTTATCTACACAGGATGGTGTCGGCAACTTTAATTATTTATACATAATGATTGTAATATACATAATGAAAAGATTAACTAAATTATTTTTAGAACATGGCGACTTGACGGGTTGAAAAGTGTTAGAGCATTAATATTAATATTTAGCGTATGCCAAATGTATTTTCGATTTGATCGGTTATAGAAGTTATTTTATTTACGACCCATCTTAATTTTCATTAACCTCGGATGAATATTTTTCATGATGTGAAAACAGCTGACAGACGTGCGACTGAGCTATTTTTAACATTATTAATGGATGTGCCAAAACTATTGAAAAATTAAGTTAAAAAATATATTAGTCCAAAGTGTCACTAATTTTACATAACGCAGAAATCAGCATGTTATGGCAGTTGTTTTTATTTTATCCAGTGATAATAGATATAATATGTTTACAATTATTAGTTTCGGATTTAAAATGTCGATATGAACAGTTAAATTTGAGTCAAATAATGGGAAATTAAATAACAATAGGCATAAAGACATACACAAGCTATGACTTATTAAAGTAATTTTTAATAATTGATGTTACACCGTGGTGCAATATAAAGTTGCTATAATTCATTGCTTAACAAACATATTAAATAAATTAAAAATAATTTCATAAAGTAGTCTATGAATTTTTGTTTTTATACTGTCAAACAGCTTATGTTATTTGATAAAAGTAAAATGTCGTCGCTGCAAGAAAAAGCGAAAATGGTGAATTTATATGAGAATACTGGCTCAGTTGTTCTTCCCCAAAAGTATCTTAGAAGACAGGCAGACAACCGCCTCATAGGAATCTAATTCGTCGATGGGTAAAGACATTTTCAGACTGCAAGAAACATTTCATATCTCCGAAAGAATTAATAAACATAATTGAGTAAAGAGATTCGCCAAAGGTTAATGTCTGGTGTGAGAACCTCTCTTATGGCCACCAAATTCACCAGATATAACCCCACTAGATTTTTTCTGTGGGGATATCTAAAAACAGTAGTTGTATATCGAACGAAACCGTAAAATCTAGAAGAACTTAAAGGATTCGAAATGCATTTGCTTTAGTTATCCCAGACATGTTACAAAATACGTTTGAAGGATTTAAGCGTCGATATCAATTGGTTATTACCAATAAGGTTGTGTAGAAAAATATTAAATGTAATTAACTTTGTTCTGTGAGCTTTCATTTCATACTAAAGTTCTTCGATGCAATATTGTTTGCAATAAAATCAACATTTAGGTTATTTTTTGCATCATTCATTTATGATGAAGGTGTACATACAAGAACTTTAATAACATATTATACATATTATCTTATATAAAGGTAGTTACATGATATATCTGTTATTGTATGTGGTATTGTGTAAAGTGTAGTATGTTATACGAAGCAATATGTCAGATTTTTTGATATGTTATATGACTGTCACAGTTGCTATACTATGAAATGTGAGTCAGCCTGGTGCACTGTATTGTACTGTAAGGCCTAGAGTCGTAATTTAAAAAAAAAATGGCATCTTCTGCTAGTCAGATATTGTGGAATAAGACTATTTTTCATCCTTGTTTCTATTGTTGAAATAATTTTACTTATAACCTACAAAAGCTAAATATATTCATTCATTTTTAGTTACTTTAAACCAGGAAAGTTCATCCGTGGTATAAAGATTTTGATGGTATACGTGTACGGTATATGAATTTATTTAACATGAAAGGGACTTTAAATTGTGCAAATTTGGCACTATGAGATTTTTTGTACGGTTTTACATACTTTTAAATTTGAACATTAAATGACTAAATAAAATTAATGACATATTTTCTGTTGCTTTTAAATGTGTCATATGTGTCAAAAAAATTAAGGTTAATAGAGATTTTAAAATCTCCCAACAAAATTTAAGAAATCGAATAATAAATTAATCAAATGAATGCAATGCTGACGTCAATGGTGACGTCGTTGGTAATGCAATGAACATCATTGTTATAAATATTGTATCTTACTTTGCAACTTTTTCAGCGACTTTGTAGTTTAAAATTGATAAATAAACTGTAAGTATGAAATTTAAATTTTAAAATTTAATTTTTTATTTCTAATATAATCGTTAACATAATGTTAATATATTTCGTTAGATTTTAAGAAAATGTTGTTTAAGATGCAAAAATGTAGTGAAAAAATTAATTCAATTGATAAATATATTTTTCTTCTATAAGTCTGTATTGAAAGAAACTACCATTTCTCTAACAGTGGTTTCAGTGTAGATGCAGAACCTTCAAGTTGTATGGACCTTTTCCCAAAATAAAGTGTGATGATTATTTAATTAAAAAACAACATTTTCAAGATAATAAGGAAGTGAAGAGGTGTGAATTAACAAGCAGCAATGTTAAATGTTTTGGTGTATACGATCTTTCGATGTTCAGTCTAACAATAAAGTTTTATACACTTTCAAAACAGTGTAATTACCTAAGAATTATTATTTATTTAAGTAATGAGGGAAATTTTATTACCTGCTAGTGGTTCTTAATTTCTATTATAATCAATTTTAATAAAAAACAAAACTAAAAAAGATGTTTGTTGAAGATTTCATAAATAATGTTTTTGTAATCAGATCAAGAACCATTCCTACGGTAAATCGTATTTCTTCATTTTTATTTTCACTTTAAATTTTACGTTCGCTAACACCTATTCTAATAGTCCGTTCGAAAGTAGGCCAAAATATAGATGGTTGCTATGCCAGATTGATTTTAGAACTAAGTTCACCTGTGTGAAAACAAAATGATTAGGTAATTTAAAAAATATTTTCAAAACTGTTTTAGAATTATATCTCACAGAAATAAGAAGACTTAGATTTTCCGTGAGGAAGTATACTGTTTACGATGGTTACATTTCGAGTTAAGTAGAATTAAAGCTTGCATCTCCAGCATTATCTGTAAACCAGTTCAGAAGAAATTTTTGAACCTGAATAAAATAAAAATGCCTTATCGCGGAAGATAAACTCAGTTGGGATAAAAGCAAACCGACAAAGACTGTTGTATATAAAACATTAAAACTTAATTAAAAATACTTAGAGTGATGTAACAACAAATTCAAATCTGTTTTATCACACATTTCTCTGCCCAACTGTTCGAGTAAGTCTGTGTCAATCAACAGCACTAAAATAAATATGATTTAAACAGTGATTTAGCGCTGAAAATATAGCAAACTTCTTGTTTAAATTTATATTACAGGCTAAGTGTCTCTAAAAATAAAGTTGAATTATTAAAGACGTAGGCAGATTTGTAAAAAAGCTCTTTCAACTTCTTCTTGAGAAAAGAAAAACGTCTAGTTTCATATTGAGGGATTTCTGAGAAAATTCAATTTGTCATTCTCAGAATATGCAATGGCCTGCCAAATTAACGAGAAGAAAAACAAAGTAAATATGGCTTTTTGTTAGATTTACTAATCTCTCCGCAATGGAATTGGTAATTTCACCTCACGGTGATTTTAAAAACTAGAAATACGAAAGGCATCCATTATTCAATCGATTTCTTTGTAAGTATCGATTGGCAACTGGCTGATTTATCCCCTACAACCTACTTAATGTTATAAATTAATAATTAGCCAGACAGAATACTGATTTACCTTGTTGTTGCCATACCTTAAGAGAAGAATGCAGTACAGGGCTTAACATTGTTTTATAAAATCCAAAATAGTCGGAAATCACGAGCCACAAATTCGCTCATAAGGTGTGAATTTTCCGAAAATTGTTGTATTACTGAAAATTGATTAATTTTATGTTTCCATCGCATTTACAGGCTTATCTAATAATGTTCAAATGAAAGGTTATTCACTGTAGATTCATATATTCCCAGTTATTCTCCAAATTGTTGTTAACAAATGTGACAGGAATTGTTTAAACAAAGCTTAGCAGAAAGGAGCAGTGTAAATTTCAGCATTGAGGCATTTTTAAAACAAACAGATATATGCTTACTAGGGTTTGTCGATTTTTAAAAGTCAGGTTTAAGAACAGGTTTTTTTCAATAAATTTGTAACATTTAAAAACCGGTTTTAAATAAAAAACCGGTTTTTGGTATTAGAATTAATAGTAACAATTATTTAATTAAGAACGTTGATATTTTGACTTGAAATCGCCTTGAGCACAAGCATAAGGTAGTAAAAAATTAGTGCAAATCGAATCTTCATGAGTCAGGGGAATGTTTGACATGAGCAAAAAACACATTATATTATGCTTAGAGCTTTTATGCAAACATAATATTATATTGTAAACACCTACCGAAACATTCCCAAACAATAGAAGAACAGGAATTTGTACATGATACAGTGAATTTTATTTTATCAGAAAATGTATGACAAAGAACAAAATGTTATACTTTTACACTAACCAAATTTGGGGGTAATGGTAATGATAATGGTAATGGTGGGGGAGGCTGACGCCTGGCAAGTAGGCCACAGACGGGCCCTTTTTACCAACCCCCAGCTGTCCCCTCAGCCATGTGCTTCTCTTGGTCCCTCATCAAATCTTTCCGACCTTCTGATGAAGGTCAGGATGTCACTCATTGCGAGGGAGCTCATCTCCTCCCTTAGAAGCGCCTCAGAACCGAAGATACTGTGTCTCAGGCGCCCAAACGCTTCATATTGTCCCAGGAAGTGGTAAGATGTCTCTTCATCACTCCTGCATCTTGGACATGTAAGGTCTTCCTCAATACCTATCAATGATAGATGCCTCTTAAGTCTGCAGTGGCCTGTCAGAACACCGATTAAGAGATTCAGAGTTTTACGACTCCGTCCCGGCAACCAGGCCGATCTCGATTTGTTCGGCCCCGTCACAAAATCTCGGGTTTGCCTGCAGGCCCTGTTGGTCCTCCAGTGCGTCCTCAGTGTCTCGTGGGCCCACTCATTGAGGGCCGTTGTGACCTGCCTTCTTGAAATACCTAACATAGGCTCAGGCCCGTGACAGGGTTCCTCGGCTCCGAGTCTAGCCAATTCATCGGCCTTCTCGTTGCCTGGAACTCCCATATGTCCCGGGACCCATACCAGTCTCACTTGTTTATGCCTGGCCAGCTCTTCTAGGGCATCCCCACACTCCTGGACGAGAGCTGATCTCGTCCTGGGGGAGCACACCGCCTTTAGAGCAGCCTGGCTGTCGGAGCAGATGTATATTATCTGTTCCGCCCCATTCCTGGGGGTAACGTCACACTATATTTTTCCTTATAATTAAAATTCGTGAGTAAATATTAAATGAATTGAAAAATTGTATGGATTTGGTATTTTTTTTATTGAGTTTTGTATAGATAGAGTATATTTTATTTTGTTATATTTTTGTAGTTTCACAAATAGTAAATAAAGTATAAATATATATTTACTATCTTAATTATATTTTGTTTTTTTTTTCTTGGCGAAAATTAGAAAACCTGTTTTTCCAAAAAGTCGGTTTTTGTATAAACTCTAATGCATACTTGTATGATATGATATTATTTTTGTATAGCGCTACGTTGTTTTTCGCTGAGTGAGTGTCTCGTGCGCTCTAGCCGAGTTGATTATAATACTTAGACACTGGTAAGAAATCTCCATGAGTAATGTATGGGTTGTGTGTTGTTTATAAATTCAATCAAAATATTCACCCAGCAATGAATGAAGCGACCGCAATCACACTTGAAAGATAAAATCATTTTTATATTACCCATTTCTATTTGAGTTAATCAAATAGATGGGGATCTGGAAGCCGAGTGGAAAAACCGCTTATAGCTATTTACTTGGTACCGATGGTTCGATTCCATCCTGGAGCAAGTTAGAAATTAGATTGTAATTTGTTTCAAACTAAGATGGAAAGGGAATTGTCGATGCCCTAGATGTGGTTCGGACTCCACAATAAACTGTAACGCCTCGTCTCTCTACCCAGCACAAAATCCTAGGATTTTCCGGAAGTTACTTTGGTGACTTGAAAGGCGGTTAAGAAAACATTTTTAGATATATTATAACCAGATAAAAAATTTTAATAATCATCATAAAACCTTTTTTTTTTTCATAACACACTGAACAAAAAATGTCTGTATGCCTGTATATACGAGCATGTGTGTGTACAAATATGTAAGTATGCGTGTAGACAGTTTCTTGTAAACACGGTAACTTCTGTTAGACTAAATATTTTTATTTCACATTTGGTACATATATGAAATAGCATGGTAGATTACTCCCTATTGAAATTCGGCCGTATCCGTCACACAGGGTGACCCCTAGAGGAGCGTAAACTGTTTTCTTATAATTTGAGAGCAAATTGTTTCTATGATTTTTGATACGCACAGAAAAATACTAAGATATGTAAGATATCGAAACTGTAATATACAATGTGTCTCTCAGGTTCGAATAAATAAAATAACAGGCTATAAAACTAATATAAAAATTATTTTACCTTTCATGTGGGGTTGCGATCGTGTGGCGAACATTTTGATTGAATAAACAACATACAACCCATACATTACTCAGTGTATTAACATTATAGTCAACTTGGCCAGAACGTGCGAGACAATCGCCCAAAACACGCAGTGGAAAGCAACGCAGTACTGTACAAAAATAATCATATTTTTACAACAATAAAGCAATGCAGATAATTCTTGCACTAAAAATTGTTCCATTTTATCTACATATGTGTTTCATATCATAGAAGTATGTTTGTAATAGTTTTAAAACTGCCTCAATGCTTCGATTTACAATGTACTTTTAGGTATGCGTTATTTAAACAATGTCTGTAGTATTTATTAGCAATAATTTCGAGGATTAGGCTGCGGTATAAACATAAAATTAATCAATTTTCAGTAATAAAAATATTTTCAAAAACATTTTTTTACATTTTTTTTTTTTCAATTTAGATGCGCGAAGTCATTCCAAATAATGTAAGTACATATTTATCCATAACTACATATATCTTCGAATCATGGGTTCGACATTTTAGGAGAGCTTTTGAGAAGCTATTTTTCCGACGAATGGTCGTGTTTATTTCCACTATTAACTTCTAAATGACTAACTAAAAGCCCACAATGGATTTGTGATTAAGCATATTATTATTATGCATATTTCATTTAAATTCGGTAAATCCTTCGACCTTGTTTTCATCCGTGTGGCCCTGCAAAGATGAACGTATGAGCTTACTGTGGTGTTCACTTGCCACGTAAAAAAAGTTCAATGAACTACGGTGTACACAAGATGAATATTGGGGAAAAAATAAATAGAGAAAGCAGAAATTGGCGAACTCGCCGGGGAAACTGACATGCGCTGAACATAGAAATTTCCAGTAACAAGAGACATATAACAGAAAAAAGGTCAATAATAAATGTTTGTAAGCCGATCTGCCTAATCAGCAGCGACGGAATATAAAAATGTTTATGTTTATGGTTATAACATAAGTTTATAGTATTTTGACTATGTACATTGGGGCAGGGATTCATTCAATACAGTTCTTTGTGTGAACACGCATTTTTATTCCAGGTACCTTTTTTTAGAGAATCTTACAAATTCAGAAGTGGGATGTAACCCTCGTGCCCAGTTAATTAATTAGTGATTAATCAGTGACTCAATAATATTATTTTTAATGGTACTTGTCTGTATTTTAAAATGTGTAAGCATTGATTAATAAGAACTAATCAATGGTGTAAGTAAAGTATCCGCTTAACATCTATTTGACGGCCAACTCCTGTAAGTACAATAAACTTTTTTAATTTACGTGCACAGCCCGTTGGAATTTTTCGTTATTACAACAAAAGACATTGAATATTTGCTTTGTAATTGCAAGATAGACTTTGTTAAAGTTACTACATAATAAGTAGGTATGTGATAGACCTTAGACAATTATTGTGCCGGCTGTTGTGTTAAATTTATTGCATCGGTTAGACTGTTTTGAAAAGGTTCACGTTCGGCTTGGCCGGCTTGTTTGGGTTTCTTTGTTTTGACCCGTACACGTGTATATGAACTGGTTCGTTAGTTATTATATGCACTGATTTATTATAAAAGGCTTTATTGATTTTATACATCTTTAACATCTTTACTATTTTGTGTAATCAAGTAAATGCAAATAATAATTTTGAAAAAAAAAATAAAACAAGAGTATACAGGTCAAAGGGTAAGCGGGTGATATCATATGATTGACAATTTAATTTGAACTGATGAATTTTGGTGGTTGTTGTTAAGAGGCAGCATGGGCTCTAACAGATATGCATGTTTTGAGACAATGCTTGTAGATTAACAAGTTTTCAGTGAATAAAGTTAAGTGCTTGCTGACCTTGCGTTTTCAGATTGAAATGGTGGTGAAATTTCTTTGTTAAGAATTTAATATAAATTTAAAGGAATAAATTGAGATCCGAAATATGGTATTTACTTTAACGAAATACATGTTGTTTTCACATTTTGTAGAAATTTGTTTAAAAATTAATGTGTTTTCCACCACTCAAGAATATTACCCTTTAGAGTATTTGCGTTTTACATTTTATCAGTATCCCTACTTCACGATGGAGTGGTGAGGGTTGAAAACATTTTCAGATTAGTGATGCACCTGGCACTCGTTAGAAATAATGATCAAGGATCAGCTGATAATGACAATGATAAAACATTTTGTACTTTATGTAAATGGTAAACGGTTGCACAGAATTTAAATGATATTTACAATTTTTAGTGAAAATTAAGTGTTAAAAATGGAATTTACACCGTTGATTGGTCACGTTCGCGGAGTAGTATAATATGATGTGATTATGCCTGAACAAGTGATATATGTATAAGAAAAAAAAATGGGTCAAGTTGAGTAGCAATTATGCTAGAATCGCTCTGTAAGCGTTATTTCTCGTTAATACAATAGTGTATTTTTCTTATAATTATTGAATTATTATTCCTATTGAAAATAAACGCATTAAATATTTAACTGATTTGAATAGAGAGTGTTTATAATGTAATTAATACAGATGTTTTAGAAAAATGGATCTGAAATATAAACACCTAAAGAAAATCGGCTTTATATATTTAAAATTATAGAATCATGGTCAATTTAAATAATTTAGTAATGTTATCCATATCATTTAAACTGCATATTTAGGCCTGGTGGTTATTTTTAGTTTATGAAGCGTTTTATGGAATCTGTATTGACTATTTGGTTTAAATTTATATAATATTAAATAGATACACATAGGTTATTATTATACGGGGTATGTCGAAAAATTGTTGTTTTGAAAATAATGGCAACTAGCACGTTGATCAACTAATATGTTTCGACAAATCTTAGTATGGTGAATGTTTTAAGAACAAGAACTGTAACCGCAGATGCATTTGTAAAGTTTATATTCACTCTTAACAGAAAGACAACAAAAATATACAAAGTGATTCACTTTATTTAATAAATCCCTAAAGACATGAAAAGGAAAGTTCGTGACTCGTATTAGTGATATCCCAAAGGTTTTGGGATGTTCGAAGACTTTTTGAGACACAGGCATGACTCACTACTTAAATGCTGTTGGGTTTGTCGAGGGAAAATGCTCGAGTATTAAAGATGGAACCTGACGATTGATTGTTCACAATTGTTTATGATGATGATGCTCAATAGTGAAAAGTCATAATTGCTGAAAATGAACAATTATTGGAAACATGTTGATGTTGATGAATTGGTACTATGTTCATGAAAATAATCAATTGGTAATATACTGATGTTGATAATCAATTGATGTAATATGTTTATGATGATGGTTATCGTTGGTAGTATAATTGTAATTTTAATTAAATGATATTAAAAGAGCCTTGGGTACGGTTTGAGCATGTACCTACTGTGTAATTTGAAACAATTTTGTAAGTAAGATTTTATGCAAAACGTTGTAAACCTTTTGCATACAATGAGGGTGATTTAGTAATGGTAAAGAAAACAGAAGGTGTTAAACGTTGCAAGACAGTTGCTCCTAGTGAGAATATAAAGCCATGGGTGGTTGTGTGTCGAGACGAACAGTGTAAATAGGAAGTGAGAAGGTTGTAGCCTTCGTATATGGGTTGTAGCTCAATGTTTTGATTGGAGAAGGTAGTAGCCTTCGTGTGTGGGTTGTAGCCCGATAAAATGGTTTAGTGTCAAAGTGAGAAGGTTGTAACCTTCGTGTATGGGTTGTAGCCCAATGTAACGGTTTAGTTGGAGTAGAGTGCAGATGTGGACTGTAACTTAAGGTAGTATTGAACTGTAAAAGTAATATTTTATGAGTCACGAATTTTAGAGATGTTAATGATAAAGCTGGATTACATTAAATTACTAAAGTGGAAATATTTATTATTTTGAACTTAAACATGATATATGTATGTATAAACGTTTAATGATGCGTAGCAAAATTGAATATTAACATTTATATGAATATGAGTGAAATAAATTACCATATATGGACGATGTGGTAATTCCATTAACGACTGTTAAAGAAGGCTTACAGCGTCTACAGTTGGTGTTAGAGGCTTTTCGTAGACATAACCTTACGTTAAAGTTAAGTAAGTGTTCGTTCTTTTGCACGAAGATAGATTATTTGGGGCGTGAAATCAGTGAAGATGGAATCAGACCCGGTCGAGCTAAGATCGAAGCAGTCTTACAAATGGAATCCCCGAAAACAGTTAATCAAGTTAGGCAATTCCTAGGATTGTCGAGTTATTTCAGGAAATTTGTGAAGAACTATTCAAGAATAGTTGAGCCTCTAACGAGACTTACGCGAAAAGATTTTAAGTGGTGCTGGGGAAATGAACAAGCGTCTGCGTTTCAAGATGTAAAAAGGATACTAACCTCAAGGCCAGTGTTAGCAATATTTGACCCAACGTTGCCCACCAAGCTCCATACAGATGCAAGCTCAATAGCCGTTGGAGCAATACTGCTACAAACGCATGACGGAGTTCAAAAGGTAGTTGCATACTTCAGTAAACAAACAACCGTAGATCAAAGACTATTACTCTTACGAACTTGAGTCGAAACGTGTGACGTAGATAAAGATTGATGTAGGTACATGTTGGGTATGTATGTAGGTCACAAGACGGCAAGGTGTGGACATTAATAACCGAGGCCGATACTGCCTGCTTATTGATTGAGTCGAGCCGTGTGACGAAAGGTAAATAGAGTTAATGAAAGCATGATAGGTTGTAAGACGTGGATGCGAGGAAGATAACAACTGAGACCGATACTGTCTACTTGTTATCTGAGCTGATGCGTAGATACACCTTTGAGATGGTAAAAGAGCGAAAGTTACAAGACGTAGATACGTGGACGATAATGACTGAGGCCGTTACTGCCTACTCATTGTCTGAGTTGACACGTGTATGAGTTGGTTGAAATGATTATAGCATGAATGAAAAAGAAAGCTGTAGGCCGATACTGCCTATTTGTTAACATAGTTTTATGAAGAACAAACGGTTAGTGTAGAAGATGAGAGTGATCTGTGGGACACTCATGTGAAAGGGTGCAAAGTACAATGAATACGTCGTTTAATAAAAGGGTAGGTAGCACTCCAGTGCAGGCCCTTTTAGGTTATCAGGCTAGACCGATGGCGGAAGCTACGCTACTAAATTCACTTGGCGATATTGTAGAACGGATGGACCTGAAGAATTTGCGGAGTCGTATCAAAGAGCATATCGATAATGATCAACGTAAACAAAAGGAGAGATACGACAAACGTAGATGAAATGCTGAACGTTACAAATCAGGTGACCTCGTACTGGTACAGATCACTAGTGAGGCGTGCACAGGTTCGAGCAAAAAAACTCCTTCCCAAGTTTAAAGGACCATTCAGAGTCGTCAAGGTGTTGTTTAACGATCGGTATGAAGTTGAAGATTTGAGAGAAAAACGTCACAATCAGAGAACGGTAGTTGTTGTTGATAGGATGAAGCGTTGGGTAACGTTACAAGGGTAAGTCACGTAGGTCATCAGACGCTGAGACTGAAAGGTAAGGTCCGAGGCCGATACTGCCTGCACCTTGTTGAAGTCAATGCGTATGACGAATTATGAAACGTAACGTTCATGTAAAATTGTGTATGCTTGAATTGGGTTTAGTTATGAGATTTTGAGGTTGGAAAATAATGTCCGAGGCCGATACTGCCTGCACATTATTTGATTTTTGTATATGATGAGTTATAGTATGAACAGATTTTGAAAATAGTTTATGTAAAAGAAGGTCATAAGACACGGAGACGGAAAGATAATGTCCGAGACCGGTACTGTCTGCACATCATCTTAGTCAACGTGTATGACGATTGTAAACTGCTAAAAGAGAGAGGTAATTAGAAGTGTTAAATGTGGTCATTAGACGTCAATACAATGAGAATGACATCCGAGGCCGATACTGCCTGCATGTGATTTGAGTAAAGACGTACTGACAAGAGGTGAAAGATATGTTATTGCTAACTTAAGTTGAGGGCCTAAGAGACGTACAATGTGGATAATAACATTCGTGGCCGATATTGCCTGCTTGTTATTGGAGTTGAGACGTAAGGCGATAAATTGAAAGATGTTTAATTGGCAATGACTAATACGGCCATAGAACCTAACTACTTACCGATACGTAAATAGTTGAGAGGTGGGCCAACTTAGAAACGTTTCTCTTAATATTTGAATTGTTGTTTACAGATAAAGCAGATGATGCCTTTGGTGGTATGAGGACATCCCCTTGGTCAGGATGGTCGAATGTAAGCCGATCTGCCTAATCAGCAGCGACGGAATATAAAAATGTTTATGTTTATGGTTATAACATAAGTTTATAGTATTTTGACTATGTACGTTGGGGCAGGGATTCATTCAATACAGTTCTTTGTGTGAACACGCATTTTTATTCCAGGTACCTTTTTTAGAGAATCTTACATGTTATTAGATGAAGACAAATTTTACGGAAAGTGCAATATACTATGTGACGCAGGGTATTGCATCCCATGCTATCTAAAACTTTTTTCTAAATGCTGAAGGTCCATGGGTGATGCCGATAATCGATCTGTCGATCATACCCCATACATATTCTATTGGCTGAAGATCAGTTGACCTTGCGGGCGATGGAGGATCTCTAGGAACCTCCTGATTATTACAATGATGACATTATCCCGTGGGAAAGTAGTGTTTTCCAACGTCCAACCTCCAAGTTTTAAAATAGTGAGCTAGAGCTCATATGTGGTAATGGCGACTAATCATTATGTTTCTCCTGGGTTTGATTTCTAGCTCCGGTAAATAGCGATATCAGAAAGAACGTTTGTGTGTCCACATTTTTCGATCTTAGCCAGTAATTTAAATTCAAAACTCGGTTTTCTGTTTTGTCTTCGTTGTCAACCGTCCAATTATTCTCTGCAGTCTAGTTAAAACAATAAATTCATAACTAACAAGTTAGAATACCAATCTCTTATATTTTTATTATGTCTATTTTTAAAACGGCGCCACATTTATGTGAATTTTAAATAAAAGAATGAATAACAATCAAACGCTTATACATATTTTTACTTATTTTGCATACCATGGCTGCTAATTAAATTATACATGTATAAATACTTATTCTACACGTATAATTGAATAATATTATCACACAATATTATAATAAAAAACAGGATATAATATTGTTAAATTCTCATCAATATAATAGGACCTTGATATTTTATTAAAGTTAGAAAGGTTTTGATATTCAGTAACTTGTTAAAAGTCTAATGATTTAATTATAGATCAAGAAAAAAAAGAAAAGGAGGGGGGGGGGGGGGGGGGGGGGGGGGGCGGGGGGGGGGGGCGGGGGGGGGGATCAATTTTGTAAGTTTTTAACTCGGAACGTAGCGTATGATCAAATATGTTCCAAATAGGTATTACAAACTTATTTCTTGGCCTTTTTTATTAGTTTTATTCTACATAGTAATCAAAATAGACAAAATTGATAAAATATCCTGTGAATGAATTAATATTATATACAAATATGGTTGTTTCTTGGAAAAGTTGCTATAAAACCTTCTGAAAATGTTATGTCATCGAAAAGCAAGTCATAGGCTGTCGTCGGTTGCCATTTAAAATAACTTCCATAAGGTCATAAGAGACAGAATATCAAGATGTCGTTTGATGGGAAATAATTTACAAAAAAAACTTGTTTAGTCATTTTTTGTCAAATTCTCTGTATAAAGTAAATGCAGTGTGACAAAAATCGCCATCTTGAAGATCCATTTTATTGTATTTCAAATGGTGTAAGCAAGGATATATTTGTGGTGGTAATTTTCCTCTACTAATACTCTCCAAGCCCCACCATATTGGAGGTGCTTTCTAGTCCATGATTGAATATATAATAATTTAACTTCTTTTTAAATAATATTTCCATGTATTATACATAAGACTGTCGGCCTATTTTCCATTACCTGGCAAGTTTTGTCGTCTAACTTATCGTTGGAATCACTCAAAGAAATTTATTTCTGTCTTTAACAAACATCTGCGATTTCATTTAAAGATTTTTTGAACCACATTCAGACAGAAGTTTATAAACAAAATTCATTATTAAGTAATAAATATTTGAATAATTTGACACATTAGCGACACATACAGGCTTTAACATTTAATTTAAATATATTCGATCCACCCACCTGTCTAAATTAAAAAGTAAAAATAAGCACTTGTTTTTTCAAGGACTTTCTAGTTCGTGTGTTACACATAACAATATAGTTTGGATCCTAAGGCTATAATGATCTTGTATTGTAACTTATTATGACAGACAACGTGGGTGGAATAATATGCATTGCTGTACAAAAAACTTTTATTTTATAAGTATATGCATGGGACACTAATAAATACTGGGTTTTTCTCGTTTATGACATTTATAAAAAAGTTTATTGGAAAAGAGTATGTATTACGCTACATACGTTCATGTTCTTACATTTAAAAGTATCGTGAATGAATATGAAGAATTATATAAATTTCCCCTACATAGCCTTCTTATTTATAGAATATGTGTAGAAGATTGCGATTTAGGCATATCAAATTCAACTCGATTTCTTTACGAGAGACTGTATTTTGGGGAATAAATCCATTAAACGTAAATAAAACGATTGACTTAAGAGGTCGACAATTTACCTAATGCATGAGTTAATTTTTTAGTCATTAACGGCAATGATTTCATTAAAAGGGTCAATAATATCCAGTTGCATGAGGGCGAAATTTTGAGCTCCTTTGGTGTTTGTTAATTGTTTCTGTTCCCAGGAATCTTCCAATTACAGGACAAAATTACTAGTTAATATTCATCTAAGCTAAACTAAACTATATTAAAAATTATTGAATCTTCAAGTTAATTTACAGAAAATAGATTTACATTAAATTATTCAGGTTGAGTTAAGTGAGTAAAAAACAAATATATATAACACACATATACATATATACATACATATACATATATATACATACATACATACATACACATATACACACATATATAAATATATAACTAAAAAAAAATATCAACACAAAAAGAATAATAATTAACAATAAAAGTAACAATAATTAACAATAGTAAGGGGTAAAAAATAAAAAAATGTATAAGCTTACATTAATTGAATGTTCAAGTTAACTTATGATAAAATGAAATAATGTTAGAGTAATTAAATTGAGTTAGGAAAAAGAAAAAGACAATATGACACAAAAGCAAGGTAAATTAAATAAGAACAAATAGTCAAGACAGTCAGGCGAGGTTGCCATGTTCTATGACAATTTTGGTAAGCTCATTTAGGCTATTGTGGTGTATATCGCAGAACATGCTAACGCTGTTCACACTATTGCACATATTATAGGTAGGTGACCGTAGTAATGTATTAGTTCTAGCCACAGGTAATGAAACGTAGTTGATGCTCTTGAATGAAATTGCGAAACTCGAAAAGGTATTTGATTGACAAGACTAATGCAATCAATTTTATTATGTATTAGCTTGCAGATAAAGCTCACTACAAATACCACTCTTCTTAGATGTAGCGATTGAGTATTCAAGGAAATCAACAACAGATGTTGAGCGTACCCCCTAACAGGGTAGACTCCTGAGATTTTATATTGTAAGAACTGGAGAAATTTCCTCTGAACATTTTCAACAGCCAATTCTTGTGTATTATAAAATGGATACCAGATCAAGGAACCGTACTCTAATTTTGACCTTACATAAGAAAAATAAAGTGCTTTTAATGCAGCGGAGTCATGAAAATTACTACAGTTTCGAATTATGAAGCCTAACATATTTAGTGCACAGGTTGTAGATTGTTTAATATGCTCATTGAATGACATTTTTGAGTCGAACACTATACCTAGATCTTTTATGGATTCGCATCGATTCAAGTCAGTGGATTTTAATTGATAAATAAAGTTTGTATAATGTTTTTTTAACGTAAAGGTTAGGCTTTTGCATTTTTGAATGTTTAATTGGAGATTATTTTCTTCACACCAGACTTCTATCTTTCTCAGCTGATTTTGAATAAATATACAATCTTCGACATTTTCTATTGCATGGTAAATTTTGAGATCATCGGCAAACAACCCTTTTTCACAATCAATAACCTGTACCAAATCATTAATAAAGAGCAAGAACAGTAAATGACCAAGATTAGATCCTTGCGGTACTCCAGAGGTAGCAGTGAATTGCATAGAATCAAACCCGTTGTAAGATACATACTGAATTCTGTTTGCTAAGTATGACCTAATAAGTGCAATAAGAGATTCATCAAAACCAAAGTCGCTCAGCTTAATTAAAATTATTCCGTGGTCGATGCGATCAAACGCTTTGGCAAAGTCGGTATATATAACGTCAACCTGCCCATGATTATCAAGCACGGAAGCTACGTATTGGGAGAATACTGCTAAATTTGTTATGGTGGAACGGCTCTCCATAAATCCGTGCTGATGTGGTGAGATTAAATGATATATTCGAAACTAATGATCGAATTACAAGCAGGACTCATAGAAACCAAAAAAAATGCACAAACAGTATGAATAATGGCTATAGCAATCGATTAGGCAACTATAGATTTAAGTTTAATTTTTATCATCTCCAGATGACACCATCTTGGTTAGCGAAATATGTGGCGACTGCAAAATCTTTGTCTTGCCGCATCAAAAGCTTCAAAGAATGATTTATTTAAACTATTTGTAAATACTGTAGTAAATGCGTTCCTATTTAAATGTTACCTACCACATGAATTGAAATCGACTAATAGATGGTTAGAAATATTAAAGCATAATATAAATTTTAGCACTGAATTAATGTGTAAACAAGATTAAAGTGTCTTTGTATATATTTAGCATACATTATCCAAATCAGCGCTTATATGATGTATGTATTTCGATGAATTTTATGAAGGACGTTCACGATATTTATTAAAGCTAGTCTGTACACTGGGTGTACAAAATTAAGAGTGTTATCACTTATCAGTCACTTTATTTTTATTATGACAATCTTCTTAGAAATGAAGTGTAATATTACATACATATTATAGTATACATTTAGATAAATTAATTAATACAACTGACATTGTACACGAAGTGTAATTAGAATGACTTGTTGATTGTTACTTGACTTCAGTTCATTTATGGTCTAATGACATTTACAATTATTTTTGAGTAATTTTTGAAGCCTACATGACTTCTATCACGTAAGTCCTCTTTATTATAAAATGTATTCGCACTTTTTTGCGAGTATGCGATATCGTCATCAGGCGCTGTAAATAATGAACTTAGATAACAAAAAATTCACTGATACCGGATGATTCTAGTTCACTTTTAAAATAAATGTGTATACAAAATGTTTTTAATCTCGTTTTTATCTACATATCTCGGTTTAGTTATATTGTTGGTCAGTTGATTAAAATAAAACAAACGCTACAATACGGGGTTCATGTAAGCTATTTTGATTACTTACGAAGTTGAATAAGTATAGTTTATTTGCAACATAAAAAACGTCGGCTTCTTTAATATCTTTACCACCGTCAAAGAAGTCGTTGCAAATAAATTTGAAATAAACTGTATATTATATCCAAACAAAAAAGTTTATTATAAGCATCAGAAAATGTCTAGCTCGGAAATCCATCTGTGTGTCGATCGTTTATTGAAAATAATTTTGTTAATTTAAAATTTTGACTGCTAATTTGATAGGCATATAAAATAGTTGTAGCAGATTCCCTATTGAAAATAAGCTATATACAGTGCATTCTCTAAAACCGTGGCCGTATTTCATTTTGAGATCTAAATTTTATAGTAATTTTCGAGTAAAATGTTAAGGTTTTTTGTTACACAAATGTGACGATGAATATAGAATATCAGAAAAACCCGTATTTGAAACAAAGTTCGACAGTAGAAAATACTTTTTAACAAAAAAACAGATAAACCAAAATCTGTATAAGAAAAGTACTAATACTAACAATATTTACACTGTTTAGGAGCTATGGATTTTTTTGATGTATTTGGTCTGTTCAGTACTGCTATTGTTTTGAATGTTGTTTTGGATTTGAGAGTGTTCAAATTTTAGTTTGGACTTCATTTGGTAAAATAAAGTGCGTCAAATTAACCGTCTGGCGTGGGATATGCAGCAATATGTATTTATTTTCTGTTATTTATATATTTCCTTTGATTGATACTAATGGACCCTTTATTAATCAAAATCAAAAAATTACTCAATATAAGGCCCTGTGCATATTGCTACGCCAATGGACTATGTAAACTAATAGTTTCAAAATGTTCCCAGAGATGGCATAACTAGTACTAAATCTAGACCGTACATATATGAATATATAAGTAGGCCAGGAAGCTCAGTATTGATTTAGAATTGTGCGAGTAAGGAAGAAATAAGTTAGACTAAATTAGTGATTAGTATTTAAATATGGTCTTAGTTGTCATTCATTAAGTTATTTTTGTTAATTACTAATTATTCAATAAAGTAATGAGTAAGTGTTGCCAGGAAATTCAATCGACAATTTCACGGTTTGAGTTGTTTTCGGGGACAGCAAACACGTAACAATTTGGTGTCAGAAGCGGGATTGAGAGTGGTACTTACCTCTTTTCCTTATGAGAACAAAACATACGCCGATTTGCGTGATATTTGGAGGGAAGTTTAGTCTGCCATGTAGCAAACGCCTTGGGCGAGCGACTTCCCATAAATGAGACGCAGATGAAGTTAGTGAATGGCTGAGCAACATTCACGTGCTGGTACGAGACCGACTTGCACGAGGGCTTGTTATAATCGTAAGGCCGATTCAGGAGGATTCTAGGCGGAAGATCTGGTTTGGCTATATAACCCTTAATGAAATAAGGGCAAGTTCCCGAAGCTTCACCCACCTTGGGAAGGATCATACACCGTCGGCACCAGAATAAACGACGTCGATCGTATACCGAATACAAGTTCAAAATCAAAGTTGAAGGTTGTGAATATAGAGAGACAACGAAGTATGCAGGGAACAATGGACTGTGTAGACTAATAATTCCAAAACATGCTCAGAGATGGTGTTGCTAGTATTAAATAACCAGGATAATCATGGCTTATACAGAAGGATCTAGAATTGTACGAGAAGGGCCAGAAATATTCAGTAAAGTTTTTAATCGTACATAGATGGATATATAAGGCACACAGTGGGTCAGGATCGCACAATCGGAAATCAGTACTCAGATTTCCGATTGTGCGGATAAATATGAAATAAGTTGTAGAATAAGTTTTTCTACATATAGTAGAACAAGCATCAAAATGTATCAGGTATTTCACAAAATATAAAAAGTTGATGTAATTTTGAAAAATAGCAGTTTAAACAATTATTTTGTCAGAAATGTAGTAAGTTGAAAGTGACCCATACTAGAATTCAGAAAAAATCTAACAGATTTTTTTAAATAAATAAATAAAGAAACGCAAGAAAATATAACCAAAATTTCATCTAATAAATGCTATAGAAGACATTGTGTGTTAAAACAGACTGTATAAAAGTATAAACCTAAAAAAAATGTATCGTCGTATTTCTCAAGGATCCGCTTAAATGCCAGCGATACCCGTGCGAATTTACAATGAATGAACATTTTAGAAAAGGCGAGCCAACGAAGTGACCTACATTTAAAGTCAACTTTAATTTTCATAGTTTGATGGCGTCTCTTAGGCGCCATGGAGGTAAATTATGTGGAATTAGCACAGAACTGCGCTGCATTTTATTGGCAGACGATTGAAGAGTGAAAACCTCGTATCGCTTAGCCTATATTATTGCAGACGGTCTACAACAAGTATGTATGTTTGAATATGGGCGCACGATGCCTACCGGAAGGCGCGGACAAATTGGTCTCATTGCTGCATTTAAAAAAATTGTTTTCACTCACAAGCAACAAAAATTAATAACGTTGTGGTGCGCAAATTCTCTAAACTAAATATTTCCATGTCTAAAATCATAACATTTACTCGTGGGAAAACTCCTTACAATCTCATTTTTTCTACAGTGTTGTTCGAGTTTGCGGATCTGTAATATTTGATTGTAAACTTATTCTCTCAAATGTTGAAAGTGTAAAAACATTAAACTTTGTAACATGAGAATGGGCATTTGTAGCTTTCATGTAATTTCTTGCCAAAATTCGGTCTTATTTATCGAATGCGAAATTGTATTTTAATTTCTTTTTTAATAATAATTGAATTTCAACTAATTCTTCAGCTTTACTTATTATCGTGACCATGATTACAGAATATATTGCACTGGGCACCCAAGTTCCGAAAGGGATTTACTTCGACCCATACTGACTAACCTCTGTAAGCATATTGTCGGCGAACCAATTGCAGTTCAAGTGATCCGACAAAATATTAAATTGGTGGGAGGGGAATCTCCAAAAATTCAAACACTCGTTCTAACCATTTGATGAAATAATTTTGGCTGTAGATCAGTGAGCCTTATATCTTGAAATTAGGAATGTTATTTGTGTTATGTAATAAAGAATTGAATCAGTGTAATATGTCGAACTAATATTGTAAAATTATTTTGTGTATAATTTTACAACACGGATATAATTTTGTATATTATACCTGTGTTTTACCTGAAACTATTACATTATCTGATATATTATAATGCAAGTCCTTAAGTTTATTTTCTATTGGTTGGTACGCCTGTGCATCGAAATACTATTATCTAACTCATCCATCATATATATTTATCACAAAATACAATAAACAAAATGAATTTACTACTAAATAAAATTTAAAATAAGTATTTGCTTTAGACTGTTTCATCAGGATTTAGAGTAATATTTTACAATCATTTTTGATTTTAAAAGGTATTAATAGAACTTAGTATTATGGGTATTAAGAGATTTTAGTATAGTTAATGTTTAAAAATAATTAAAATTTAATACCATTTTCAGAATTAAATTGTAAATATACATATATGCTAAGCTTTCTTTTTTTAAATTTAGATAAAAGGTAATATTTATTTACACATAATCAGGTCTTGTTGCTTTAAAAAATCAGATGACAGTGATGCTCTTTTTATTTAAGATGGCGCCAAGAATATGCCCTCTATGATTAATTAAACGAATTTAAGCTTACACTGGTATTTTTTTATAGATTAACTACAAACTGTTTCTTGATGTCAGTGAAATTGATGTGTCAGATTTGTAGTATGTTCCAATAAGATATTTCTTTATCGTCAAATCTAGCATTTATTTGGCGCCGCAATAAAATGCGGCGATAAATATTGTAGACATGCGTCACCCAAATTTGACATGTCTGTCGAGTGATTTTCTTTGCTGACGCATTAGTCCCAAAATTCCTGAAACTTAAAATACTAGTCTGTGACAATTTGCCTCTATTAAAAAGAATTTTGCAATAAAAGTAGTTTCACAAATCTAGTAAACGCTTTTGTTTGCCGTCTAGTTAAAACATGTCGGAATTTACGATTTTCCGATTTCACAGCGTACTCGACCTAACCAATGTCACTCAGGCTATTGCACTAAAGTGTTAATTTTCAGTCTCGAATTAATTTCAAGATTTTTTTCTGGCAACTTTTCAATAATGCTAAAATTACTGTTATTCGTACGGACGCGCACAGTGGTCCAAAATAAGAAAGAAGTTGACAAAAAAAACTGATTATTGTTTTAATAAGTAAGAATAAAGGTACAGGGAGGACAAATTTCTATGTTTGTCTAGATCTGTTTTTTTTTTTGAGACAAATTAACTGGCGAAAACAAAAATTTGCTATCATCTTTTATTTTTGAGTTATAAAGAAAAGTTCGATTTTTCGACTTTTAGACAAACCATGTTATGTGGGGTCGCTTTTTTTGTACTTTTTTCGTTTTTTTTGTATTTATTCCAAGTAGGCGTGTTTGACAGTGTTTATCCGTTTGTCAGGAAATTTCATATTAATAATTTTGTTTCCGCCATAATTACACCTCATTTAATCGCAAAAGTGAAGATGTCTTACGAAAATTATGAGATATATGATATGCTAGAATGCTTTATTCAAAATAATAACAATTGTGATATTGCATCCGAAATATATTTCAATCGTTATCCCGAAAGAAGACAACCTAATAAAGCTATTTTTAAGAGGTTAAAAGAAAATCTCATTAATTGTGGGTCCTTCAACAAGCTAAGACCAAAAAATTACAACATTGAAGATGCTGATAAAACTTCTATAACTGTAATTGGAATGGAGGTTGCAAATCCTTCAATTCCAAGTCGTCAAATTGAAGCTGAATCTGGGATTTCAAGTCGTCGACTTTGGGTATTTTAAAGACTTACAAACTCAGGCCTTATACAATAAGAAAACAACATCACCTGCAACCAACTGGTCCTCAGCGATGATTGGAGTTTTGCATATGGTATCGTCAAAAAAGTCAACAAGATCCATTCCTCTCTAGAAATGCAGTTTGGACGGATGAAGCCTATATTAGCAGTGCAGTAATTTTCAACAGGCATAACGAGCACTATTTGTCTGATATGAACCCTCACTATACCGTTGAGGCTTTGGTTTTAGTGTTTGGTGTGCTCTACGTGGCAATCGTGTTTTAACATATCACATATATCAAGAACATCTTAATGGCCAACGGTACTGCGAATTGTCCAATTATTTTCTGGTTTAAGAAAACCAGAAAATTATTGGACAATCTACCCTTAATTGAGGCAAGAAATCAGTTCTTCCAACAAGATGGTGCACTACCTCATAATATCAGGACCGTTTCAGAATTATTAATTACCAATTCTGGAAATAACTGTTACAGACCAGTAAGGTTGCCACCACAATCACCTGACTTAACGCCACTGGATTTTTTCTTTTGAGGCCACATTAGAGACAAATTATACAAGAAAACCACAACCGACATAAATGAACTCGGACAAAATTTTAAGAACTGTGTGAATTTTCATATTTATAATGCAGTTCAAAGTGGTAATTTATGTATCGAACATAACGGACATCAGTTTGAATATTTACTTTAATTTGAATTTTTATTTTGTAATTGAAATTATAAAATTAGATAAAATATCTGATTTATTGGACTTAGCTTGTGAAAGGACCCACAATGAATGAGATTTTCTTTCAACCTTTTAAAAATAGCTTTATCAGGTTGTTTTCTTTCTGGATAGCGACTGAAATATCACAATTGTTATTACTTTGAATAAAGCATTCTAGCATATTATATTTCTCGTGATTTTCGTAAGACATCTTCACTTTTACGATTAAATGGGGTGTAATTATGATGGAAACAAAATTATTAATATGCAATGTACTGACAAACGAATAAATACTGTCATATATGACACACGCCTACTTGGAATAAATATAAAAACGTAAAAAGTAATCTATTAAAAGATTATTTTCTTTATTAAATACTACACATAAAAAGTGCCCCCACATATGATACATAGTTTGAAAAAGAAAAAAATCCTTTTTTAACGAAACCATAGCCAACTATGATTTCCATTTAAAAAAATAAAACTATGCTATAATTCGAAATTGCACCATTTTTTTAAATTTTCTTGACATTACAATAATTATTGTAACTTTAATAATTTTTATCTCGTTTTCTGTTGGACATATTAAAATTTTTTTAGCGATATTGACTTCTTATATAAAGGTGCATATCTGATTAAAATTTTTCGGACTTTTTATCTCGTTTTCTGTTGGATTTTTATTAAAAAATGTTTAGCAAAATTGTCTCCTTATTTAAAGGTGTAAGTATATCAGGTTAACATTTTTTCACACCCAATATACTCCGTAGTTTTTCGGACATTACAGTTAATTTTAATAATCATTTCAATGGTGAAATTTAATACTTTTTTTAATTGAAACACATAATCGTAATTACAAATTAGAGCAAACGTCACTTTACTCAGATATTAGTACCGTTATCGCCGCTAGAGTTAATTTCAAATCTCACTATTGACATAAACAGTTTTATTTTCGTATAGCGAAAAAAATAAAAATTTCTAGTAGTGCAGATACGTTCGAAAATAATTAAAATTTGCCTTGCGTCTCCTTATTAACAAAGTTTAATTTCGTTTCCCACAATCTCAGTTCAACTGAAAGCTGAATTTCTTCGATGATGTTGGGACGATCTCAGGAGGCATCGACCTCGGAGTCGATTGCGCGCTTGTTTCAAGTGCATAAAAGAGTTCAAAACGGTGTTAACTGTTTACTTTGTGTATTAAAACTAAGCATAAATTATTAATTATCATCTATTTTAAAATGGTGAGCAGAAAGGTGCACTGTCACGGTATTGTGGCGAACATTCTTGCGATGGTCTTTCCCACAGTTTAATTATATTGATATCAGAAAAATGTCAATTACCACAAGCTATCACTAATGAGCATTATGAGAAATTAAGTGTATTATAACAGGTGTAATGGAGAATTTTATATATGTACTAAATTGCGCTTCTCAAATTCCGCTAGCCATTTATGGCTCGGGATTAATTTTAAAATATCGGAAAAATGGATCTCGGTACGTTGTGGGAAAATACGTTATTAGTAAAAAACATTATATAAAATTCAAGTGTACCAATTAAATATTACCAGTAACGAGGCTTCTAATTTTTATGTGAAAGGAAGACAGTACGTCAAAAAGCATCTTATCAAAAAAGATTTTAAAACGTTTTTAAAAGTCGTCCGAAACGAGAGGTAGTAAAATTGTGAAGAAAGGCAATAATTGTTATGTGGTTGGCTCGTTTTGTTAATTTTTTTGGGTCGTAAAACAGAAACCTGAAACTCATTTGTCCTGAAAGGCATAAAAAAAGGACGAAACATTTTCCGGTTTGACGCACTTAACACTTTCTTTTTTTCTCTTTTTCTTCCTCTTTTTTTTTTCAATTCATTATGAAAAACAAATATTGTATACCTTTTACTTTTGTTGACATTATAGTAATTTCAAATTAAAATACTTATGTTTTATTTTGTTATATGCATACTGCTTATGAGTAGAGGTCGGATATAGGCAATTTATTCCAGTGCCGTCTGCAGGAAGAAATGAAGTTTATGTCATGTGAATTTTTATTAACTATATAAAAACTAATTCGTTTATGCATTTTTATTAATCATGTAATTTAAAAAACTCTGTATCTAAAAGAATTAGTTCGATTATAAATCGAATTTCGTTTAACATAAAACTGTTTGTGAATTATGTACTTGTATAGACATTCGATTATCCTCTAAAAAATCATGTACCTACCTAATGCAAACTGTGATTTAGCACTTTCATTATTCTCGCAGCCAGAATGTTATGCAATACTTTCCCGCAGGTGCTGAGCTGTGTACATATGTATGTGAGTGATTATTTCACGAACTTCCTTCTACCCAATACGCTACTACCTTCACAGCCTATACTGACAAGATTGGGCACTTGGCTGAACGCAACATCGCATTACCACAGAAACATTGACGATATAAATACGGTCGTACTACAATTGGATGCTAAAGAAGCAGTTGCTATTGTAAATTCTCAAGAAGCTATTGTCAATCCCAGTATTGAAAAAGATTTAGAATTCATTCATTCAAACTTTTCACGAAGCCCTCTCGCTATAGAAGAACTTAAATGTCGACCGAAAACAGGACGAGTTGCCATAATCGATGAGATGAAAGTAATGTTTGATCTTCGACAATATATGTATCAATTATTAGGAGACATCGCTGAATATATAGACAAAAAAACTAAAAAGTGTTTTACACAACAAAACCTGGTTTTGCTACAGTTCGTGGAATTGTAGACCTATTACAGTACAAAGAGGTGGATTGTTTAGGGCATCAAATAAATATGGTGTCTTTACGAATGTTTCCCTAGTTTAAATATGCGTTAATAACATCTGTTAAGATAGTTCGTTTTCAACATAAACGTTGCAGACAGGCGGCGGATTTTAACAGCAGAACATATAGAACAACTTTTAATAATATACTTCGCTTGTAAGGAATAATACTGAAGCAATAACTGTGAATAACTTTGCAGTGCACCAAAAAAAAAAATTAGTGGTGTAAACCGAGAGTGCCTATATACATTCACTTTACTACCTCCACTAGTCATTTTTAGAACCTCTAAAGTACAAGACAAGCCACTGAAAGACATTAGTTTACAGTATTAGTTTAAAAAATACTTGGTTTTAATTGGTATATATAAATTAATACAAATATTACGTCGACCTTGTTTTTGACGTCATGGCTTGCCGATATCCGAACTTTGCTCATGAAATTGAAAAACTTTAAGTCGGTTTTGTGAAGAATATGCTATTTTAAAGAAATTCGTAGTCTAGGGAGCTGGCATAAACAAATATCTGATGTGTCTCAACGGCGCGGCGGCGTGTGATTGATTAGGGGGCAATAAAGTAGTAAAATATTCCTGAAAGTTTCATAAATACTGTCAAATGCAAGGTTTCTTGTGATTGTATAGTAAATTTATTCATTAACTAATAGTATATTATTAATAAATATGTTTTATTATTTATCTTGATATTCACTAAATAAATTTGAATTTGTATCGCTCTATAATGTATCTATAAAGTGGTCGTTGGTGCCAGAGCACACTCGACCGAGAACTGTTAGAAATATGTCAGCTAAATTATTAATGGCTTGCCAAAAGACGAGCGTGCATCTATCATAGGCCTAGAGGAGTTAGAAAAATTGTTATAATAACAAGTAAACAACAGTGGTTAATTCACACTATTTTAAAAAATAATCAGTTGCGGGGTAACGGATGTGCCAACGCATATTTTGAAATAAATATAGATTTATTGTTTGTGAGATTGGTCAAGTTGGGTTTAGGATAATTACTTAATTTATACTCAGTCCCAGATTTTTTATTCGAGTTGGATAAGAAAAAATGGAATTATTATGTTGGTATTACTAGCATTTTTTCAAAAAAGATGTGCAGTATTTTGCATAGAGTAAAAAAACCTAATATAAACATTCGTGAAAATGATATACGGAACAAAAACTGTTAATTATTATTAATATACCAGTCATGTCCATAAATAAATCTATATAAATTTCATTATTCATTTGTCAAATTGTATTTCCTAAGAAACGGTTGCAAATCATTTCGAAAAACATAATTTGGATAAATCCGCGGTTGCCAACTGATGATGTTTTCAAATTGACAGGTGTAATACAATTGTCGATGAAATATCGAATTTAATGGTTGCGCAATTATAATATTTTGAAATAAATATAGAGGTGTCATTTGAGAGACTTTTTTTGAAAACATGCCCGAGAATAAAGCATTCTGAATTTACTGATGCATATTTTTTATTATTTCTTCATTACTTCTAGCTCTAAATGAATAGTGTTGAACTATGATTGTAAGACGCGTGAAAATAGTAACAGGTGGGTATGGAGTGAGAAGTTACCATTCACCCCACAAAATCACCCTCGGAAAATTGCAAAAGCGACGATTAATAAACGGTAAATACTGCATTGTAGTTTAATGACTTATATTGAGGATCTAATTATATTATACACCATCATTAGTATAAATGGGATAATTATAAACAATTAATATCAAATTATGAGATTTTCCCTCTCTGATTTATTTTTATTACATTAGTCTGCATGGAGTCTGTATTTTGAAAAAAGTTTTTTATACTTAACAAAAATTGACTACCACGTCAGAAAATTCGTGTTCGCAGTATTGAAATTTGGATGCTATATTTAAAATCAGCTACCGGATTACTATCCGAATATTTGCTGGCAGATTTGGGTTTGGCGTACAAGAACATAGGGGCACACTCCTTGCTTACCAAGGCGCCAGATCGGCAAAAACAATAGATAAACCGCCGGAGGCGCCTGCGGTTAAGAACAGCAAGCCAACTGTGTTACACAAACAATAAGCAATTTAAAATCACAGCTCGGTTTTTGTTCTTATATCTTGAGTTGGACTATACCTATGAAAAATCCCATTGAAACACGTGCCTCGGTTTTATCATTTTAAGCATTCAATTACAGTATTATATAAAAACAAACAACTTGGTTTTATTGCTTTATAATAATATAATCTCAAATTCCAGGTAAATAAGATATTTTTCTAATAAGTACCCGCTGATTCTCACGCCTAGTCAGAGTGAGATATAATTTCAGGTCTAGTCAGATACGAATAATAATGACGACTTTCCTATGTAATCCAAATTATTGCGCGTATTATATAATTTACTTTTAATTACTAATTGCATAAGGTATCCTAAACATATTTTCGTCACGGCCAGTCCAGACTAATAACTAATATGTGATATAACGTCTAGCCAGGTCAACTCACTTTCTGGCGCGGTATCCGGTGAAATGTGGTGTTCTTGATTAAAGCCACATTAAAAATGTTTTTTTTCTGATGGAGAAAAAAATGCATTTCTTGGGTCGATACATAAAATTCGCATTTCGAACTGTGCAGACGCGTGTACTAGGGCACGACGAGGGCAAATAGGCAGAGAGGGGGGCCAGGTGTTATGATCGATCTACATGCACCTCACGGGCGCCGGCAGATGGACGCCTGGCGCCACGAAAATGACGTCACCGCCGTGTTGATGTTACGTTCAGCGCACCTGTCAATGACACGAGGTGTTGCCAAGTGCTCGTAAAATCACCTTGTTATGAGAATTTAGATTAACTGCCTTGTCTAATAAATGTGTTTTTTAAACGAAGGATTATGGCGCATTATGTTTTTGTCAGGTCTTTCTGAGGCAGTCTTTTTTGCCAAATTAATTATTTAAATGGCCTTTGTAGTTGGCGGCCGACTGCCAATATCAAACACATTATCAGGAGTCGAGGCACATACATTCATTTTTTTCGGTATTCTATTGTTTACCAACAATAATTGGTACACTTTAACCAATATGTGCTATCGCAGTGTACAACAATACAATAATTAATAATTATTCTTTTTATGGGATAACAAACCGATGCATTTCCAATATGCTCTAGTTCTGTTAAAAAATCTTTTGAAAGTTCTTCGTTGAGTTGATACGCATACGAGGGGCCGTTTTTATATTCCCGGACTGAGCAGTTTTCAATTTTGATATAATTTTCTATTAATTTTTTTTAATCATATATGCGTTGGAAACCTGTACGTCAATTTACAGAACAATTGCAACTTTATTAATTTCATTAACTGTCAGTTTGTATTGTCGCCATTGTTAATCTTTCAAAATTAATAAAATATAATTTTTTTGCTGTTATTAAATACCTAACGAAATAAAGAAAAACTCCAAAAATTATTCTTAAGGAAATGTTGGATGTGTACGAGAATGTGGCCCTGCCAATTCAACTATTTGCGAATAGTCAAAATTGTTTCAATCTGGTCGAGATTCATTGGATGATGATCCGCGTCTAGGTCCCCTGTTGACGTGATCACTTCAGATGTTGTTGAAAAAACGAAGTGTCTGGTACTGGAGGATGCAAGATTGAAGAAGCAACAATAAGCAGCTTTATTAGGAGTGTCAGAAAACACGGTTTTCAGAATTTTACATGACAACCTTGGAATGGTCAAGATTAGTTCAACATGAGTTCCGCGTATGCTATCGCCATTATAAATGCGTGTAAACAATTGGCGCTTTATGGAGACGAACCAGTTTTAATTATCAAACGACTTGTCACTGGTGATGCAACATGGCTTCATTATTATGATCCTGAATTGAAAATAAAGTCGATGCAATGGCATGTCAAAGGCTACAATAAGTTTAGGGTCACCTCTTCCACAGGAAAAATAATGGCAACCATTTTGTTGGGACTGTCAGGGAATTTTATATATTGATTATCTGAAGAAGGGTAGTACAGTAAAGGGAGAGTATTATCAAGCTTAATGCACCGCCTGAGAGATTCTGTTAAAGTGAAAACACGCGGAAAACTGATGCGAGATATTTTACTGTTACACAACAATGCACCTGTGCCAAGTCAAGAATTGCAAAAACTGTTGTTGCTGATTGTGCCTTCGTAGAAATTGAACACTCGCCTTATAGTCCAGATTTAGCACCCAGTGACTACTTTTTGTATCAAAATTTGAAAGAAACACCTAGAGGGACAAAGTCAGGGTCAATGACGAACTTATAGTAGCTGTTGAGGGTCATTTTGTGGAGAAACCAAATGAATATTTTTACAACGGATTAAAGATTGAAACGGTGTAATATCTGTATTCAAATGCAAGGGAACTATATTGAAAAATAAATTTTTGTTACTGCTCTAGTCTTTTATTTTCATGACCAGCTCGAGAATATGTGAATTATCTATTGGGCGACAGTCATTTAAAATTATAGAATTTTCATGTGCCAATAATTTCCAAAATGAATTTTAAAATTTCATCAAATTGACTTAACAGTTTAATCACTCACGATTTTTTTTTAATTAACTCTTGTACAAGAATCACATAGTGGCTACAATTTTATGTACCATGGACAGAGTTAACACCGACATAAAAATTGATAACACCATTTCGATTAGCTAAAAAAGTTTCATTTGCTGGTTCGAAACGTACTCGAACGTATTGCGATGTGATCCTCTTTAACAATATCAGTAGATATGTTTCGTTCTTCTATGAACTCATCGACAGTGTAGCAAGATACCTAGGAGTCAGATCGTAAGATAAATCATGTAAAATCGTTAACCCGTGAAAATCATGAGATATCGTCAAATTGGAAAAGTGGAAAATCTTTTTATAAATAAAATAACGTCAAGAATGTATTGTAAAACTTATTTATTGAAAAAATAAAATAAAAACATAATATTTATAATTTAAAAACAAATTAAGTTCCTCTTCTTGATAAAAGTTAAAATATTGAATGAAAAATAATATTAACTGAAAATTGTTTTTGTTAATTATTATTTACTATTACAATTAATAAGTATAACATATATTTTTAATTTTTTCCAAAGCGACTTAAATATTTGTCAACTGACTCATATGTTTTTTATTTCAACCATTCTGTTACTAAAACCAAAAATAAAAACGTACTCGTTGACACTATTTAAATTTAAATCTACCGACGTTCTAGGTATCAGGGTAGCCAGCACATTTAAACATTTATTAATTGGTTTACAGTTTCTTTTTGTTTTTAATGGCTTCTGATGACTTGGAGAGAGTTAGATATTTTATTTTTTATATTTTATACCTTTTTTTATTTATTTTTGTTTTATAAGTTGAAATTAAAATAACATTGATCAGTTGACTGATATATGTATATCTTTTTTGTAATGTTTCAGGTTGGTGTAGTTATGTTTTTTTTATATTTTGTTAGTAATAATAATTAACAAAAATTTTCGTTATATTTTTTTCATTCCACTGTAATATTTATAAAGAATCCTATGTAAAATATTATGAGAAAAATTATAGACTGCTTTGGGCAACTTGAGCTCTTATACCAGTTCAACATCTCTTCATCATCATCTTCGTTGCTAGTGTCGATAGTTGTAGAAGTACTTGCTGTTTTTTGGAAACATATAAAGTTTGGATAGTCTTTTTTTTTGTTATGTCTTTAGATATTAGAAAATCATGACATTTATAACACATAATAATTACATAATTCTAAGATACGTTTACTTGCTCATATATGACGCCGCGTTTATTTTCAAATCCTGAGATTGAACATACAACATGCCATTTCTTGATAGAAAAGACTAGTCCTGATGTGTATATTTTACCGTTGCAGAACGTTTGGTGCTACAAACTAACTACAAATAAATTAATACTTCTATGCACATCTAATGTGAACAACGTTGAGAAGAATTAACAACGTTTTTAATTCTGAATAAAATTTATAAATAACAAAATGAAAAATAAAAATTAAACAATTTCTCTGATTTCTTGCTTACAATTCTGCTATAAATCATTACAGGCAAGAACATTGGTCACATCACCATTTAAGAGAGAACTGCCAAATTCGAATTCCTTTTTGATTAATCGAATTTCGTCCGTTCTCTTTAAAGTTGAAAACGGCCACTCTCTACATGCGTTTTTATGGCAAAGTTAACAATTTCTTGATGTAATATTTTTTTGTACAATTTTATAACTGCATTTTTTAATAGTCTCAGTGAAGAATATATCTCAGCGTTCTACATAATTTACGAAAATTGCAAAACGTATTTTGTATTCATTTTGAAAGTGTCTGTAAAACATACATTGTATTATTATTTACTTACTTTTTAAAACTTGATTCTTTATATTTAAATTATTTTTAACGATTGTTAACAGTGTAATAAAAAAATATATAGCAAAATAATTATAACTTTTAATAGAAGTAAATGTATTAAGTCATGCTGACTCCACCCAATCCAATTGGACAAAGTGGAAAATTTATTACAAGAAAATCATGCAGGCTAATTTCGCATGTTAATATCGCCTCATTGACCATCAAATTGGAGGAACCGTTCGAAGAAGCGCGCTTTAATGGCGTAACCTTTTTTTAAAATACATGTAATACTTACAGGTATATTAATTATTACGCACCAAAGTAAACTTTATTAGTTAAAATGGGTTACAAAGTAAGGTGGAGTTTAATTATTCATAGCAATAAAGAATATCATTTTTTACCGTAGAATGCGATAGCTTGCCAGGTTTGTAAGAAGTTCGACCACACACCGAGTCGATGCAAATTTTACGGGCTTGTTCCATGGTGCATCGTTCGAATACGATCTTTGCTTTCGATATACTGAATAATAATTGGTATGTTATAATAGCACATCAGTTCCTCGGCAGATTAGATACTGATTAATCGAAAACGCTTTGAGATTCTCTTTTATAAAAAAAGGCAGCATAATAATATGATTACTACCTATATTACATTTCAGTAATTATTGTTTGAATCAGGTGATTATCATTTATTGGTTGGCCATAAATGTAATTATCGCTATGGCTGCCGACCCGATAGATTTCTATAAAACAAAAAAAAATAATCATCAGCGCTTTATCTCTCTTTTAAGAAAATACTTTACAACGAGTAATATTTGGTTTACATTTCCAATCCTCAATTGGAACACTGTAATAGTTTTCACAAACACCAAAACACTATACTCTACACCTTTCGCCAAGCAAGTTGACATCTTCTGGAGATAATTAAAACCGTTCCCAGAAAATATTTTCCATAAAATAGTTTTCACAAACACCAAAACACTATACTCTACACCTTTCGTCAAGCAAGTTGACATCTTCTGGAGATAATTAAAATCGTTCCCAGAAAATATTTTCCATAAAATTAACTATAACACGATTTGGTAAAAGATAAATTTACTTATTAAGGTAGTTATGACGTAAAATTGACTGGAAAAATACACTTCCCATAGAAACTTACCTATAGGTTTTACTCTATATTTAAATTTACGTAAATTATACCAATAAATATACCTCATACACTATTTTGCTTAAAAGTACTTTTAACTAAAGCAGCAAGGGAAAAACAACTAAAAAATTCTACCGCAAATTACCTTAGAGGTAAATTTCTATTAAAGTCGAAATAGGTAGTATAATTATGTAATATTTACTTTTTTGGTGACAGGAAATCGTCATAATGGTAGAATATTCTAACTAGACAGATTTTGTTGGAAATCCTATGTAATTTGTACCTACATAGGAACCTATTTGATCGCTTTTATTACGCTCCTTTAAAGTAATATTAGATCGACAACGTGGTCGACCATTTAGTCAATTATCCTTTGTAGTTACATTTTCAAAGGCAGATAACCTTAAGAGGGCTAATCGAACCAGTGTTTGTAAGGTAATTTTTCAAAATTTATTTCTCCCATACGGTTTGGTCAAATTACGCCAAATTTGGAGGATCAGTAGTTGAAAGTGTACTAGAGGGTACATGTATATCTATTTTAATTAATTTTCACTTTATGTAGGGAAAATTTATACTGTAAATATAAGTGAAATTTGGAGGTGATTAGCTCCTGAATTATGATATCAATCGGTAAAATTCGTGGTAAAATTCATACATGTCTCTAGAATGAATCTTCATAATTATGCTCAGCAAGTTTCAAACTTTTATTCCGTACTATTTGGTTAAAATGAATTTTCTAAATAAGTATCTTTGTCACTACAAATGGAGCAAGGAAGTGTTACCTCCATCGGGAATCGCACCTCAATGAAGTCGGTGAATAAAACGTCCAGTGAAGGTATAGTCAAGAGCAAAATTATTCAGCGGGGTATGTATAAAAACTTTCTAGAGAGTGACACAGCTATCCGAAGCTTTTTCCCGACTAGGCCCCTTCCTTAAGGTCAAATTAGCGCAAGACGCCATATTTTTACTTCCTCACCCCTCAAAGTGAGGAAGTTATGTATTCCTGGAAAAAAATTTTGAAAATTTTTATTGTATTTTTGGACGAATCTCGACGAATTATGACGATACACACAATTTCAGACAGAAAAAATTTTCTGTCTGTGTGGTTCGCGGTAGCAGCTACAGTTTTTGAGATAAAGCTTTCAAATTTGGTACACACATTCTAAAGGTCAAGGAAGAGACTAAGTTCGTTGATGAGCAAAATCGGTCCCAATGTCTAAAAAGAACATTAGTGACATTCCACTAATGTGACTTTTTTTGAAACGTCAAAATGTGAGTTTTTTGAAACGTCAAAAAATATGACATTTTTGAAACATCAAAGTGCCTTTTTTTGAAACGTCAAAATGTGACTTTTTTGAAACGTCAAAGTGACTTTTTTGAAACGTCAAAATATGACATTTTTGAAACGTCAAAAAATGTGACTTTTTTGAAACGTCAAAAAATGTGACTTTTTGGAAACGTCAAAAATTACTTTTATTATAAACTTCACCACTGATCTCCAAGTAATTGGCAGCGGCTTTTTACCACAGTTGTAGTACGATTTGAAATTGAAATTTTCAAAACGAGTTTGTATGGAAACGAACTGATGAAAAGATTAGAAAAATACCTATTATACTTGCTAAGTCATATTCAACAAGTATAACATACTTTTGACTCAAACTATAATTATAATATTTTTACTTGATAATAGGAATTTTCATATTAATGAATATTTTGAAGGCGCATGGTTATTTTTCGAAGTACAGGTGCTAATATGCACGAAAAATATTCGGATTAATTTCAACAACAGGGAACTTCTGATACTACACAATGAGGGCTAACGCGCTTGAATTCACCACGAGAGGTGCTAGTGTACGGAAAGGTCAATGTCACTGAACGTTAATGTTTACTATGGCTTTTTAGCGCTAGTTTTTAGTAATTTTTATAAAAATTAGCTGAAAAACATTTAACACAATGATGGCAAAAAGGGGAAAGTAGTAATTTACTTGCTCAGTAGGGGAAATTATTGCACTTATCAGAAGTGTCTTATGTCATTAAAGTTAGGTTATATCAAGATTGAGTATGATGAAAACAACGAATGTACATGATTATTACTCACGATTTTCTGTAGTAGACTCCTTTGGTAACGCATAATCGTCAGGATTAAAATGTTTCTTACAAACACACGAATGTTTCGAAGGAGTAAAGTTATCTCTATCAACCACTGTTTTAGGCGAGTTTTGTCTCTCGGAAGCATATGTCCGCCTTTTGTTTCCGAACAAAATGGAACTGCACAACACTGAGGCACATTAACAAGGTTTTTTATTTGCTGGTGTACTAAATAATTATAGTAAAACACTATAAACTTTTCTCGCGCCTAACAATAACTTTTGACACGACCTTACTCGACCAGTGGCGTCAACTGGTGAGCCTGAAAACGTTAGCCCTCATTAAATTGGATTTATTTTTATCACCGACATTCATTTATTTTCTATCTTACTATGAATTAGGTGTCTTCAATTTTGTAGATGACTGTCAACAATGGTGCTACTACTTATAGCGAAAAATACCAAATAAGTATAAAACTCTTTTTTTTAATAGGAGTCACTTGCCATTTGCTTATAAATTCATAGATTTTACCTAAAACTAGTTAACTCGATGTCGAATTGGCGTCGAAATGAAGTCAAATGTACTCGACTTCAAATTAAACCAAAATGTTTGCTGTGTTACTGAAAATTTGGTTGACAAAAATACGCTTGTGCAAACTATTTCAGCATTAGTTACATTTCCAAGCTCTCTACTTGGTCGAGATCTGGTAAATAAGAACAGGGCGCGCGGCCTGAGCAGTGATTGCACTTCGTCTCCATTAGTTTATTCTAATTATTAACGAGTGTCCTGGACCATTGAACTCGTAACTAATGGCTTGTTTTTTGTTGCAGATTCCTGTATGAATCCGTTGGAGTGGTGCAACTTGGCCTACTGGGAATTGTCGCAACGAGTGGGTCCACCTTTTCCTGTAGAACCTCCGGCTGTGAATGTATTTGGAGATGTACCCTATGGTGATGGTCTTAATTTAGAAACGTTAGCTCAACATAGTTTTAGCCCTCCCGAGTCAGTACGAAGAACTAGGTGTAAAATTGGTTTAGGTAAGATTTATTTCTTATTATTACTTCTTATTTTTTGTTGTATTTGTGTGCATATTAAATTTTGCTCAATATATTGTGCCCATATAGCCCAATACATCCATTAGACGTTCGCTTTATAAGTATTCAAAAAACATCCTAACGCTCATGAACAGATTTTAGGTGTACTTCAAGTGTACATTTATTTTGTATCTGTTTATGATTTAGTACATTTTTATACATCCTTGGACGTTAATAGAAGTAATAATAGGAACGTTATGAACGGAGTTCAAATGTATGTAAATTTTTTACTATAAAAAATGCATATACATACAATTTTTTCGTCGATGTGTATATCGTCTTCGGATCACGGATTTGACTAACATAACTTATTTAATCTTGTTCATAGAGTAATAAAAACAATTTACAAATTTTTTGCACAGCTAATTGTACGATTTTTTGGATACTTATAAATATCTTATCAATTATTTAATTTTTTAGAAACAATAAAACCTCTTTTTGCAACTTCTGCCAGCGTTTGATAAAACTTTTCATAAGTACTCTCAATTATGCAAGTTATGTTAATTCTATAAACCTCTACGTCAGTCTACGTAACGTCCATTGTAAACTATTTCTTTAGACTTTTTAGCCATCTGACATCTTAAAATAACGTCCTGAAGAGAATTTATATACGTTTACATAAATATTTCTTATGCCGGTCTATTTTAGAATTCTCCAGAACGTATGTAACCTTGCATACTTATTGGGACGTAGCTAGGGCCTGTATTTTAATACCTACACTCCTACCACCAGTGGACGTATAAGCTTGTATATTCGTCCAAATGTGTGACATTGGATGATCCACTGGATGTCATTGTGCAAAAACTCGGAACAAAAATGGATATTCATTGTATCAATGCATCCAAATATACTTAGCCCTAAATTATACACTTATTACGTCTATTAGATATACTTGTGTTGTATGGGTAACATTAAAGTAGGCACATTAAAAAAGTAACATTTTTACTTAGTACAAAGATCTAATTTTTGAATTTTGTTTCAGGAATAACACTATCGCGAGAAGACGACTGCGTTTGGGTGTACAACCGCTCAGACAATCCGATTTTTGTGAGTTCACTGACTTTGGAGGATCCTGATTCACCTTCACCTACCCGAGTACCTGCCGAGCACTGCCTTTGCGTCTACGACTCCGTCAAGGCGGCTCAACAAAATTTCGGATGGAATTTTACCCATCCTCAGTTTGGCCCAATTGATCCGAATTCCATTAGGATCAGTTTTGTGAAAGGCTGGGGTCAGAATTATTCCAGACGAGAGATTACATTGTGCCCCTGTTGGTTAGAAATCCTACTAGCCCCTTGTAGGTGATTAAAAACTTTTTTTATAGTCGAAAAAGAGTCAAGAAGGAGAAGATAGGACTTTGTTATTATTTTTGAAATAAAATGTGTACAAAGAAGTACTATTAATTGTGATTCAAACACAAGTTTTTTTTATTGTACTAAAAATGAAAAAGAAGAAGTAAGGCTGACAGTTTAAAATTTTGTTTTATACACCTGAAGGTGGATGAATTGTGCTGTAACGTTGTTTCCGTCCGATTTTTTGTATTTTTTTTATGTAGAAAATGCCTGGTTTAATACTTTTAGCATTGTTGATTAAGATCTGAGAAACTACTTGAGAACAAGATTTGAAGAATTTGATAAAAAGCATTCCAGTGATTTTGATTCAAGTGAAATCTTACTTTAAAGTGATGAATATTTTATATATGAAAACTCTTTAACATTGTAGATTTTTAAAATTAGGTTGATATAATATATTTTTTTAAAGAAAATAAAAGAAAAATTAATTCTTGTTAAGAAACTTACAAAGATATAAGGTAGAGAAGGGTTCTCTATTAATTTTTCAGTTACTGCAATGCTTACTTATTTTTAAAAAATATTTAAAACAGGCGTTTTCATATTTTTGTGTATCTCTGTCTTCACAGGGTAGAAAAGTTTTGGAAACAAAAAAGTATATGTGCAGTTTTACAATCTTATGTTGATTACACTTGAATTTTGAGCGAATATGAACTTTGTAACAAATTTAAAAAATTGTATACAATTACGAAAATTGTTTGGTTATATTTTTCTTATTTATTTCTTACTTGCAATTTTTAACTGATCGTACTTTGTAACTCGGCAAGTAAGGAATAAATCAAATCGAAATTGTGATGTAAAAATTGTATTTAAATTATTTTCAAAGTTAGACGTACTGATGTAAATTAATAGGAATTTAAAAAAAGGCCTTATTTACATCTTAAGCAAAGATGTATTTTTTAAGGTTAGAAATATAAATCAAATTGTATTTGGTGCTTTAAGACATTTAATAATGTCTATGTAGTCAGGGACCATAATCTTAAATTTTTATTTCATTTAATGAAAAAAGCATTTTTTTTTAATAAGTATTGCAAAATACACAAAATATTTTTTTAAAGTCATTAAATATAATTTGTTAATAGTTTAAAACACATTACATGAAAAAATTGTGTTTACATTTTGTGCAAATTGTGTTTTTATTAAGAATTTGTGTTTTTCTTAAACAAATCTTAGGGAGTTTTGTGTCGAAATATTTTGCTGCTATAATAATTCTTCAGAATATTACAAGGCTTACTATTTGTTTAACAAATGGTACCACAGCACAATGCTACTTGATCCAAAAGTGGAGATATGTAATTTGCGAGGAAGAGTTCTCCTCACCAAAAGCAACTAGCAATGACAACACGATCGCAACTCGACCGCAAAGCGACGCTGTGCCAATGTTTAAATCTTCATGTTTCCACAACTCAGTCTGGAGTCGAGTTGCCCTCAGTGGAAAAAAAACATTTAAATATTAGCGCAGCCTTGCTTTGTAGCTGGGAGGCGGTTGTAGTTGCATTTGGTGAGAACAGCCTTAGACGAACGAAATAATGTCATAAAACAATAATTTTACTTTACTATAGTCGTTTTTTCTGCCGAGAATATTTATGTTTTATATTGCTGAACTTAACAAAGTGAGGTACCTATTTAAAGCAGAAGGCTGTTACTGTTGTCAATTTGTCTCGAAATTTTTTTATTTTAAACATTAAAACATTCGTAATCAATACATAACCCACTAACTGCAAATTCTCCTTGTATTTTATAACAACAATTTTCAATTATCTCTTGTTTTTATAATTGAACCAAAGAAATTTCCAATATCCAACAGTCCTCCTAATCTGAGAAGCAAAAATATTAAACAAAATCACATTTCAAATTTCCCTCCAACACATCTATCTCTGCAGGAAAAATGGAGTATAGTTTTAAGTTTATCCCAGATAAAGCAAGACCAATCTTTATTATGTGTATTTTGTAAAACTTCCCCAGGAATTCCATAAATTTTTTGTTGCAATTATTTTATTGATTGTGCTTTCGCAATTGGTAATAATAAATTTGTTTCATTTGTGTCAGAAATTGAATATATGTTACTAGTCATTAGTCAACTTTTATGCTAGGTCCAGCCATATAAAACTTTGTAAATTATAGAGTGCCTTTAAAATAACAGCAAATATTATATTGTAAAAATCAAAATATTGTACTATAATTGTAGAAATTTGTAATTAATTTGTTTTTATTTATTAATCTATTAAATTATACATTTTTTGTATATAAGAATAAATTTAATATAAAATTCTCGAGTTATATTATTTAACTTTTTTTTTATATATATTTATGCATATTTTGCTTTGTATATCCGTACCTATAATTTATCTAGAAGTTTTTTTTTGTTATTTATTTAATTAATGTTGTAAATATAGAATACTCATAATTTCCCTGGTTTATGAGTACTAAAAAGTTGTGACAATCAGTCAAAAAAGTCCAAGAAATGTAAATACTGTACATACTAAATACAGCACGGAAAGGGGGTCAAATCCCCTAATTTATAAATAAAGAACTATTAATTTATATAAAACATGTTTTATTTCCTAAAAAAATGTGCTACTCCAATCCAGTTTCTCATGTGATGCGTCAGGCGATGTAGCATTAAACTTTAATATAACCTAAAATATTAAGAGGCAACTGCAATTTAATATTACCTCGACAGATAAGTCGTCTTAATGCACCCATGGATTAGAATTTGTAGGTAAGTATTCAAAAATATTGAATGCATAATTTCAAAATGTGTAATTTTGCTTAATCTCCAAAAATAAACCACGGGCCCGTACGGTCCTGTTCTAAACATTAATTCCAAATAAATGCTGCCAACATGAATCTGTAGCCAACATAAATACTAGCAGATAGTAAGGAACTAACTGATTCAAAATGGCGACGTAATAGGATGAATAGAAGTGATGTGAGAGTGAGGTTATAATAAAAGGGGATAAAGTGTTCTCTGAGAGTATACTCTCAGTGTTCTATTTAAAATAGTTAAATTAAACTTTTGCAAAGGATACACATTTTAATTTATGTTTATGAGAGTTTAAACGAGGCAAAATGACAATGAGCCTGTTTAGGTTGCATAAAACTCTTAAACCTACGTTGGTTAACTTGAGATGTTATTCAACAGCTTTGAGAAATGAAGAGGAATACACCGCAACACCACAGTATCCTCCGATATTAGACCTATCATTTGAAAAAAAATTAGAACGAAAAAAGGAAGCCGTTCATGAAGAAATTAGGCGTGTTAAAACGGTAGAAGAAAAACAAATAAAATTGAATATGCCTAGATTTTATGGTTTTAAAAGTTATATGCTTACGGAAGATTATATTCCCTATAACAGTTTACCTCTTGCACAACATGTTACTAGAACACATTTAATTGTTAACAACAATTTACCCCAATTTTACAAAACTGTTGAAGTAGACGATATAACCAATATTTTGAAGTCTGAAGTGGAAGAAGCCCTTTTGATAGAAATTGATGGATATCAGTAAGTGTGTTCATTTTTCTATTATATAAACAATTTAATTGCTAATGTTGTTTAGGAGGACTCATGAGTTAAAAAATGAAGATTTGTCCAAAAAGCGAACTAGAAAATATTACTAGCTCATCAATAATCAGACAAATTAATAGGATAATTATAAATAAATTGTCCAGAAGTCATCCTCATTTGCTAAATTCTCAGGTAATATTAAATATTGTATAACAACTAGTTTTACATAATAAATGTATTTATATAAAGGTGGACTTGGATCCTAGAATAGAGTCGTGCTGGTATGCCGGAGGAATGGATCCACCTGTACGTATTAGAAAGTTTCGAAAAACTTTGGCATGGATGAAAGAACATGCAGATGATCCAATTGATCGTTTAATGGTATATATTGGAAAACCTTGTTTAACTGTTCGATCTAAACTACCATTAAAGACAATTGTTACCCATAGCGAAGCCGAGAATCCTGATCTACAAATACCATTTTTTTCCTATGATCCTAGATGTGTTGGCACACCAACAGAACACAGACATATGGCTAATACACCAGGTAGGTATTGAAAAGTGATTAGGAAAGTGACATTGAATTGATGTAATTGGGGATACATTCACTTAAAAAATGTAATAACTGTTAGTTTTGAAATATTTTTTATTATATGCCATGCCAACTTGTTAATAATATATTTCAATATAACCTCAAAAAGCAGAGTTAAAAATAAACACTCTTGCACTGTATACATACTGGTAATAAAACAGTGAATACTTGATATTAATTCACAAAAACCATCTCAAAATTGTTTGCCGGCTAATTTCATTTTTAGCATTTTTAGCAGACATAAAATCTGGACAAAAACAGTAAAAAAAATTGAATGTACCACTACATTGGTCTTGGTCTGACTTTTAATTTGATACCAAATATGTATATATAAAAGTAATGTTTTATTGAATTTATTAAGTTTGAGGAGATATTTAATAAAACAATGGTACAATTTTTAATTATTTATTGGTTAATCTCTAAAACTATCACACCTAACTAAGACTGTGTTGCCATATTTCGTTATATTGCTGCATGTTTAGAGTCACAGCTACAGGCTGAAATAAAACGTTCATTCATTCCAAAAAGAATCTTTTTTTTTTTTAATTTTCAAAACAAACTGGAACAGTTTTAAAACAATTACGGTCACAATTTTCTACAAAATTTTAATCAAGTGCAAAATATTTGTTCTAGGTTTCTGGCCGGGTGACCCATATCAGTTTGGCCTTATCTCCTATCACAATAGAGGTCACTTGTTAAACCGAGTGCATATTCAAGATGCGCAAGACTTACCAAGAAGCCTTACATCGTCAGGCAATTCTGGCTTCATTTGGCTGGTTAAGTGCACAGGCAAGTTTTTTGGGTTTCACTACATTTAACGATCTTACTTACCCACTTGTTACTCAAACCATTATCACCAATGGTAAATTATGGTCGTTATATGCATACCAGTTAAACACACTCATTTTACATTCAAAATATATCAATGAAAACCCCAAAAAGAATATTTGCTGGGCAACAGAGGAAATGAAATTGTTCGAAGACGTGAAAGATGGAAAAATAATTGGTTTAAATGAAGATGTACTCAAACTGCTGATTAAATTTTATAGTAATGTTCCAGAAAATAGACTAGGGGTAAATATGACACCATATTTGAGTTCTGAAGAAAAGGTAGTAGCAGATTATGAGGATAATGAAAAGAGAGAATGGTTAGAACGGGAATATAAATACCTGGTAGCCAATCGTCCCAGACATCATGATTTTTATGAAATTTACAGTTGGGAAAAAATTTATAAAATTGATAATAAAACGAGGTTTATGGAGAAGAGACTGAGGCCGTTTGAATTGTTTATAAAACCACAAAATAGAACGCTGGATGATAGAACACCAAAGTATATTCCAAGGAAACTTAGGCCTGATTTACCGAGGTGGAAGGGGCGGAATGCTAAAGAATTTTTCCCCTAGATTTTTAAGTTATAAACTGTTAATAAATTTTTTAAACTCCAAGTTTTTTTTTTGTTTTAATAGGATAGGATAAAATTAATAAACTTTTATACCACAGAATTTTAATTAAAAACGAAACAATATTAAAATTATGCATAAAATATTTAAAAATCACACTCAATAATAAAAAGGGTTGACATTTTGTTTCATAATTGTTTAAATGACTATGTTGTATGTGTATACTGTAAAGCATCTTATTGCCTTACCGTCTGTAAGAAAAAAGTTAATATATGAAATTTCCTCATAATCTAGTTATTAAGCCACAGTTTTTAAAACATTTTATCAGTGGTGGAAGACACTCTATTATCATAAAGAACGAATTGTTGCCAATTTATTTTAATGGTTAATTAACTTTTAATTAGGAAAATTACTAATTTGATCAGAAATAATAAAGTAGATGTATAAAATAAATGTCTTCTGCTCACTATCACAAAAAATGACTAGGTTTTTTTTCACAACATATTGATAGTCGTCATGAATTTCAATAATACAAAATGTTATGTTTTTCTGCCCAATGTGGAATCCTGATCTGGTAACTATAAAATAAACACTAAGTGTACATTACATAAATCTAATTAAAAAAAATATATTGGCATGTACCTTTATCAGCTATAAAATCTTATAAAAATATTGTCTGTAAAATAAGCCTCGTGTGCTATTTCAACAAAAAAAAAAATTGGCTGTTGGTCAGCTCTTTAACTTTTCGCTCAAAGTTTGTTGGGTTGGATAACAAAAAAAAATCTAATAGGGGAGCGCGCCAAAATGAAACATGATAGCAATGGATGAAGTTTTGAAATTATTGTTTTTCATCAGTAGAGACCGCATTCCAGTTACGAACTTGAGTACAACTAACAAAATGAGAATAAATATTGTGATATGCAATAGTACAGAACTTTTTAAGAATTAATTAATAACCATCTCCATGTTATTTTATGATATATTGTTAATTTCTTGCAAAATACAAGAAATTTATGTACTCTTGTAATTAACTGAAACAGTGAAGAATCAAAAAAATTATATTTGATATGTGGATACCATGGTGTTACAAATATAAGCTGTATTGTAATCTTTTAGATGTAGAAGATTAGTACTTAAATAATAAAAACGTCTATAACAAAATTAATTAAACCTATATGAATTACCTAAAATTAAATAACAAAGCACTAAATTAAATGTAGATTTTGTACAATCGTGAAAGTTCCGTTATAAATTGAAAACGTTTATAATATGTCGCAGTATACGATCTACGCCAATTTATTTTCCATTTGCGTTTCGCTGTAGATGTACATTGGTATGTGGAGAACGATTCTCAAATGCTATACCATAATCTTGTCAAAATGATAAAATATTAAATTTATGGGAGATAGTGGGTTGATTTTTTCCCTAATTCGCATAGTATTTTTCCCTGGCGAACTAAACAAAACAAGTTCCAACCTCCCATGTGCAATAGGAGATGAGATGTTCAATTTTTACTTCTTTCAACGCTAATTTTCAACATAAAATGCTAAATACCTCGGTTTGTATGGGAGATGGATTGATTTTTCCCCTAAAGCGCCACCGCCACATATATTAATTTTTTATACTCATTTTCAATACAAAATGCTAAATATCTCAAGGCGGGGGAGGGGGGGGATCGTTGTTAACCAAAATTTAAATATATTGTCCCTCTAGAGACTATTTCAAATATGCAAATATTACTTTGTTGGATGCCAAACGGTCATTTTCTTTATACATATATGAACTTTTTCTCAACGTACTGGACATCAGTTACAGAAATAACTGAGGAGATATATGTAATGCTGCAGATGTTTAGCTGAGCTCATCCAGATATTTAGTACTTATCGGGTGTTTTACAATATTATGTTATACTAATATATTATAATAATCTATTCAAGAAACCAGCATTAGGAACCACTATGGACCATGTGAAACAAAAATTTCAAACAGTTTTGAATAATCGAGATTTAATAGTGTTACATAGTGGACCTTTTTACGGGCAAAGAAGTGGACTTTTCTGATCCTACTGTAAATGTGGCTTCTTTGAGAAACTTTTGGTATTTTAAATATGCTCCAGTGATGTCTATACACATTGAACAGTCGTTTTTAAACTACAAATGGATTTTTAATAACAGGCGCCGGAATCTAATTCCAGAACAATTATTAATAATATACTTTCATCCCAGTCCCACAAAATAATTATTATAGTGCAATAGTTCTTTTTGCTGAATGTTCAGTGTTCATCTAATTTTGGACATTACAAAAATCATCCGTCAAAAATATAAAGCAAGATATTTTCCATTTTTGTGCATGAGAATATTTGATGTGCTTGCACACAAGCTGATTTGGCCTCTAATAATCATGAAATTACTACTTGAGTTGTAGGTCTCTGTTCATCAATACAGCATCAAGACCGACAAATGCATTGCGCTATTGACAACACGGTTCTCTGCTAATCATCATAAATATGATTTATTTTTCCTAAAAACCTAAACATTCTAAAATTTATACATATTTTTTTACCCTTGTTTATACCGAGTTTAAGCCACATTTTCTTTGATAACTCGGCATCTGCTGGACTAATATTATGGAAAAACTAATCAGATCTAACTCATAGTCATAGAGGCTTCGACAAATCTAACAAAAAAAATATATATTGGTTCGTTCTTGAGATATTGTGCGCGCGCGCCCACACACACACACGCACACACGCACACACACACACGCACACACACACACGCACACACAACACAAAAATAGACATGTAAATTGTCGCAAACCCTTATAGAGGATTCAAAATACAAAAATATGTTAAACATTCGGATTTTAATTTTGAGGTGATTAATTAACATCCTTTAAAGGGAAGTTTAAACAATTACCGTTATAACAAAAAATGTATATTATCACAATTTGAATACCATTAGAAATAAAAAAATTTTCTTAGACTAACGGTAACATTTCTTTAAACTTATCTTTTTGTAGAAATTAAGTAGACCGAACATTTAAACAATGAGCAGAAGCATATAAGTGATATATTACAAAAACATAAATGTAAACCCATTTAATAATTAAATAAATGCCAATGTAATCCACCCGTGTAAAATAATACATTTTCTTGTAAAAACAAAAAAAAAATGAAGAAGAAACCCCGAAACTACAAGCTCATAAAGATTTTTTTCATTTCCTTGTTTTTTGTCCAAACGTTTACAAGGCAATATGATGCAATAAAAAATATTAACAAAAACCATTATAATAAAATAACACTGTACAGGTAACAAAAATTAACAAATAAACAGGATAAAATAATAGCAATATAAAAATCACGTTCCATTAGACTATACTGTTAAAAACATTAAAGCTTGGATTTTTTTTTAACGGCTTGTTGCTTGAGAATTCGCCTTAAAATTTTTCCAGTTGGATTCCTTGGAATTTCATTTACGAATATGACACCACCTCTTAATTGTTTTTGTGGAGAAACGTTATCTGGAAAAATAAAGAAACCATTAAAAAATATATTTTAACATATGCACAAGAATCTTTATGACATTAATTTGTTGTTGCATTATAAAAGCACATGACAAACACTGACATCAGCTCCACCTTGTGCGTGAAAATACCATATTCCTCAGAACAATCTCTGTTTGATATGAGTAAAAGAATGAGTCACTAACTTTGTTTGCAAACTATCACAAATACTGCGCCTGCTAATGGCCAGTTTAAAAAATTCCATTTACAGTTGGTGTTCTTACCTGCCACAAATTTTTCAACTTCTTGTTCTGTAACATTTTTTTCTGGTTTTTTAACAATGTAAGCTAACGGTAATTCCCCAGCATCCTCATCAGGCAAGCCTATAACAGCGGCATCTTGTATCGCGGAATGTGTCAACAATAGAGCTTCCAATTCGGCTGGAGCAACCTAAAAAAAATAATGCAAAACTAATTTCAAGCTTAATAGTTGCTAAAATAGATTTTACTCTAGCTGGTTCATCAAGTATTCTCACACAATCCATTTTCAAATGCTTTTATCCACAACAGGGTTTCAGTTTGTGCAAACTAATCACCATTTATATTTACATCACTAAAGCACTATTGGGTGTATCAGGAAAACTATTAAAGTGGTTCAAATAAAGCAGTTTCCTCAGACACCAAAACAACTACTACATACTACACTAAATTCGCGTTTTGTCAATAATAGTTAAAATTATCTGGGGATGATTAAAATGAAACTTGTTAAGTTAGGTTCATGTGAGTGGGTCCTTATGGACCCTCCACTGTGGCATACAGCAGGCCTATTGTGGCTTACTCCTATTTATATTTCATCCAATAAGTTCAGTCTCTTAATGAAACTGTAGACTTTATTTGGTGATAGCGTGTCCAGATCGTCTGGCAGCAATTGTCCTTTGACTATATTGAGAATTGGATTCTCTCCACAGAAGGAAAGATGCACAAGACTGGTCTGCCTTCTCATCATCCTCCAGGTCTACTTTATGCAGATGATGTTCAGTTGGCAGTGTCCTGCACATAGACTTGTTAGGGTTTTCAGGTTTACCCTGTTTAACTCTAAAAGTATCTTAGTTCTTGATTTCAAAGAGTATTTTATAATAAACACCTTCGAATGAACTAATCCTGATAACTTTGCCAATACTGGAGTTTTCTTTTCAGCCCAGGTTAAGATAGCTATCTTGACAGTATGCCAAATATCGGTTCGGGTCCGATGATCCAGCACCTTCTCTGGCCAAGGAGTTAGCTATTTCATTACCTTCCAGACCAGAGTGGCCAGGTGTTCAGACCAGTCACTTTATTGTTTTTGCTTAAATAATTTAGAGCTTTCTGATACTTCCATACAGTTTTAGAGTTACACCGGTAAGAGCCAAAAGCTTTAAAGTTGCATATAGACTTGGCGAACCGAGCCTGTAATGTAACATGTAATGTAATGCTCGCTGCAATTTGTGTCTCACAATCACACCACGAGCCTCCTGTGGGCCGTAGGATCTGACGATTATGCCACAAGTAAACAGTTTATTCTTTCCGACGTAACCAGACAATCCATATGTCCGACGAAAAAGCCAAAGCTTTGATTTTAGGCAGTATGCCTTTTTAATTATTACAAAATTTAAAAAAAACAAAATTATCTTATCAAAAAAAAATGGTGATGTAAAAGTCTCGGTAACTTAAAATAAAAATGGAAACAATTCTCCATCTTTTTTTACAGGTAAGTATTCACTACTACTGGTATATTAATTCAATACTAAAAAAATAATAATAACAATAAACTTACTTACCTCAAACATTTTTTAAAATATTTACTAATTTTTGATTTATAAATATAGGTCCTGGAACCACAGGCACCTCGAACGACGTCCCAACTAGCGCAACAAATCTCTTTTTTTTTTTTTTTGTTTGTAAAAACCGACATGAGCTGGATCGCGGCGATCGACGCTCGTATCATGCTCAAAAAACTTGTCCCAAATAGAAAAAATCCTTCATTTCAGGCCCCGGTTCGCCAAGTCCATACATAGCTTAAGAACTGTTTGGCTATTTGAGACAATTTTTATTGATCTGCATGTAGGATGCATATATTCCAATCTTGACATACACTGTTCGATGGCATTAACCTCGGCCTAAGATATGGACGTTCCTAGGCCTGGAGACATCCTCACTCTTGGTTTGGAGCTATGTACTCCGGCTCTTGTTCCCTTGGGAGTAATAATTTGTTAACAACACTGTCTATTTCTACCTAAACTCTCATCTCAGTTCGACGAACCGAAACCAAATAGTCTCAGAATAGGTCTTCTGTCACAATTCATACTGTTTCTGTTTTTAAGCAGGTGGAGCATTAGACTTTCTTATGCTTTCATATTTGAGATGCATTATATGTTCTTTAAGTTTGGTCAGAATTTATCATCTTGTTTGCCCAGTATATTATTGATTACAACCCTTCAACTAATTTAATAAATCCCCAATCTTACTCCAATTTGGTCTTATGGATTGGCTTAAAAGTTGTAATTTATTTTCTGATATGTATGAACCACTGTCATACCAATGTGTGAAAATTCTACGAAGACCACACGTAAACTGTGGTTCATACCCAGTAGTTTGGTGTTTGTCAAAACTACTTCAGTGTTACTGAACATCCAAACTAATGCTGAATTTGTTTGTCATGTGAAAAATTAAAAGGCGAATCACAAAAAAAAATTATAAGATAACTCAAATTTACCTGGAAAGCCTTATATTTAATAAGTTCCTTGATCCTATCAACAATAAAGAAGAAGCCTTCATCATCATAATAAGCTACATCACCGGTATGCAACCAGCCATCTTTATCGATTGTACTGTGAGTTGATTTAGGATCTCCTACATAGCCTTTCATGATTAGGGGGCCCTTGAAACATATTTCACCCTCTTTATAAGGGCCAAGGGCTTTGCCTTCTTCGTCTATGATCTATTTATGAAACAAAATCATTAAATTTGACATATATGATATAAAAGAATGACAAGCATACTTTAACCATCATTCCTGGTACAATTTTTCCACAAGAACCAATTTTGGTTTGACCGTCAGGTGCCATCAACACCCCAAGAGTGGTTTCTGTCATACCATAGGCTTGTGAAACGAGACCTATTTTAAATCTAGAAATTATATTTAAAAAAATAAAAATGCTGCATCAATTTTTTATTTTATTTGAACCATACCTATCTTTCAATGCCCTTTCCATGTCTCGCCCAATGGCAGCAGCTCCGCTACGTACCTCTTTGATAAAGGATAAATCATATTGTTTAACCAATGGGTGCTTTATTAAAAATATTAATATTGGAGGTGGCACAATTAATCTAATAACCTAAAAATCATGAAAAGTCATGTCATGAAAAGTCAGAAGTTTTAAAAAGTCCGAGAAGTGAAAACCATATTTCCCAACCTTTCTTTGAAACTTGTAAAAAAATAGTATATGTATAAAATAATTGCTTTAAAGTTGCTGTTAAGAATTTTACAGTTTCATCCCAACCATTTCGTTTCAAATAGTGTCAGATTATACTCAACTTATGTCACATTTAGTTTAGATATTATGAACCCTTTCCGGTATTCTATGCATATACTGATACAGGATGATTAAAATTTACACTGTTCCCTTCATAATTACCAAAAGGTACAAATTTTTTGGTATGATCCTTACCTTATTGTTCACCAAGGCATCGAGGAATAGTTTTGGTCTAAATTTATTTAATACTATCATTTTTTTACCCCTTAGAATGTTTAGAAACATTAACATAAAACCAAACGAATGAAAAAATGGAACAAGCCCCATGATGGAGTCATTAGGATCATCAGATTCAACAATGTTTTTAACTGTGGCTCTAAAAAAAATTTCTCTTGAACAAAATTTTTTTCACTAAATATTTTTTTTTACCTAGCTACATCTATAAAAGTGGTCATATTGTCGTGGGTGCACATAACACCTTTCGGTAAGCCTGTAGTTCCAGATGAACACAAAATTGTGGCAACAGTCTCTTTCGGGTCGACAGGGGGTCTCTGCAAACTGCTCGTCTATGTCCTCTTGATCAGCACCTGCAATCAAATTGTAATATGACTCACAGTTAGTTACATGATGGGAAGACATGTTGAATTTAAAGTATTAAATAATTACTTTTACCTTTTACCTAACATATTAGCATAATCAAAAACAACATCAATATACATATAAAAAAACTAGGTAATTTCTTATAATAAATATGGAAGATTTTTGCTCTAAATATTTCTTTAACTATAAATAAAACCAAATAATAAAATATCTGATTTAAGAAAATATATGGCACTAAATAGGAACTTGCACATTTTTTTATTAAAAAATTTCTAAATCAAAAAATAAATATAAATACCCTTAATTCCAAAAATTGGAGCCTTTCAACAGTTAGGTGTCGTGACATACTTCAACTTTTTAACATTATAAAAACTCCAAATACTTATAAATCAATATTTATACGATTAATCAAAAAAATCATTTCAAGAGCAATCTCTATTTATTAACTACATATATACTTTTTTAATCAATAAAAATAGGGTAGGATAAAAAAATTTATACAATTAAATAAATTATAATAAATAATAGATATATTAACAATTTTTATACTCTTCAAATACATAAAATCGGACATTTCTAAAACTAATATCGAGAAAAACACCATTTTTTAAATTCTAACAACTTTCTGTCCCCTTTTCAAACACCAAAACCAAAGAAAGAAAGTCCGATCAATAAATTTCTATATTATTTACTAAGAAAAATCCAGAAAAAACAAATATAAATAAAAAATTATAGACATTTAATTTAAAAATATGAATCTAAGAAGGTTGCAATTTTCAATTCTACTAAAATTGAAGTAATTTTCAAATCTTAATATACTACCATTTCCCTACAGTCGGCATCATAATAATATTAATATATCAAAAAAAAATTAAAAATACTGCCACCTTTCGCATACATGGCACCATCGGGAGAAAAATTAAATATGCAATACATTTATAAAAAAAAAACAAAAAAAAAAAAAATTTTTAAAAAAAAACTCAAAAAGAATCCCCCAGAATGTGCAACAATTATATAAAATTCAATAACACTACTGTCGAAGAGTAAAATGTTTACCTCTATATATAAGAAAACCCTTTCCCTTGCCCTTTATTTATTCTATTCAAATCTTACATTTATCTATTATGTGAAGATAACACGACACAATCACTTATTTCCTTGCCCCAAAAAAAAAAGAACAAAAAAACATACGATAGGTAATTATACATTGCGCAACATTTCCTTTCACAAATTTTTATAATTTACCTATTACAAAAAAAAAATAAATTAGAATCTTTTAAAAATTACCTTTTCTTAAATATAAACTAATCTCAAATGTTACGCACCAACTTTTTTTTTCTTTTTATTCCTTCTCATACTTTTTATTTTATAATTATTAAAAAAAATTCGAAAAACTTTCACTATTTTATAAAATCCACCATAACATATCCAACAAATATAACCCTTAAAACCTTATTACAAATATCTACAATACAATAATACTATAAAAACAATATATATTATATAAACTATAAAAATCCATTTATAAATAATTATATTTATTTACTAATAAAGTTTTAATCTTTATATTAAAAAAAGGAATATTTACAAATTCAAAACTAAATACCTTACCTTTTATTAGACTTTCATAGGCAACCACCTTATTATTTTTAGGCTTTTTCTTTCCAAAAAGAATTATATTTCTTATAAAAGAATGTTCAGGGAGGATGCCTACCATTTTGTCGATGGTCCGAGTGGAACAAAATATAAATTTTGGCTTAGACAGATTAAGTACATGGTTTAATTCACCTATAAAAAATTATATTTGTTGGTATAGGCTAGTTACTATATTGTTAAGAGGTAAACACTGAGAAAATAGTATATTTTTTTCGGTCTTTTTTTGTTGCCAGACTGTGTTGCTATAAAGAGATTTGTCTATTGTTGATAATAATTGAAACATTCAATGTTATAGCTAAAATATCACAAAATTATTCATATGCTTCAAGTTAGGCTTCAAATACCATTTGTAAATGAACAAGGCATTCCCTAGTAAGTATATATTATTTAAATAGAGATTTCAACATTAACTTTATTAACAATATACTTACGAGGTGTATAATCAGGATTTAAAGGAGCAAATGTAGCTCCAACAAATAAAGTGGCCACAGGAATTATACAAAATTCTAATCTATTTTCACTATTTACTGAAATGCAATCGCCTACACCTACACCCTGGTTTTTAAACCATTTAGCTAATTTTATTGCCCTTTTTAGTAACAGACTGGAAGTCAGTTCTTCATTTGTCTCTGCATCTATCTAAAATAAATAATTTGAACCAGAATGTTATAGCACGATGTAGATACTAATAATAATAATAATAATAATAATAATAGACTTTATTTGCAATAAAGTAAAAATTACAAATCAATAAACTACATATATAGACAAACATACATAAAAGAATACTAAAGACACAAAAATTAGCTTACATACTAAGGATTATAAAACACGGTACCCAATAAATGAAAAAAATATATCACAAAAAGGTGGAGATCAGCTTAATGCTTTTTTTATATACAGTGTGTTCCGGATGGATCTAATTATACATTTGCACATTTTTTTTTAATTATCTTTTCGTAAAAAAAGTAATTTTTTACAAGAAGTTTTTCTGTATAAATGGACTAAATAGAATTTTTTTTATTTTTTCTACTATATAAGTACAGGGTAATTGATCTTATTATATGTATGTACCAAAGATTAGCAAGTCACACTTATTAGTTTTAAGTACAGTATGTGTATAGAAGTATTAGGCATCGTACATTAAAGGAAGACTGAAAGTTGGCATCGTATGCATTGTTGACCGCATGACAGGTAGATGGAAAATGAATTCTCTGCTCTGCTAATATTAAGGCTGACGAGCGACGGTTTGTCTGCCTCTGGTTTACATTGTAACATTGCCAATTAAGAAAAACATGATTCTAGTGAATCAGTACACATCTTATATATTTCAGTATATTCATTATGTAAAAAAAATAACGAATGATTATGATTTTTCACTCCATCATTGACAACTGCTTGACAGCATCAGAGATTGTTATACTGGCAGTTATGTTAGTAAGTCAGCATTGCCATTTTCTTTAAATTCTCTTTGTAACTCTGAAAATTCTAGAGTTCTCATTGTTTTTTATAATATGGTAGAATAGTCTCGCATAATGTCGATTAAATTAAATTAATAAGGAATATAACAGTTGCTAACATTTTATGTTTATTATTTTAAAAAGGTAATAATGAAAATTAATAAACAAATAAAGATAAGCAAAAGTGAAATTAATTTAAGAGAATATTAAACATTGATAAATTAAAATAGATTTGTATATGACAAATTAATAAATAAATATAATAATTGGTAATGACAACTAACGCATTTAAAAAATTTATAAATCATCAGTTAAATCAAATTTAGCCATTTATATGTATGGTTTGTAACAACTATATATTATATGTTTACTTTCGCCTGTTTAAACAGTGATAAAAAATAATTTGCTCAAAATAAAAATGAAATCATTCTTTTAAATTGGATTCGACTTAAAATTTCCATCATTTTGCAATCTGAGTCTAATTCTTCTTCATCGTTTGAATGTGAATCAGATTTTTATTATTTTATATCTATATATTGTGGCCACATGAATTACTTTTTTTACAACGACTTGTACATTGCCTTATTACATATTTAGAAATACAAATGTTTTGGAAATTTGCTTTTTTTTCCGTTTATGTAATAGTACTTTCTTCGATGGCCGGATTTATTATCTGCCGAGTCTTATTGCCTTCCTATAACTTATAAACAAAATCGAACATCTTACGTCTGAATTAATTGATGGTCAAATATTTAAAAGAAATTATAGCGTATATGTATAGCAACCAGGGGATAATATGTCCATCCTCATAATATAAATATTTTTTCATTATTTTAGATTTGATATGTCAATCTTGTTATACTAGCATTGCCATTTAACTTTAAACTCTACAAGTGCTGTAAGTCAAGAAATATTATACCTGTTAATAGGAGGTCAACGTTAAGCTTTACTAAAAATTTTGCATGATACTGTGGTACCTTTGACTCCAATTTTTATCGATGTGATATGTGTTCTATTGGCAAAATATATGTTTATATACAAGCAAGCAAAAAAGTTATCAAAAAATTTGACAATTATTTTTCAAAAATACTAAACCATGTAAAGTATACAAATTATAAATTTTATATGAATTAATATTTTGTATCTACTTCTCTTCTATTTATACATCAATGCATATAAAATAGTAATATTTCATAAGATAGTAATATTTACCTGCAATACATTGTTTCCAAGATTTTTTTAGTAATACTAATAATAACTCTCCAAGAGAAACTCCATCAAGAAGCCGTTCTAATTCTGGCCCCACAACAATATTCTGTAAATTTCCTTCACTCATAATGAATGATATAGCATTCTACTAAAATCCAGAAAATTTATAGTTAATAAGCCGTTTACTACACCGTCATTAACGGAATGTGAATAGTAATGAAGTGGGGATTAAAGTTCAAAATTTTAATTATAAAAAAAAATGCGCGTGTGAAATTAAACAATTAATGATAATATTATCAAGTACAAACTTTGACCCGTGATTTTATCTTTTTAAGGTAATATGTACCAATCAATAATAATAATTGCTTTTCTAATCAAATTTTCACATCAGATTGAGGTTATGGTTATTTATTTGTCAAAACCATAGACTTATAAAAATTAGGTCTGTGGTCAAAACACAAAAAATCACAGACACACAGAAAGTAAAAGAACAGCAAAAAATGAGAATACAGACACAGAAAAGGTAAAATTCTAGTCAACTAAAGGTCCATACACATTCTAATTGACATTTTATGCGTCTATCTAGATAGCCAGTGTCATTTTGACAAATCGGATAATTGAAATTTCAAAATTAAACGTATTTTATTTAAAAAAATCCTTATGACAAGTTTGTATGATAATCTGGCTTATTTATATGAAAACAAATCAAGAATATTGTTGGAAATTAGAGAAAAATCCATGACACGCGGAAGAGCACTACTAAATAAAATTATAAGATATGTTTATCTTAAATCAAAAGAAAATTTGTACCCTTTTGTATACTATATAAGGATGCTAATGGATAAACATATTCCACAGAAACCAGCTGTAAATAATTCTTATGATGAAGAATGTAACGATTTTGAAATTGTAAATTGGGATATGGTTGCAAAAGAATAATTTCATCCTAATTTATTGTAATTACAGGATTACATTAAAATATTAATAGAGAAAAAATCGAGACTTTCATCGTATTTTAAACAAAAAATTAACGAAAAAATCATTCCTTGCCTGGAGGAAACAGGAAAACAGCTTCTTGATATAATTGTTCAATTTATGGTTAGAAGAAACTTGTACCCTTTTATTTATTTTGTTAAAGTTCTTATCGATAAAGAGATCGTAAATAAAAAATTATCATCCGAACATATATTGTGAAGATGATTATTGATTACTAACTATAAATGCTTTTATTGAATACTTTTAATCATTAATATAATTACAAACACTAGTCATTTGAAACTTTTGTAACAATACAAATAGGCAGCTCTAGTCTAATTAATATACCGTATATACTTATGTAAAAATTTGTCATTTATCATTCTAAAAGTATTCTGCTAAAGTTAATTGCAGCAAAAACGTATTTTTTCAGCCAAGGCGGATCATATAATAATGTATTTCGTTTAGTTTGTCGCAAATTATGCCAGAGTATATTGTATCTGGATTATATCTTTGTTTATAGGATTAATAATACTTTATAAATGAGGGTTATTAATCTTTGACTAGTTTGACTATGGTAGATTTATTAAACGTTCCATGTTTATGTAACCTTGTGAATATACCTTAAGAAAGAACAATATTATAGTAATATTTCATTTTATTTTGTTGATTTGCGGAATATAAGGGCTTTTCGGGTGCAGAGAAGTATTGCCAGTAGTTATATCCTCTCGATTATCATTGGTTGAAATTAAATTTGATTTTGAACTTAACCAATGATAATCCAGAGGTTCTAACTCTGGTTATAACTTTTCTGTACCCGAAAAGCCTTATTATAGTCATTCTATGGTTTACGGTTTTAACTGTTCTATGGTTTACGGTAAAAAAAACCCATAGGGTGTCAAACATACTTAACCTATTTTTTTTATTTTGTGTTTTTATAAAATATTTTAAACGAAAATCACAAATCAACAAGAAAATAAGGTGTATAATCTGAACAAATATTGCGTTTCTGGAGCGTTTTTCCTATCGAGGATATAAAATGGCTGCAGTAGAACTTGTAATCGAAGAGAAAAAAGACGACGCTGTCGATAGGCAAAAGGTAATTAATAATTATCAATACCGTTTTATTTTTTACTTGTTATATATTTTGTGTTTTTAGGTGTGCCCATTCTTGTTGCGTGTATTTGTTTCATCAACAGGTTATCACCATAAAGCTTCAGATTTTAATAAGGGAAATACTCCACAAAATGAACTTCAAATATATACATGGCGAGATGCAACGCTTCATGAACTGACGCAATTAGTAAAAGAAGTCAATCCTGAAGCCCGAAGAAAAGGAACTAAGTTTAGTTTTGCTTTCGTTTATCCCGATATCAGACAACCTATATACCGATTAAAAGAGGTAGGAATAACTACAACAGGAGTGAAGGGACCAGACGATTTAAAAACATTGGGCAGTCTAAGATATAATATTGGGGATTATATGGATATTTCTATTACGCCACCTGAAAACTGGAGTTCTGGTAGAAAAGGATATTCGAATAATTATAGTAACCATAGATCTAGGCCATATTAGTTTTAAGATCTTTTTATTTTATATTACAGGTATTTGATTGAAATACGTATTAACTGAGTTTAAAATGTTTGTAATATAACTAATTAAATAAACAGTATACTTACCTACGTAATATTTGTGATCATAGTTTTAATTCAGTGTATAGTTTATATTGATTATTTTTTATTTGGTCTCCTTGGATTATTATGTCGTGAACAGTTTTTTCAGTTAATAGTACTTTGATTCCTGTAACTTTTTATGCTTGAACAGCTGAGATTGCGAAATACCTAATGTGTTTGTTGATATAGCAAGATGTTAAACAAGCTTAAGTGTAATAAAATAAATGGAATATCTTATGTTGTGAAAAACTTACACTAACATTTCTCATATGTTTCATCTAGTGTATAATTTTCAATGACAAAAATATTTCCACTTATATTCACAAAACATAGCTTGTATTTTTACAGTTCTCAAGATCCCGTCCATGTATGTTTCAACGATTGTTCTGTGGAACAAGTGTGTAGTGTACTCAAATTTCTCCATATAATACTAATAATAATTTTTTTAGAATATCACGCGTGAAACAAGATACATATGTTATTTGTTTATGTAATATCCATAGTTACATAGAACTGTTGATACTTAAAAAACTATACCATATTAATTTTGCGTTTTGTTAACGCCCTCTGACTATTCTTTTGACGTAAAGTTAATTATTGTAAATGTTTCGTCTGTGACCGATATAAACAGTGTTGCCAACAGTTCGATACGAAATTACTGGCCAAACTTGATTGCATTCCTGGCACTTCCTCACAAAAATTTAAATATCGCATTCACTCAATTTCTGGCAGTTTACTGGTTAAGTTTATTATTTTGATGTGTATTACTTTTGTCCTAAAAGTTTTTAGCTTTAGATCCTCTATGGGCCATTAACTTTTTATTTCGTAGGGACTTAAAAAATGAATCGAGTAACACGACAACAAGGGAGATTATACATAGAGAATGGGAGAACTAAAAATTTGTTTTCCTTTTTTTACCAAATATTCCAATACGAATTTGTTTTCTCTGTTCAATACTATTTAATGTTCTTCACAGTCTTTACATGTACCTTGCATCTTTTTTTTACCATATTGTTAAGTGCCAAGAGTAACAGAGATAAATAATTTGGATTTCAGAGAGTGAAAGTTCAATCATTGGATACATCAATGTATGCTATCACTGTACGTCACTGCATCATAAGACAAGGATGGCTATAGGTATGTCAAAGTATAATAGCGGTTGTCTCTGATAATAGTAAAGAGACGTGAGACATCATTCTCTGTACGACCAGTTGCAGCGCCGGCAGGCGAGCTGCCAGAGCAGCCAAAGCAACTAATAAGAGACCGTCGAAGTGCCAAAAGACGAGCGCAGAGGACCAGACTCCAAGAGGATAAGCGGGAATACAACCAACTATCCCGAAGAGTCAAGACGGCCCTCGAAGTGCACCGTCAAAAAAGATGGCAAACCCATCTGGAGTCGTTCAACCCGGAGGATAGAAGCCTATATGGAACACCCAGAAGGCCCTGAGAACCTCAAGGAAACCGATGCCACCGATCCATGGAGCAAACGGTATAGTCTACACTAGGCAGCAAAAGGCCGAGGCATTTGCTGACAGCCTAGAGCTACAGTGTAGAGAAAACCAGCTCCCAAATGAGGACGAAGAATGGACGGACGCTGTTGAGAGACGGGTTCGAGGATTGGCGCACGCGCCAGACGACGAACAATTCAGACCAGCAACCCCGGAGGAGGTCAAATGGATCTTACGACGTCTCAAAAACAGAAAGGCACCTGGAAGCGACGGTATCGGAAACCTGGCACTAAAGAATCTGCCACGCAAAGGAGTTGCGGCGCTGGTTAACATAATCAACGCCATCCTGAGGTTCCGATACTTGCCAGACAAATGGAAGAGAGCGGATGTCATCCTGATTCTCAAACCAGGCAAGAATCCGATCCATCCCTCTAGTTACAGGCCCATCAGCTTACTGCCGGCGATGAGCAAAGTAGCAGAAAGAATAATCCTAGCCAGACTGCAAGAGTACTCTGAAGAATTGCAAATCATACAGAACGCGCAACTCGCTTACAAAAAGGACATTCGACCGAGCTGCAAATACTCCGCCTGGTGGAGAACGCAGTGGATGGGTTCAACAGAAACCAGTCCACGGGAACGTTCCTACTAGACGTCGCAAAGGCATTCGACAGGGTTTGGCACGCCGGACTTCTAGCCAAGATGTTCGATGCAGGATATCCGGCAGCCATCGTCAAGCTGACCAAGTTATACCTACTAGGAGGGCAACTTCGCGCGAAGGTAGACGGGGAGCTATCTACCTATAGACCCATGGAAGCAGGAGTACCGCAGGGCACAGTACTTTCGCCACATCTGTTCACCATAAACACCTCAGATATGCCAAGGACAGCAGGAACGGTCCTGGCACTCTACGCAGACGACACAGCTCTAGTCGCCAGGTTCTGGCAGGCAGCGCAACTGACTCTTTACCTCCAAGAAGCAGCATCCCGCCTGGAGGAATGGTGCAACAGATATCAACGCAGAGAAAAACATTGCGATCTTGTTCCGAAAGAAGAAGACTCGAACCCCGGTGGGACGTCACCATGAACGGCGAACCGATCCGGTGGACAGACACCGCCAAATACCTAGGTATCGTACTGGATCGAGGGCTGACGGAAACTTTTTTTAAAACACCGACGAAGCGATCAGGAAAGCAAAGGCGGTGAGGACTAAACTCTACCCGATAGTGGGCAGAACTAATCAACTCAACCTGAGGAACAAGCTACTCCTACTCAGGACCGTACTCAGGTCACAGCCCCTTACGAGGTTGGCCTAGGCCTACAGCGATGCGTTAGGTTAAAGGAAAGTAAAACTTTCCGACCCCTGCCATCCCAGGTCACCGTCAAAGCCAAGAATATTGGCGCACATCATTCTCTAGCGACGCTACCTATCGTGAATCGAAATTTTTCAAACCGATTTAAGTAATCTTTGTGATTCGTGATCTGTTAATGAAAAAAAGCAAGTGTTGGGAGTTTAACAATCTATCATCGCTGATAACGTTATTTCTGGCAAATTCCTGGTTCGAAGTCATGCCTGGCAAGATTACAGTTAGGACTATTCATTCCTGGCAAATGCCAGTAATTACTGGCAAATCGGCAACACTGAATATAAAATCTATTCACATAAACTTTGCAGCGTTAGCCAGGATAGGGAACAAAATGCGCGCTGATAATTGGTGTAGACGGCAGGCAGATATACACAGGTGCAAAATTCCAATAGCGGTTAATTCAATTTTCATTGTATAAATACATTTTGTGCATTTATAATGCACCGCGCGTCAATGTTAGAAAATTACACAAGACTGACGGTCGATAAAGGGTCGCTTTGCGAGCCCAGGCAAACAGTTCTGTATATGCTCATATGAATGAAGGGAGTATAATATGGCGTATATTTTAATAACTTTTTTACACTGATAGAGAGAAACATTAACATTGTTTAAAGCAGAAATATGACAATTAAACACTTGATCAAAAATACTGCTAAATGATTAGAAAATAACATTAAAAAATAATCACGGAAATAGACTAACGTGTGTGGTAAACACGATTTACATGTATATACAGGGTGTCCCAGCTTTCTGAGGAAGTAAGATATTGGCTATTTGTTAATGATTTTAAAAAAGTTTTTAATTGAATTCATGTAGGGGGTGAGTAGGGGCACAATTGGAAAATATCTTCATATATATAGGGTGTGTCGGAAAAAAGTGACAGACACAACATACGTTTTTTAAATGGAACACCCTGTATAAAAATTATCATAATCCACATAACTCAAATAAATACTGATATGCGATAATTTTTTGAGGTGCTGGATTGTGATAATTTTTTTTAATTAAACCTGAATAACTTAAAAACTACTCGAGACAGATATAGGTTATGATATATCAAAATGATGGAAATTTTATGGGGAATTTAAAATTTAAAATATATACAGGGTGTTCCATTTAAAAAAATATATGTTGTCTGTCACTTTTTTTCCGACACACCCTATATATATGAAGATATTTTCCAATTGTGCCCCTACTCATCCCCTACATGAATTCACTTAATAATTTTTTAAAAATCATTAACAAATAGCCAATATCTTACTTCCTCAGAAAGCTGGGACACCCTGTATATACTAAAATTTGTATTTTTAGGGAGCGCACGAATTTTTAACAACTATCTACCCACATTTTACATTAAAGGTAGCGTCGTTGAAAACTTTAGCCCATTAGGAGTCCCAGTACTTCATATATGGACGACTAGCGCTATTAAGACAGCGATGAAAAAAAAACAGTAATTAAAATAAACAAATTTTATTCTAAATTTCATAAAAAAATTAGATAAACTAAATGTTTTTTGTTCAAAAATTCCATTATATTTCTTCTGGTTGGTAATGTTTTCTAAATTATATAGAAATTATTCTGATCAATTACAGTCGCAATTGTCGTTGCTATTGCAAGATCCCTCATGGTGACCATTCAATATGCAAGAAGCTCTGCAGGCCTCGTTATTGCAATCATGGACAGATCTTTCCACACGGGTTTGTTCAACTCCTTCAGGTCCTAAACAGATACATTTTTTAATAAATAGTTACATCATCAAGGGTTTTGATTATATACTAAAAAATAGGTATAGCTAATTTAATACATATAATTTAATAATTTATTGTATAAAGGATTGAACATATGGGAAACACGATAGGCATTTATTCTAAAATGTAGTAACAGACTGTGGCTTTAGGGGCCTGAAGCTAATTATCTTTTAGGGCACTATCTTTAAAGAAATTAATAAAAAAAGTAAGGTAAACACCAAAAACACATTTGAAACGCAAAAAATTAATGTAATAAGAACAAGAGTGCATAAGAACAAAACGTACTTATACACTTATGGTCTAATTTCACAGATTGCCGAGAATAAATGTTGGACTTTCTGAAAAAGATCACATTTACTATATCTTAGAAGGTGTTTGACATAGATTGATCAAACATAGGCTAGTGATTTCACTAAATAAAGGTAGTACGTCAATTGAATTTGTATACAAATATGGCGGCTGGGAGGCATGAAAAAAATCTAGAATTTTACGTCAATGAGATTTTTGAACTTTTTGTCAAGGCACTGAAATTTCAGTTTTATTTCTAAAAGAAGTTTAGTGTGTTTAAAATTATTTTCGATTTATTGGTAAATAATGGGATTATTTGGTAAATAATTCGAAATCACACAGTTAAACCCTGGTGGAAATAGTTTCTGCCAATAATCTAATTTAGTCTTGCAGTGTTCTGAAAAACAATTCCAGAAGAATGAGTAAGTCTAAAAAATTCTGAAACATTCTGAAAAAGTATGAAAAGATCTATGTAAAACTTACTAATCATTTTAAAGACTGCATTTTTACAAGTTTTTGGACTCTTCTAGAATACTTTTTCAGAATTAATCAGATCTTTCATGAAAATTTAGCTAAAGTAAAAGTAAGACTTTTTTCAGAGTTAATCAGTAAAATTTAAAACATTTCAGATTTTCGAAAAAATTATTTACTGTAGGTTTTCTCATATTTATTACTTCTCGTAAGGAATATAGAAACTTGATAGGAGGAGGGTTATTAGTAAAAAAAATATTAATGTTTATATTCTATACATTTTTAAATTTTATTTACAGATTTTTTTTGATAATTAATTATATACGGTTAAAATATACGAACTGTTTTTATTAAATAATTTACAAGGCGATAATTATTATTATTATAATATATATAATACAAAGAAATACTTACAAATAAATATATAATACAAAATATTTCAAAAACATTTAGGAAATACTTAATAAAATACATATAATTCAAATTATTTCAAAAACATTTAAGGAATACACTTAATAAAATGTTATATAATACAAGTGATTTTAAGAAATATTAACGAAATACTTTTAAGATAAATATAATATAAACTATTTCAAGAATATTTAATTAATACTAATAATAAATATATATACCTGGTACAAAATATTTCAAAAACATTTAAGAAATACACGTAATAAAACATACAATACAGTATTAGTACAGAATTTATTCTAAAACCATAAGTCTATCGCGTCTAGCACAGACTACACAGAGGTTCTCTGTGGCGTCTAGTCAGTCATAATCAGGGGTTCTGATTGGCCATCCTAAATCGAATGATGCATTGTTGCGCATGCCATCACCCCACTTTCAATTTCACTTCTACGTTCCACGTATGATGCCAACTTTATCTATGATGACAACAGCTAATGTAGAAGAGGTGCCTTTTGTGTTCGTTTATAAAATAATAGTGTAGTGTTGATTGTTAAGATTATATCGATATAAACAAAAGCACGTATGTCCAATCGAAAATATTGTAAAAAGTACAGATATATCCGGAGTTATGTGAACATTAATAATAATGCATGCCCACTTGTTTTACCAGCAACGGCTTTGGCGGTGCAAGATTTGGAATTTTTGGAAATGAAATGAATGCTGCTACTAATGATAGAAATCAAGAATGCTCTGTGCATCATGATCCAAACGATCCAACTTTATCTGAAATACTTTGTATTATATATATTATAATAATAATAATTATCGTCTTGTAATTATTTAATAAAAACAGTGTATATTTTAACCGTATATAATTAATTATCAAAAAAAATCTGTAAATAAAATTTAAAAATGTATAGAATATAAACATTAATATTTTTTTACTAATAACCCTCCTCCTATCAAGTTTTTTATATTCCTTATGAGAAGTAATAAATATGATAAAACCTACAGTAAATAATTTTTCGAAAATCTGATTTGTTTTAAATTTTACTGATTAACTCTGAAAAAGTCTTACTTTTACTTTAGCTAAATTTTCATGAAAGATCTGATTAATTCTGAAAAAGTATTCTGGAAGAGTCCAAAAACTTGTAAAAAATGCAGTCTTTAAAATGATTAGTAAGTTTTACATAGATCTTTTCATACTTTTTCAGAATGTTTCAGAATTTTTTAGACTTACTCATTCTTCTGAAATTGTTTTTCAGAACACTGCAAGACTAAATTAGATTATTGGCAGAAACTATTTCCACCAGGGAAAACAAAACAAAAATATCTCCAGAACTACTCGTTTTTCGAATAAAATGCAGGAGAACTTTTTTTTAGAAATGCAGTTAGGATTTAAATCATTTGACAGAATTTTCAAAAAACTAATTGCTGTAGAAATTCTGGACTTTTTAATTGTAATGTCCTCCAGCATCTCCTCCACTGGTTGTTATATTTGTATACAACTTACAACTTCAATAGATTATTAACTCTAATTAGTTAAATCATTAACCCAAGTTTGATAACCTATGTCAAACATCTTCTGAGATATTTGAGTAAATATGATATTTTTCAGAAATTTCAACATCCTGTATCTCGAAACCAGTAGCTTTAGACTCTAAGTCTTTTAGGCCTAACTGATCTAATGAACAATCTCCTGAAATAATGACGTATACTTAAAAAACACCATGTATAGTTTATTATAGAAGTATTGTGCACGTAAAAAGCTACAAAAGCTGCCATAAAAACCTCAAAGCCAGCGCTTTCACATGCCAACACTTGATTAGTCAAGTACAGAGTCGTACTTCAAATTTCTGTATATTACAATAAACACAATACTACAACAGATTTAAAAGTAGTGTCTTAGATAAATATACATTTGATGCTACTTCTGTTAAATTAAAAAATCTTACTCTGTTTACTCTAACTTAAAATATAACTCTAATTTAAAATTAGCATATAATTCTCTTCTTGCTCTGTTTCGTCAATAACGATTTAACATATTATATTATTATTGTTGCCTAGCTTTTCGTTCATATTCCTGAATTAATTTATAACAGTTCGTTCTGGAACTTTTGTTAAGTAGATTGTTTTTTCATAGTTCTTATTTCTCTTTCACTTTCTTTCATATTTCTGCAAACAATTAAAACTATTTTTTGTGACTACTGGCATGCTGTTTTAAAATATTCTTTGTAATTTGTGAAACATTACCATCTTCCTGACGTTCTTTGCTGGTGGGGGGTTGAGTATCTTCTCAAGGTCTGAACATTTTTCATTATTATTTTACCACAGCCACTTGTAAAAAAGAAACACCGGAATAGTCACCGCCCGCCAATTTATAAAAACAACTGTATAAAATACACTTAAACACAGAGGGAGATTTCACTTACATACCTATTACTTAAACACTTTAAGTTGTCACAATCTGCTAAAATATATAAACAAACACAAACTCTATAAAATACACTTATGGCACTGACACACCGATGAAAATTCCTAATTCCATACACTTCGTCTTTTGCAAATCTGATAAATTCGAAATTCGACCATATATCTAAAGGATGACGCGGAAGAAGGAGCAAAGAGACCGCGAAGATGATAAGTGTGTTGTTTACAGGGACAAATCGCGCACTATTATTAGAAGGCTTAGGAATCTTAGTTAAAACAAGTATATTTCTGTTAATTTCTTATTTTAATTATGTCAGAACATACTTTACATAAGAATAATGATGTTTTATCTATTAAGTAATACATCATATTTATTATTTAACATGGTGTAAAAAAATTAAGCATGCCCCACTCTTCCTTCAAATAACTGTCGGTACCTGGTTCGGCAGCCTTTGAATTTTTTATGTTCACAGTATTTCTGTAATAAACTTTACACTGAATATTCTAAATATCATTTTGTACAGTAAATATTTAAAAAGATGTTTTATTATCTTACCTTCTTCTCCTACTCCATTTTCAGATGACAATACAGCAACAAAAACTGAGAAAAGTAAAGCAAAAACCAAAGTGCTCTTCATTTTCAATTGTTAAGTATTTATAACACAGGAACAATAACGAATTAAAGTCTAATAAGATCAATGCAAAACAATCTTGCTGATTTCCTTTTATATAATTAACTACCAGACTTCAAGGAAAGTCTTTTTTAAAAAATTTATTTTATTAATTAACTAACAATGACAAGTTCTCTTGTCTAAGTACCAATAAGAACTATATGTTGAATATTGGTTCTTATGGCTTTTTATACAAATTTTGGTAATGTTTATCTTAATGATGTTGATACCATTTGGCGACGGGTGTCGTTGGTCACGTACGCATTCTCACGTTCATAATTCCTCCCTCTCATTAACTCAAGGCGTCCTCGACTTGCGGAGCTGTGGGCAGTTTGGGATACAATTGCTGGAGTGGGAATGCGACTTCTTCGTCCTCCTTAAGTGGTTTTTCTTTCTTGAGGCCATTAATAATCTTATTTCTAAATACATAGACAAATATGGATATTACAATATATATGATTACTAATACAATTGTAATAGAAAAGCGTGTTACTTGTAAAAGTGGATGTAATTCTAACTTATTATCTAATTCCATAGCTTCCTCTTTTAATTTTACAAAGTCATTCAGATGTCTTTGTTCAATGTTTACAGATTTTGTTGCTTTAAAGTCCGTCTTATAGAGTTACGGAGATTTATAAGTGAAGCTGTTATAAGTATTATCAAAAATTACATCGTTAATGATTATCTTACAATTATTTTCAGATGATAATAGTACATTGCTTGAAATTATACTACGGGATAGTTCTCTCTTACATTCTTCAATAGCTTTAATTGGTTTTTTTACAAGAAGAAAGAGTTTTGTTGTTGCTTAATTCTACAATTAGGTTATGATCGTTTTTTATTAATGCAAAATTGCAGTTTGAGCTGTTGACAAGCGAACATTTGTCTTTATTTAGTTTATTCACACAGATGATTTGTTTCTCGATCTGTGCACACTCCTCGTCCGTCCAAAGTTCTCCTTTGACACCAGAGAGTCTATATTTTGCAGGTGGCAGCAACACTTTATTTTGATCGTTGGGGATTGGGTATATTCTTTAATAAATTTTAAGGATAAAGGTTTAGAATAGGAATACCTATATAATATACATGTTATTATTTTATCAACATAAATTATTATTTTAAATTTCGAAAATTCAATGATTTTGAATAAGTGTGTAGAATCTAATTCAGGTAATTCGCTTGTTCTATAGATTAGCTTTAAATGCCTTATTATTTCTTTTATCTCATCTGTGGAAATAATTTCTAAGTCTGTCATGCCATTGGAGGCTAAACTTATAGTTCTTTGTATGCTTTTAATACTTTCTAATAATTTTTGTGAAAGAAGAATATTATACTGAATTAGGAGTTCATGGCCTGATTTGTCATTTATTTTCTTGATAGCTGTGATAGAATTATTAATATTTTGCTGAACTATTTCTAAATCGTGTGTATACCTGTTGGTTATATGATTTGCGAAGGATATGTATTTACTCATTTGTTTCACTATGTTTTCTTGATTTTTGAATAAAACATTTAGGTTGTTGTTTATATCTTTTAAGTCATTCTGATCTAAATTGCCTGTTACGTACCTAATGACTGATCCTAATGCGTTTACTAAGGCGCGTTTTGTACGATAATTAAATGTAGACAATTGTTCTTCAATTTGTGTACAATTTTCTTTTAGAATATTAATGAGTGATATAGAGGATGCATTGCTATTGTTTAGTGTCTTAATTTATAAAATATAACTATTAGATAAAATATTTCTATAACTATGTTCTAAACTACTTATGTTAAAGTAAAAATAAAATTTATGGTAGTGGCTTAAAGTCTTTGCTGGACTCAATTCTTCTAGAAAGTAACCAGTATTTTCAATCTTTTTTATTCGAATTGCCAGGCCGGTTGCCAGGAGGGTCGTCCTGTAAATGAAATGTTTTCCTAAGTCTTTTGATTTTTCTAGTGTGAATGTTGGCTGAAACCTTTGTTTTGTCTTTAATACCTTTTATTTTGTCTCTTCTCACACTTGTTACATTTACCTTTGCATAGCGAGGGTCTACTTTTTCTTATTTTTGGTTGCCTAAAATATAACACGGGTTCGTTTATTTCTATAGAACTTTCCTTGTCCCGATTGCATTTTTCTAGGTTCTTTGTGCCTTTGTCTAATTGTTTTTGGTATATTTGTTCATAGAACGGAATTATTTCTTTCTTTCTTTTGTCGTTGTACGATTCATAAATTGTTTTATCTAGGTCTATTTCGTGAGCGCTTAGATTTTCATAAGGGCCGTATAACAAAGTGAAAGGTGTATAACCGGTTGTTGAGTGAACGGATTGATTATATGTGTATGTATATATATATATATATATATATATATATATATATATATATATATATATATATATATATATATATATATATATATATATATATATATATATATATATATGATTAAATATGATTTGATGGAAACAACTACTCAGCGGGCAAATACCCCGACCTGCATTGAATTACACCTTCAAATCATGATAGATGGAAAGCCAATATCATTTGTCAGTTCCCAACCAGACATAGATCGATTTCGAACTTATTTGTTCTCTTCAGTATGCCATAGGTTATGGAACAGACAAATGACAGTGGCCAACCTGCTAGTTATATACTAACTAAGGTGAAGTGAATGGTGGTGAGAGGTATGAAACTTCTCATATGGTCTGAATGCTACTATCCGACCGACATCCTAGATGTCTCTGTGGCGGATAGCGACTTGCATCACAGCAAGTACCGAGAGCGGCGACCCCTAGCCCAGGTGGACTAAACTGTTCCATAACCTATGGCATACTGAAGAGAACAAATAAGTTCGAAATCGATCTATGTCTGGTTGGGAACTGACAAATGATATTGGCTTTCCATCTATCATGATTTGAAGGTGTAATTCAATGCAGGTCGGGGTATTTGCCCGCTGAGTAGTTGTTTCCTTCAAATCATATTTAATCACATTAGTTTAGTCCACCTGGGCTAGGGGTCGCCGCTCTCGGTACTTGCTGTGATGCAAGTCGCTATCCGCCACAGAGACATCTAGTATGTCGGTCGGATAGTAGCATTCAGACCATATGAGAAGTTTCATACCTCTCACCACCATTCACTTCACCTTAGTTAGTATATAACTAGCAAGGTTGGCCACTGTCATTTGTCTGTTCCATAACCTATGGCATACTGAAGAGAACAAATAAGTTCGAAATCGATCTATGTCTGGTTGGGAACTGACAAATGATATTGGCTTTCCATCCTATCATGATTTGAAGGTGTAATTCAATGCAGGTCGGGGTATTTGCCCGCTGAGTAGTTGTTTCCTTCAAAATCATATTTAATCACATTAGTTTAGTCCACCTGGGCTAGGGGTCGCCGCTCTCGGTACTTGCTGTGATGCAAGTCGCTATCCGCCACAGAGACATCTAGTATGTCGGTCGGATAGTAGCATTCAGACCATATGAGAAGTTTCATACCTCTCACCACCATTCACTTCACCTTAGTTAGTATATAACTAGCAGGTTGGCCACTGTCATTTGTCTGTTCCATAACCTATGGCATACTGAAGAGAACAAATAAGTTCGAAATCGATCTATGTCTGGTTGGGAACTGACAAATGATATTGGCTTTCCATCTATCATGATTTGAAGGTGTAATTCAATGCAGGTCGGGGTATTTGCCCGCTGAGTAGTTGTTTCCTTCAAATCATATTTAATCACATTAGTTTAGTCCACCTGGGCTAGGGGTCGCCACTCTCGGTACTTGCTGTGATGCAAGTCGCTATCCGCCACAGAGACATCTAGGATGTCGGTCGGATAGTAGCATTCAGACCATATGAGAAGTTTCATACCTCTCACCACCATATATATATATATATATATATATATATATATATATATATATATATATATATATATATATATATATATATATATATATATATATATATATATATATATATATGTATATATATATATATACATACTAAAATTTGTATTTTTAGGGAGCGCACGAATTTTTTAAGAACTATCTACCCACATTTTACAATAAAGGTAGCATCGTTGAAAACTTTAGCCCATTAGAAGTCCCAGTACTTCATATATGGACGACTAGCGCTATTAAGACAGCGATGAAAAAAAAAACAGTAATTAAAATAAACAAATTTTATTCTAAATTTCATAAAAAAAATTAGATAAACTAAATGTTTTTTGTTCAAAAATTCCATTATATTTCTTCTGGTCGGTAATGTTTTGTAAATTATATAGAAATTATTCTGATCAATTACAGTCGCAATTGTCGTTGCTATTGCAAGATCCCCCATGGTGACCATTCAATATGCAAGAAGCTCTGCAGGCCTCGTTATTGCAATCATGGACAGATCTTTCCACACGGGCTTGTTCAACTCCTTCAGGTCCTAAACAGATACATTTTTTTTAATAAATAGTTACATCATCAAGGGTTTTGATTATATACCAAAAATAGGTATAGCTAATTTAATACATATAATTTAATAATTTATTGTATAAAGGATTGAACATATGGGAAACACGATAGGCATTTATTCTAAAATGTAGTAACAGACTGTGGCTTTAGGGGGCCTGAAGCTAATTATCTTTTAGGGCACTATCTTTAAAGAAATTAATAAAAAAAGTAAGGTAAACACCAAAAAAACATTTGAAATGCAAAAAATTAATGTAATAGGAACAAGAGTGCATAAGAACAAAACGTACTTATGCACTTAGGGTCTAATTTCACAGATTTCCGAGAATAAATGTTGAACTTTCTGAAAAATATCACATTTACTATCTCTTAGAAGGTGTTTGACATAGATTGATCAAACATAGGCTAGTGATATCACTAACTAAAGGTAGTACGTTAATTGAATTTGTATACAAATATGGCGGCTAGGAGGCATGAAAAAGTCTAGAATTTTACGTCAATGAGATTTTTTGAACTTTTTGTCAAGGCATTGAAATTTCAGTTTTATTTCTAAAAAAAAACTTTTGTTTAAAATTATTTTCGATTTGTTGGTAAATAATGGGATTATTTGGTAAATAATTCGAAATCACACAGTTAAAAACAAAACAAAAATATATCTAGAACTACTCGTTTTTCGAATAAAATGCAGGAGAAATTCTGGACTTTTTTAATTGTAATGTCCTCCAGCATCTCCGCCATTGGTTGTTATATTTGTATACAACTTACAACTTCAATAGATTATTAACTTTATTTAGTTAAATCATTAGCACAAGTTTGATAACCTATGTCAAACATCTTTTGAGATATTTGAGTAAATATGATATTTTTCAGAAATTTCAACATCCTGTATCTCGGAAACCAGTGGCTTTAGACTCTAAGTTTATTAAGTCTTTTAGGACTAACTGATCTAATGAACAATCTCCTGAAATTATGACGTATACTTAAAAAACACCATGTTTAGTTTATTACAGAAGTATTGTGCACGTAAAAAAGCTACAAAAGCTGCCATAAAAACCTCAAAGCCAGCGCTTTCACACATTACAATGAACACAATACTACAACAGATTTAAAAGTAGTGTTTTAGATAAATGCCATAACGATTTAACATATTATATTGTTATTGTTGCCTAGCTTTTCGTTCATATTCCTGAATTAATTTATAACAGTTCGTTCTGGAACTTTTGTTAAGTAGATTGTTTTTTCATAGTTCTTATTTCTCTCTCACTTTCTTTCATATTTCTGCAAACAATTAAAACTATTTTTTTGTGACTGCTGGCATGCTGTTTTGAAATTTTCTTTGTAATTTGTCAAACATTACCATCTTCCTGACGTTCTTTGCTGGTGGGGGGTTGAGCGTCTTCTCAAGGTCTGAAAATTTTTCATTATTATTTTATCACAGCCACTTGTAAAAAAGAAACACCGGAATAGTCACCGTCTGCCAATTTATAAAAACAACTGTATAAAATACACTTAAACACAGAGGGAGATTTCACCTACATACCTATTACTTAAACACTTTAAGTTATCACAATCTGCTAAAATATATAAACAATCACAAACTCTATAAAATACACTTATGGCACTGACACACCGATGAAAATTCCTAATCTAATTCTTAAAAGTAATATAAAATACCCTCGAAAATACCACCTACTATAGAATATTTTATTAACCCACCTAGTACTGCCATACACTTCCGTCGTCTTTTGCAAATCTGATAAATTCGAAATTCGACCCTGTATCCAAAGGAAGACGCGGGAGAAGGAACAAAGAGACCGCGAAGATGATAAGTGTGTTGTTTATAAGGACGAATCGCGCAGTATTATTAGATGGCTTAGGAATCTTAGTTAAAACAAGTATGTTTCTGTTAATTTCTTATTTTAATCATGTCAGAACATACTTTACATAAGAATAATGATATTTTATCTATAAAATAATACATCATATTTATTATTTAACATGGTGTAAAAAAATGAAGCATGCCCCACTCTTCCTTCAAATAACTGTCGGTACCTGGTTCGGCAGCCTTTGAATTTTTTATGTTCACAGTATTTCTGTAATAAACTTTACACTGGATATCCCAAATATCATTTTGTGAAGTAAATATTTAAAAAGATGTTTTATTATCTTACCTTCTTCTCCTACTCCATATTCAGATGACAATACAGCAACAAAAACTGAGAAAAGTAAAGCAAAAACCAAAGTGCTCTTCATTTTCAATTGTTGAGTTTATAACACAGGAACAATAACGAATTACAGTCTAATAAGATCAATGCAAAACAATCTTGCTGATTTCCTTTTATATGTATAAAAAATTCTAATCGGTTATGACTTAAATATATTTATAAATATTGCAAGAACAAATGTAATTCCCCAACTAATGCAAACTTACTCAGTCATTTTTGTAGTCATGCATTTTCTCAGAATCTTTATTATTTTGTTATTTTCCAGTTTTGCACTTTTGCACTCTTGATTTTATCTTGAGGTCATTTATTTCATAAAAATATTGACTATTATTTACATAATATTCTTGGGATTCTGCCAAAACGTTTCAAAAAAAAAAATATAAAATTGTATTGAAAATTGAGCTGGGATAGATTTTTATTTGAAATGGCACTTATAATCGCATATTGCATATAACAAGCGTTAAAAAAAAAAAGACGACGTCAAATTGACCATGCAAATGAGGGTAGGGCTTTTATTGGTTTCTATTAAGCTGTCATCATGTTTAGGTTATTTTTCTTACATGTAATTACACGAATTAATCAAATTTTTAATGGTATCGAAAACGTTTTGCAAAAGAATGGAATTTTTGTTGATTCCTTCGATTTTATCTATAAAAAAAGGTTGACAAATATTTTTTATGTTACTGACATTGTTATTTTTGAGATTAGGATGTAGTGAAATGTGTTTCAGTGTATGTATTCTTTCAGGGGGGTTTACATAAATATCGAAAATTACACGATTTTATTAAATAACGATAATGACATTTCAACCAGTGCCAAATATTTTTTGAAAGTAATTATCTTAATTTATAACCTAATTCTAACATACCTTTTACTTGTGCAGCACCATTAAATTATTGACCATTTTCATTGACAGCTGCTACAACTGCTACAAAAATAGCAAAAATCGCAAAGAGAACTAAGATAGCCTTCATTTTAAGTACAATATTTTAATTTAATAGAAGACGTTGATATTTAATGAACTTATATTTCTTTGTATTCCTTTATATATCAGTCAATTATTATGTCAATGTAGGTACTTGATAATAAGAAAAGTCAAGTTGTTATTTGTTTGCGACCTATTAAACTATAACATTGTGCACACAACATGATGAAATTAGGTTTCAAAATATGGGAAATTATAATGCAGAGGGAAAACTTGATTCTATGTTACTAGTTATCTTGTTATCTACACATTATTAGTTGTTCTGAATTTCTTGGTCAGTGGGGAATCCTTAGATGCTTTCATTCGTGCGAAATTCGTGAGCAAAGTGATCAATTACTGATCAACTGATCATGATTCGTTCCAGTACTTCTGACAATTATCTAATTACCTTGCACATATAGAGATTATATTTGAAAACATGGATTATGATCATTGATCACGTAAACATGTTTGCATTTTCTAGCACGAAAAAAGCATACGGTACTCATTGTGGTATAGTTTGAACGATATTGTGACGGGACGTCCGGGGTAAGACGTTACGGAACGCAGAGCCGGATTTAACAATTGTACAAAAAAGTATTAACTTGACATAAAATAATGAATTTAACGTATTGACTAGACATACAGCAGTTACAGTATTCAAGTTCGCTTCATATATATTATTACTACCCAGCAAGAACCGCGAGGAGGTATGAGCACTTCTTGCCAGGAAAGGATGGGTATGAAATATTAGTATAGAATAAAGAGATTATTTAAAAAGTAACAAGAAAGCTTTAAAAACAAAATAAAAGCAAAAAATATATTCTCAAAATAGTAACAAAAAGAAAATATTCTTCTCAATAAATGAACTAAAAATAAATTATAATAGTAAAGTTATTACTATAATAAAAACAGAAATACATATTTTTGTCAAAATGAAAAAAATAATAACATTAATAAATAATAACATCCTGAAAAATAATGTTTCTCAAACACTGAACCACGAAAGCACAAAAACGGAATTAAATAATGAAGTTGATATCACAAAATTCACTTCTTCACTTCACTTTACCTCACCTCACATTGCTTCTTCCTCTGAAACCTCGTCCTTCTTACCGTTTTCTTCACTTTGAGATGAACTACTTTCCTCGTTCAAATTTATAATAAATTTATTTCACTATTTATATGAAATTAGACAATTTTTAAATAATCATCCTCAATTATAATTTCTTTCCTAATTCTTTTTTTCCAATCTTCCTTCTAATTTTCAAGACTTCAATTTGAATTAACTCTACGACTTTTTTATCGAATTTCGGAAAAATATTTCCTATTATGACATTTTTCTTCAATTTACACTAAATTGATTCAATCAGGTTGAAAATACAGAAATATGGCGGTAATCTCAACACTTTGTGGCCATCTCTCCTCTACATTATCTATAATATACTTCTTCACGCCAGGAAATAAACAGATATAATATAAATATTATTTATTTTATAATATTATACTTACAATATATATCAACACTGCTAAAATGATTCGGTAACAAAATTAAGTGCGGCTCTGAAGTATCACAAAATGTAAGTGAAACTCCGCCTCGGTCGCGGTCGTAGTATCAAATATGTTATTAAATTGTTGTACATCATTTATTTCCAGAGTATTTATTGGTGCATTTTGATACTCTAATAAACTGATCCATTGTGAGAGCCTACTTTATTAATGTTATAAATATAATTCTGGTGTGTGAAAGATAAAAAGGACGAATTCTACAATTGATACCCTTTTTTATTTAAGTGTATATTTAAAAAAGGTAAAGGGCAAAAAAAAACATCAACACATAAAAATACTACATACACAGAAATACATGGTGTCATAAACAAATATTTAAAATTTTATTATTTTACAACTTGCTCCTAAAATACTTTAAATTTAAAACTTTTTTTATTTATTTAATTTTTCTTGTTTTGAATAGGCGTTACAGGTGCAGGATTACGACCAAATATTTTAACTTCTTTTCCAATGTTTCTCGATGAAAATCTTATAATTGGTTGAATTTTGGATGTATCGGCGGTACTTGCAATTTTTCTTTTCTTACTATCACCAGTTTTTTTCTGTCTCAAAAACCTCTTCTTTTTCATCTGTTTCCTGGTGTATGTTTCGTGGCGACGGTGTGGTGACTATTTGTTTCTATTATTGTCCTGATAATTTTCAAGTATATATTCGATATCGGGATCGTTGGAATCGTTAGATAGTTATTGTGCAGTATACGTTTGACCATTAACAACCAGTTTGTTGCTCTTGATGAATGCGTTCAAGTTCTTTGCCTTTGCTGCTTTCAAGTGTTGACGTAATATTTTATGATTTTGTCTCTCTTCAAATGAAAGGTCTTCTGATATACTTATGTTTGTTCCTTTTAGTTTCTTGCACTGTTTCAGCACTTCAGATTTTTTTAGGTATGATACGAATTTCACTATTATGGGGCTTTTATCTTGATTTCCTAATGGATACACGTTGTTTATGTCGTAAATGTTTAAATTTAATTGCAAATAGTGGTTTAGTTTCCTAATAACAAAAGATGCTATATTTTCAGCTGAAATTTCCAAGACAAATACAATTATATTGTTTTTCTTTAATTCCTTCTCTAGCTTGTCCTGCTTTTCCTTTAAGTTAATAAATTTTTGTACTAAAACATTTCATTTCATAACCCCTTCTTCGAATTTCTCTTTAATTTCATTTACTTCTTTATCTATATGGGCCTTGATCTCATCTGTTTGTTTTTTATTCGCTTGTTCTATTGTTTGTTTATTGGCTTCTTCTATAGATTTTATCAATAATTTTAAGATAAACTCGTCATCGTGAATCATGTTTGGTACACTGTATATTTGTATTTATATTTATTATTTATCTTATCAGAGACACTTTTTTTTTTTTTTTAATTATTTTTTTCTAATTTAAAAGGAGGCAATTTAGACTTATTTATTATTAATTATTGATCGAACTATAAAAATTTTAGATAATGTACCTTTCTCATATTACAATCCAATCCAATTGAACACTGCAAATTTTCAGGTTTTCATTTTCACTTTAAACCACAGTAATTTACCAGTTTTTAGGAGACCACAAAACACGACCTTATTAAGTTGAAAAGAGGGAGACGAACTTTTTTGCTAACATCCCCTATTTTCGATTAAATTTAAATACATTTTATTTTCATTAAAAAATTTGGAAAATCTGCATATCAAAACATTAAAAAAAGAAAATTAATAACTAATTTATTTAAAAACAATATATTTAGCACTAAATTATAACAGAATTTTGTATACTTATAATAACATGTATAATACTATCTACATAATTCGTTATAGAAGATCTTAAGAAAAATAAAATACGTTATTTTTTGTTACTTTTGTTATGGAATACAAGTGCAAACATTATTTGCACAATATCCACTTTTGTGCCCGTCGGTCCAGCATGATCTCTTGCAATTCAGATTCCAGCATGTTCCTCCATATTTAGCATTCAGTTTTTCAGCAAGTTGCTCTAGAAATTAAAAGAAACTGTGAAAAGGGGAAACCGTTAATCGATAGTTTTACAGACACAACTTAACAGCTTAATTTATAAAAAAACCAAGTAATATTGGCATACATTTTTTGTTATATTTTCGAATCTAAATGATAATTAATTAAAGCTTTCTGTATCTTAGAATTTAAACTGCAATACTCTATGAATAATTGCATATAAATATTACAACTAGTCTTTAAAACTTCTAAAATTGTTAGAAAATAATGTGGTGTTAATATATTTATACAGTACGATATAATTTTTCTCTCTTCTCTCAAAAATACCAAACGGGTCATATTTTTTCTTAAATAAGTTAGATAGCAATTTATTATAATGATAAATGCTTTTCTTGAACATCCTGATAAAAATGTAGCTAAGTTCTTAAGTAGGCTATGCAAATTCAGCCTCATAAAATTAAAGCATGACACATAAATCATAGTTTTGTATTACTTCATTTTAGCAACCGATTAAAAATAACATAAACGGTTTTTTTGAGAACCCCGATACAAATGTAACAACTGTCACAAGAAGTGAGCGTGAAAGTATAAACTGCATTGACTATAAGCAGTCAGTCGTTGGTGTCAGTGAGTTTTTCAGTCTTAAGAGGATAATAGAAACTATTTATTTGATGAATAGATTATGTTGTTTGTCTTCGCAAAATGTGACGGAAATCCTTTAAATACAGCGCAAAGATATGACGAATTTTATCCTGATAGAAGACAACCGCATCAGGGTATTTTAAGAAATTAGTATTTCGTTTACGTAATAAAGGTTCAATGAAGAAAGAAAGTAAAAAAGTATCCTTAGTGACGTCAAATGTTACAAAAATGGATGAAGTAGTTAAAGTTTATTTCAAACTGATTTGCAACAGAAAAAACGTCGGCTTCTTTGATCCCTTTACCGCCGTCAATGAAGCAGACTTTTTTATGTTTCAAATAAATTTCAAATAAACTTTACATACGTAGAAAATAAAAATGAACAAAGAAAACCAGTATCATTACTTGCGATTCAGTCAGAATATTAAAGAAAAGAAAATATCGTAATTATAAGTGTTATAAAAACAGCATTAAACAGGAAACTGATTTTCTGAAACGAAGAATATTTTGTAGGTGGATTCTAAAAAAACTTAGAATAAATCCAAGGATATGGCATTCAGTTTTATGGACTGATGAGTGATGAGTAGAGACCGCAATTGTCATTTCGTAAATATCAAGAGCCAAATCAGCTCGTGTGCGACCACATCAATTTTTTCATGTGCAAAAATGATGTACGATACAAAATAGACCATATCTTACTTTTACTGATTTTTGTAATGTCCAAATTGAATTGAATGTTTAGAAAAAAATACTATTGGGTTATAACACTTGCCGGGTGCCACATTATATTTTGACCCTTTTTAAACCAATATAACTTTTGAACTAGTTGAGATAATGAAATGCGGTTTTCTCCAGTCTTCATCTAATATTGATAAGTTTTTTCCTGAGTATCCGTTTTTTTTTGCTCACTTCCGGTTTAACCGGAAATGACAGCGCATTTTCGGGGATAGGGCAACTTTGTTATTTCAAATGGAACACCCTGTATATTTTTCACAGTTGGAAAGCCCATTGTTTCCCCTTTCCGAAAATTCCACATTTCTCATGGAAATTATACAGAGTGATGGTTTCATAATCTTTTAAAGTGAATACTGCGTTTTATCGAAATGCTACGAAAAAAATAAAGATTCACAAAGTAGACTATGGAAATAAAAGACAACATGAAAACTTGTAACCGTCAAATTAGTTTATTAACAATTGCATGTTACTTCAATTGCTAATATTGAAAATGTACATATGAAACTCGATATAATAAAGTGTAACAGGATATTTATTAAACAAATAAGAAATAAACAAAATAATTCACATTAATTATAAAATATGTTCAAAATGCTGCCCATCAGCTTGGATAAATTTATTTATTCGCTTTACAAAGTTGTCATGGCTTCTACTTAACTGTTCGGGGGTAATGTTGTTAAAGACATTTCGAATGTTTTCTTTAAGTTGTTCTAAATTTTGTGGCATAGGGCTATAACACCTATCTTTCACATACCCTGATATGAAAAAATCTGGAATTGTGAGTTCTACAGATTGAGGGGGCCATGCTGTAGGACCTCCTCTCCGTATCTAACGATTTCCAAAGGTGGCATTCAGGAAATCTCTAGTTATCATAGCATAATGAGGCGTAGCACCGTCTTGTTCAAGTTGCGGATAAAAGAAATTTTCTAACATGTCCAAATATGATAGGGCATTGACAATTGGATTGTTAAAAAAAAGGATCGTAAATTTTTTATTTTGATACCGCACACCAAACTGTAACTTTTGGAGAGGATCTGACATACTGATGGAAATTTTTTGGACTTTCTGATGTCCAAATTCTACAATTATGCTTATTCACCTTGCCATTTAAGTGAAATTATGCTTCGTCTGACATGATTAACTCATCAAGAAAATGCCTATCTCTTCTACTTAAATTAATAATTTTTCTACAAAACTGTACTCGTTTTGGAAAATCAGTTTTCTTTAATTCTTGAAGAATCTGAATTTTATGAGCATTCAATTTTAGAACATTTTTCATAACAGTATGAACGTTAATTTTCGGAATACCTGTTGCAGAAGACATTTTTCTTGTAGAAAAGGAAGGATCATTTTGTGTCATATCCAAAATTTCAATTGCATTATTAAATCTATTTTCATTATTTGTTCTTTTTTTTTACGATCAATACAACCCAAATTCCAAAAGTTTCTATATCATTTTCTAATTGAATTTTTTGTTGGAGGTTCCTTGTTAAACATAGTTTTAAATCTTCTTTGTGTTGTTTTGTAAGATTTACTGTCAACAAAAAAAGATTACACACTTAGCTTTTTTCACTTAAATTAAACATTTTTCTTAAAGTAATTCAAGTACCCCAGTTGTTAATAAACTAATCTGACGTTTACAAGTGATGTTGTTTTTTATTTCCATAGTCTACTTTGTGAATCATTATTAAATATACAGGGTGTTCCATTTGAAATAACAAAGTTGCCCTGTCCCCGAAAATACGCTACGTTATTTCGGTAGAGTGAGCAAAAGAAGACGGATAGGTCTCAAGAAAAAACATCAAAATTAGAAGAAGACTGGAGAAAACCGCATTTCATTATCTCAACTAGTTAAAAAGTTATATAGGTATAAAAAGGGTCAAAATATAATGGGGCACGCGATATTTTGTAACACTGGAATAAAAGTAGGTATATTATTAATAATTGTTCTAGACGATCTGAAATTATATTTCGGCGCCTGTCATAAAAAATCCATTGGTAGTCTCAAAACAACCGTTTTACATTTACAGACGTAAGTGGAACGCATTTAAAATACTGCAAGTTTCTCAAAGAAGATCAGAAAAGTCCCTTGTTATTGAAATATTTCCCGAGTATTTCACAATGAAATTTTTGTTTCACATGGTCATCAGTGAATCCTGATAACTGGAAAATAACTTGGCATAGATCCTACACAACATTTTTTAGAAACTAATTTTTTATGTATTATTATGTTCGACTGTGGTCACATTTTACCAACAACAATATTGATAAGTTAAAAACAAAAATTACAAATGATTGTAAGGCAATAACCAGAGATGTTATTAAATGTTCATTTCAACACAATACGCAGATCCAGAGAATGTGAATAATAATGGAAGACAATTTGAACACTTTATTTAATTATGAAATTTTATTTCTTATGCCTATCTTATTTCTATGTTGTTGCAATGTTATTTATTAAAATTATATTTATATGTTAAAATACTTCGTTTTGGATTTGTATTTAGATATGTTATTTTCTTCAATATGGTAATTACTTGCTGACATTTTTGTATTCTGTATCTTAGTTAACAAAAATGATTTATGTAGAATTTATTAAAGCAAAAAACGATAACAAACTATAATAAACAGCTGAATGTGCATGGCCTACTCACGAACTTTTTTATATTTTCATCGGTGTAAGAAACACATTTATTTGTATGAAAATTCATCTGATTTATTTGACGAACAAAATATGACTCGTCTAAATAAATAAAATATCGAATATAAAAAAAATTACCTACATGTATAGCACACAAACCAGAAATGCGAATTTACAAATAGCGTCTTCAGTAAATTCACAAGGAAGAATCGTTGACTCTTTCCCGTTATTTGGAAATAAAAAAAATCAATTTCGATTTTTTTCAGAATACCTCGGAGCCGTGAGGTATTTTTGAGTTTAGAAAAGCAAAATATGCATATTGAAATTATCCAACTGTTTTTCCTTTACCAAATTTTTGTATCGCACCTATTTACCCAGATATAGCAAATTTTCCGAGCTGAGTAAACATTTTGTATATACAAGATGGGGAAAAACTGAATAATTACAGTAACTTTTCAGTGGGTTTTGTTTTACCAAGAATTGTAAATCTATTTAACAGTATATAATTTTCAAAAATATGTTACCAATGAAACATTTTTTTTTACATTTTTAGGCAGAAACGATTGTATTTTCATTGGGTATTTTCGAAAAATCAACGAATTTCAATTGAACTATCCAGTAAATGACATTTTTTATTTCTTACCTTGTGTCCATTTTCCTCCCTGAGCTGGACCGTCTTGATCTTGTTGACAACTGGCAATAACAACCAGAGCAAAGAGAAAAACAACTAGAGAAGTTTTCATTTTTGCTTTTTGTATTTCTTGAATCTAGTTAAGTACTATTGTAGAACTATACAAAAAGTTTGTTTCGGATTCTTTATATAGTTAACTTGTTGACTATTAGTTAATAGATTTGTTTGTTTTTAGATTACTTGACACGGGTACATATAATTGTTGACTAAATTTAAACCCCCCGTGTAGAGTTTTGTTTGCTGATGGATATTATTAAATACTATTTTTGTGTATTTAATATTAATAAAATAATTCTGGAAAACATTTACACAATCACTGGAAAATAATACGATTGCTCAGTGGAATTTTTATTACGTGAAGTAATATCGTTATTGTTGTCATACGTTTTATTAATTACTTCTGTACAATAGGGAAAGACAACTGATTATTTGATACCATTAGGTTGCCGAGAATATGGCGATTAGAACATAAAAATTATTTGGCATTTAGCCAAATCAAATTAGTCAATCAACTGAAACATGAACAACTAGCAAACTAATAAAGGAAGAGGAATTGATTAGTTTTACATCGGACAACATCTCGAACATTTTGATATTTTAAATATATGAAAGAAATTTGCTTTTTAATCTTTCAAAAATATTTTATTAGAAACTCTACACGTGTTTCGGCTTTTTAGGCCTTTATCAAGAGTACAGGGAATACTGAACAGTAAAATTTGTGTTCATTATTTTATAAAAAAAAAAAAATATAGACAAAACAAAATATAATTTTAAAAAATTATTTTTTAAAAGTGGAATATTATTTTTTTTTTAAAAATGAATATTTTTTTTTAAAAATGAAGGGGGGAAAAAAATTTTGTGTTTTTTTTTTTTTTTTTTTTTTTTTTTTAACCGCTTTTTTTTTTTTTTTTTGTTCTAAAAAAAAACGTCTCTTTCCTTTCTTTTCCGAATGGAGTAATTTGACATTATTTACATCTATAAAATGACTGTTTTCTATACAATGTGTTGACATGCCCGTACTATATACATGTTTACAATAGATTTCCTGTGTTCCCTCGAATCGCTTTTTTACATTTCGTCCAGTTTGTCCAATGTATATAGCATCACAGTCACTACATTTTAACTCGTATACTCCTGTTTTTGTAGCTTTTCAGTTTTGTCTTTATTGTTAATTAACATTTTACCTAAATTATTTTTATTTACTGAAATTGTTCTACATCCCAGTTTATTCAGTTTATTACTAACTCTGTTGCTGATCTTAGGCCTATAATTAATACATTTATATCTCTTATTGCATTCCTAAGAAGAAGCGGCATAAAACTCTTTACGTAAATTTTTCTTTTGTTTGTTTTTTATTAGTTTATCAATTAGGTTTTCTTTATAGCCATTGTTTCTCGCAATTTCTTTGATTACGTTAACTTCTTTTTTTAAAATTCTCTTCGCTTAATGGAAATGTTAATAGACGGTGTATGTAGCTGTGGAATGGTGCCATTTTTATTTGCAATGATTGATTAGATTTATAATGAATTATTGTATCTGTGCAAGTAGGTTTACGATAAATGCCAAACTCTAAGCTATTATTAATATTTTTTAAATTAATGTCTAAAAAAGTTTAAACCCTCGTCATTTTCCATTTCTAATGTGAATTGAATTTTCTGATTAAGTGAATTTAGAAAACCTAAGAATTTATTTAACTGCCTTTCCGTACCTTTCCAAATGCAAAACACATCATCTACGTAACGGGTCCAGAAAAATATATTTTCAATTAAAACGTTTTTTGTATTAAAGAGTACATTTTCAAAATCGGACATAAAAATTTCAGCTAGTAAGGGAGATATGGGTGAACCCATTGGTAATCCGTCTAATAATTTATAAATTTCCCCGTTAAATTTAAAATAATTTTGGTTAATACAATTTTTAATCAATAAATTTAGTTGTGTTTTGATGTCACTGTCAATATTGGAGTTATTTATAAGTTTGTCTATTATTTTAAATAATGTCTGCAACGGGATTGATGTAAAAAGACTTTTTACGTCGAACGAAACTAATTTTGCGTTACTAGGAACTATGAGATTTTTTACTTTTTCTATAAATTGAAAAGAATTTTTGATAGAATACTTAGATTCGAAGCTTGTGAGGGGAAGGCAATAAGATATTTAATTCCTTGCAAAGTTTAAATGATGGGGCGTTTACGTAGGATACGACTGGTCTAATGGGTATATTTTCTTTATGAATTTTAGGAAGTCCATAAAATAATGGCGGTGAAGGATTCATTATTTTGAATTTATATATTTGATCTGGTGGGATAATTGATGCACATTGTTTTATGGTTTCTAACGTGTTTGCTTGATACTTATTAGTTGGGTCATGATTTAATTTTATTATTTCATTTGTGTTTAAAATTGAAAATATTTTTGTGTTATACTCATTCTCCATTAAAATTGTTACGGTGTTACCTTTGTCAGCTTTGCAAAGAATTAAATTGTTATCTTGAATTTTCTTTTTTATACTTTTTACACTTGCTATTTATGTTTTATTATTTTTACATGATTCTATGTTATTGAATAAATTTACAATGCTAAGTTTGTCCTCAATCTGAATATTACTTAAAGAGTTTAAGGCCAATTCTGTATTTACTGCAAGTAATTCTACTTCTTGTTTATTACATTAGGCGAATATTTTAAGCCTTTCTCTAATAAATTAATTTCATTACAATTAAATTCAATTTCAGTAAGGTTGACTAATCTAGGATAAAATTTAAAAGAACATTTTGAAAGAATCTGGATGAATTTTAACTTTTCGAGTCGATTAAATTTACATAATCTAAATCATTTCAATATCTCTGGAGGGCCATCTACATTGAGGAATATTCCAAAGAGTCCCGGCTTAAAAGTACATATATAAAAAACACATGGTCGTTTTCTGTTTGATGTATACTATCAATTAAAAATTAAATTAGATTGCTGAACGCGATTAGTCGGTCAGGTCCGAAAAATAATTTGCTCAGTTATTTCCTGTCACTATATAGCACCCTCCTCAATTTGGTAATATATGCACCTGACTGGACTAGATTCTCCACAAAATTCAATAAATCAAAGATATGTTCAAATTTGGCAATAAAAATTTAAAAGGAATTAGGCAGCGGAAATATTTGCTATTTTTTAGGGTAAGCAGTTATAAAAAATCTTATTTTTTTAAAGAGCGTTTATATGATTAAATTGATTGATATATATCTTTGATATGAATGCGTTTATTTATATATCTGTAGTATACACAACCAGTATTGAGGGCAATAAGCCGGGATAAACGTCCCTACATAATAGTATGGTCACAAAAAAATCGATGTTCGTATTTTTTTTTGGAGCGGACCATACTAAAAGTTGTCAATTGGCTAACAAACGAGATTGGTAAAGTTCCAACTCAATTGAATAACGTTAACCTGTGCCTCATCAAGGTTGAAATTTTTACTTTTTTTGTGAAAATTGTTTTTTTATATAAATGCCTAAAAACATTGTAAGATTCAATTACATCTGCTCTCCAGATTTTACTTTATTTATTTTTTTCAATCATAATCCTGGGAGAATTTCGAATCTTATTATTAGTTTTACAATTTTTTTCTATCTTCAAAAATAAAGTGCCAAAAAAATTTTATTTTCAATGTCGATTACTCCGATTAGACTTAACGGAATTTAACAAACTTGGTCTCATTACAAAGGGCTTTTCTTAGTCTATCGAGTACGCTACGGTGTTTTCATTTGATTATTACCATTGCCGTTAGAAGGTGTTATCTGATTTGTCAAAGTTGAAATTATGAATAATTATCAGATCGTTGAAAACAAGTTAGCTGTGAAAATGACACAATGAAGAAACAACATAATATGTCAAAAATAATCACCTTGTCATTGTTGCTATTTTGTGTAGTATTTACTTTTCTAACTGAATTTGTTTACGTTTTGGAATTATTTCTTAAAATTATAATGATTCTTAGAAATGATAAGCTTTTGACATGTTAACGATTTTCTTCGAATGCATGAAAAATGCAACTGTTTCTGCCAGAGTCTATGCGTTGCAGTACACTGAAAGACTTCACGGTACAAGAGTTTTTATTCGACTGGCACTGGGCACATCGTTTACGTACTACAGGCAGTGTTGTTCCTAGTGAAAAAAATATGGTATTAAAATTTAGGGAAATTTAGTATTGAAAGTAAAGAAAAAGTACTAATACGTAGAAAAAGCACAGAAGTGTATACGAATTCTGTGTCAAAAGTTTAAACATATTATGCAAATTTCTACCATACGACTAGACAACTGACAGATGACAGGGCAGATTTCCAATTTCCACAGACAGACAGTTGTTGAGATAGGAGAAATACTGTTGCCAACCCAACATGTAGGAAGGAAAATAACTACGAAAAGATGTTGTCCGACTGAAGATATTCACATTGACTTAATTAAAAAAAAAATACTAAAAAGTAAAAAGGGGTACTGCAGTACTGACACTTGGAAAGAAGTACTAAATCTAGTACTTTAGTACTAGCAGGAACAACACTGACCACAGGATATGTGCAACTTCCTGTGCATCGGAAACAACATAGAGGTCGCACCGAAGAAAATGTTATAAATGCATATGTGCAATTTAATCCTCATTTAAGTACTAGAGCAATAGCCAGGGATTTGGGAATATGTCGAACCACTGTTCGAAATATTCTGAGAGAACATAAGTATTTATTTATAACGAATTAGTTCATCATAATTAGAAACATAGTGGGTTTATGCAAAAAAAATTGTTATAAAGTTTATAAAATTTATATTTTAAAGATAATGATATGTATGGTATAAAGTTTTTTGTTTTACGGCTATGTAATGCTGTTGTATCTCGGGGTTATCAACAATTTTGAGCAAGTATAGAAAATATATGACATGCAAAAACAAATATTTTCATATATTGCTTTAAAGAACTTTTTATAAAATGTAATAGATTTGTTGGATTTTTTTAGGTTGCGTCCATATCGCATAGTCCTCCATCAAAGTTTAAATGCTCGCGATTTCGATCAGAGACTGGATTATTGTAACTGGCTGTTGTAAATGATAGAGGAAGATCCTAGATTAATTTCACGTATTTTGTGGTCAGATGAGGCTTAATTTAGGAGTGATGGTACTGTAAATCGCCAGAATATGCATTATTGGTCTGAGACGAATCCGCGTTGGATGTGAGAGGTCCAATCACAGGGTCGTTGGTCTATAAATGAGGTGGACAAATAATTGGGCCTTTTATTTTCAATGAAACTTTTAAAGGAGCAAGTTTTCTAAATTTTTTAAGAAACGATTTGCCGCTACTTTTAGAAGACGCAGATCTAGCAATTCGTCATGATATATTTTTCCAACATGACGGGTGCCCGGCGCATTTTTGTCTGCACGTTCGAGATTTTTTAGACTAGACATATCCTGACAGGTGGATAGGACGTGGAAGTCTATTTCATTGGCCAGCCAGGTCCCCAGACCTAACTTGCCTAGATTTTTATGTGTGGTGGCGAATAAAAGATCTCGTTTTTGCCACCAGACCCACTACAAGGGACGACATGATTGAGAGAATAAGAAATGCCATTGAAAGTATTTCGATGGCAGAAGTAGAGACATCCATTCAATCCACCCGCCAAAAAATGAATTCTTGCATAGAAAATGAATTGAACATCTAGGGCCCCACTAATTATATTCTAATTCTTTTAAAGTATTGTAATGTGTTTTTTTGCGTTTACTTTATTAATTTAATTTATTAATTACCTACTAATTTTTATATTACATAATATATATTCTACTAAATATTTTTTGACATGTTATATTGTTTTTATTGTGTCATTTTCATAGCTAACTTGTTTTCAACAGCTACTTTGTAAATTTCATCGCCAAGATTTGATAATAATTCATAATTTCAACTTTGCTAATATCTACTGTTAGAAAAAGTTAACGAGTTGCGGTCTTCACTGACATCTGAAGCGTTTAATTCTCTATTTTACTGTGTAAAAATAAACATACTATTCCGTTTAAATTTTTTAAGAAAAGTACAATATTTGTTGACATGTCAGATAACGCCTTCTAGCGGCGACGGTAATAATCAAATGAAAACACCGCAAAGCGCACTCGAGAGACTAAGAAAAGTCCTTTGTAACGAGACCAAGTTTGTTAAATTCCGTTAAGTCAGCCAGCCATGCTTGTTTTAAAATTTTTTTTTAAAGTTTCATCAAAAAGCGAAAATGCGACTTGCACCGATTGAGATACCACAGATGATTTACCATTTTAGACAGTGCCTTGTCTACAAGTTCTTTATAAATTTGTTTGTAATTCACAAAAGATTTTAACAATTGTAGTTCTTGGTTGGGGGCCAAAGTGGGTTTGGGGGCGTTGAACCACGCTTCTACATAAATATTGATTATAAATAAACAAATGTCTGTGATACCTTTTTTTTTCTAAATTTGTTAATGAAAATTGATCCCTGAAAAGATATATTTTGAGAGAATAAATGGTCTTTGCCATTCATCTGGCTTGAATAATAAAGACAATTTTTTGGTAATAATCTCTTCACTTCGTCTAGCGTACTTCCTTGTCTTTATTTCTGGTCCTGTATCCTCTGTGTCTGAAGAATTCACCTCCATCTCTTCTTATTTATCTTTTCCTGATGTGTTGCTTATTGAAAATTCCAGTTGTACAATTAAATTTTTATCTAAAAAAAAAAAAAAAAAAAAAAAAACCAGTAAGCGGTAATAACCAGTAAGCAAAGCACTCACAGAAAATGGCATCAAGTCAAATAATCTCAACAAAAAACGAAAAGGGTAAACATGAAAAAAAAAAAGAGAGAAAAAACTCTACTAATCTACTTTGTTTTTTGATTTTGCCAATCTTGCCATCTCAGCTGCTCGTCTCTTTTCTCATCGTTGTTCTGCTTTTACGAAATTCTTGTCAACGCCTCCCATGCAACTAGGACATCCATTTTTTTCTGGAGTAACGAAAACTGCTTGTCGTCGTCAATCTTTCAAGTGTCTGGTTGGTATCTTAGTTTTCTCCCAAAAAATTACAACTTCCTGTATTGTACGATTTGTAGCTTCTCTGGTGTTCAATTTCATTTGCCGGATATTATAAAATAATAATATTATAAAATAAACTGCGTAAAACTTGAGAATTAGATGGTAATTTTACTGCTAGTGATTTGATGAGACATGTGACCAATTAAATAAAGTGGCGTTTCGTGGGTCAAGAGATAGGGAGGTCAATTAGAAAAGTTTACTGTAATACCCACCTTTTAAAGTGATTTAAATTCCAAGTCGATCCTCCGGTCTTTTGAGATGCAAAGTGGTCAATTACTTTTTCATTAAAGTCTTTTATCTTCTTTATTAATGTCCTTTCTATGGTAAGCATAGCTAAAGAAGATAACCTTTCCTGACCCATGGTATTTCTTAAAAATGTCTTTATTCTTTTTAAGGTGGAAGAACAACGTTCACTTTCGACGGTAGTCATAGGCAGAGTACACAAGACTTTTAACAGTTTGACACTTTCAGAAAAAGTATTGCACAAATTATTGTTAATAAAAAGCTGTAACAAAGCAACTGCACTTTCACTATTGGAAAAATCTTCTCGGCTATATAATACTTCTAATTCAGTTTTAAGTTTCAAATGATTTATGATTGGATACTCCGTTTTAACTAATTTAAACATATCTTGAGGAAAGCTTTTTTTATAATCTTTAAATCGATCTGCGTGAAATAACTGAGACACTGCTAAATGATTACTGAAGCCAAACCTGTTTTTGATCTCAGATGTAATTATATCACAAACTTCTAATCAAATTCTCCTTTTTGATTCTTCCGTTTTACATCTCTGGGCAGACTGCATGGATGTCTCCTCCAAATAGTTATTCAAAATTTTATTTCTGATGTTCTCAATTTTACTATTAAAAACGCCAATACACTTATTTACTGTTATGACATCGATATTACATTTTTGTAATTGATTGAACAATATATCACAATGAGGCATAACTAAATGAAAAAAAATTAACCAGTAAAGAAAATGTTCATTTTGTAAGTAGTTTTTTAAACCAATAGCTTGATTTAGAGTGTTGTTTTCTGATTCATTATCAATGATTTTTTCTAAACAATCTAATAATTCTGTTCGATAGGTATAAACAGTCTCTATGCACTTTGTATTAAAATTCTATTGTGTTGGAGCCGCCTTAGGTAATCTCACCTTAACAACATTATCTAACACGGCTGTTCTTTTTGGCGATTTTCCAAAGAATGAAGAAAAAGCTATGTAAATTAGCAAAAAAAAAGTTTTATGCTTTTATCCTGACTTGATGCTTTTTGTAAAATTAAATTTAGTTGATGAGCATAACAATGAATAAAATATATTTTGTACAACACTCATATTTAATAGTAAACACCAAAAACACTGTTTTACTTAATTTTACGACAAGGAGAAATTTACTAATGAAATAAAAACATTAAAAACAACGCGACAGAATTTACCGACCAACACGTACCTAGTCAGCATTAATACTGACTGCTCACTGTGTCAGGGACATTGTCCCCGCCAGTGTTTTCTGTCTCTTTTGCTTTCTGACGATTCGCGCATAAGTCTATTTCACTTTAATTCGTTGTAAATTCGATCCGTAGCTAGCTTTGAGGACACAAGTTGTGGATTGACCCAAGATTTTTAAATTCTATAAATGAATAATGTAATGAATATGAATGTAGATGCTCGGTGCTCGGAGGGGGATACGAAATCCTGCGATCTAGATATTTGCATAGTATTGTGCATAGAATGAATTAGAAACTTTAATATATTTTTTAAGAATATTAAATAAATAAATATATATATATGTATATATATATATATATATATATATATATATATATATATATATATATATATATATATATATATATATATATATATATATATATTTATTTTTAAACTTCAGAAAATGAATAGCTCTATTTTTTTATTTGTATGTGGGAGGTCATTGACCAAATGACCCTATAGAAGAACCGCCAGTGATCAAATACACCATTTCTTTCTGCCTTGAACCTGAACTCGAATCCGAACGAGCATGGTTCGATGATGCTGTAAAAGACATGTACCACAAACCTCACAGAAAAAACTCACTGAACGAAATGTTCACTGCTTGAAAAGCAAACGTAAACTAAAACCGTCTGACCCTGTCCTCAGGCATTCCAGACAGGGTTTCTCTGAAAAAAGGGTCCTTAACAATAGCTCTTTTGCAACAAAAACAGAAGTTTAAGGGATAGAACTATATATAAGATATGTACCCATTAACTTGCAATTCGTAAAAATATTTATAAAGTTGAAACAAATGTTTATTTTATGTCTTATTATGTATTGTATAATAATGTATTATTTGTATAATATATAATACAAAGGACACAAAAAAAAATGGTCAAAAGTAATTAAATGAGGTATCTGTTGCCAGTTTTCACTTATTTTCCAAAAAGAGCGACCTTGAGGATTCAAATCATATCCGGTCTTGGAAAATTATGGATATCTTCAAATATAAAAGTTTTAACAAAAAAGTGGTAGGAGTAAAACTTCAAGACAGCAACATTTCCTATGAAATGAAACAAGAATCAGGTTTCTAAGACGAATGATTCTCATTTTATGAGGGGTAAACAGCGATTTTTTGCAAAAAAATCTATTTTTACAACTTTAACCTCGATGAGGCACGGTTTACCGTTACCCAATTTAGCTAATCTTAATTTTTAGACAAATGGCAAGTTTTAGGAGTCCCGCCGGCATTACAATGAAAATATTTTCCCCCCTATACCTTATGACCACCCTAGATATAATATTATACGTAACTATACTCTTGTTCTGCAGTTGTTTCTTATTTCGTACACATCTTGATTGTGAAAGATATTTAAATATCTTATTTAAACTTGAATACAGCTACTCCAATAAACAACGAGTAAATGGTTTATTAATTACAATATTCAATTTGCCCAGAGTTAAAATTTATTATTGTTCTTCTCTACATTACTGGGTGGTGTTTTATTTTATTTGTCACGAGGGATATTATTTATTCATTTAAAATTTCCGTGGCAAATCAACTATTTAGTTAATTGGTAATTAAGTATGGGAAGTTTTGTTGCAAAATTATTTATTTAGGAATTAGGTAAGAGAATAATATTTTATTTACTCACACTAAACCCCCCTATGTTGATTTTTGTTAGCTTGCGGATTTGTATTTTATCATGTTATTTTTATATATGTATAAAATTTAAGTTTATTACTTAGTTTATTAATAGAATTAATTTATTTTTAGTGAACAATGTATCCAATATGTCATCAGAAAAATAGTTTGAAGGATTGATAACTAATTTCGTACCCATTGCCATTATAACAAAGTTTATTTTAAGATATACATGGTAGGTAACATTATTTAACTATTTCAGTTTGATACAGTCATTATTCGTTTCCTAAATTTTCGTTTAGTTTTCCCGAATTAAAAAAAATTCGCTCATAAAAACCATTTAGTTTATTTAAAAGATAATTTACAAAAATATTTACGTAAAAATATATAAAATTGAACAAAGGATGTAAGTAACTATAATAATAAATATTATGTAATACCTTATATATAACGTACCGGGTGTACCATTTAGTCCAAATAAAATCTTTATTATCTTAGACACAGAAAAAATTTTATACGAAAGTTGTCGTACATTAATCGAAGTAACTAATGTAATCAAAACTTATGATGCCCAAATTTTTCCTTGTCAAAAAAACTTGCGTCTTTTAAAATAAACACCCTATATATTACTATATTTTTTGAATTCTTGATAACATTTCTTTTCAAAAATATAAACATGTTGGGGTATAACCTCAATCTTTAATCTTAAAGATACGAACAAAAAAAATAAAATAGGTTTTGTTGTACATATCGATTGGAGTACAAATTGATATATTTAAATAGTATACAATACACTTTGTTACTTTGGCTAAGGCATCTGAGAGGTATATTTGGAATGGTGAGCACTCGGTATTTCATGAAACATTGAGATTACACCCCAATATGTTTATATTTTTGAAAATCATGTTTTTCAAATATTCCAAAACTATAATACTTAAGTTGTTCTGTTTAAAAAACCAGAGGAAAATTTTAATACCCTGTATAAGTCTTGAATACATTAGTTTGTAGTTCTAGTGATACACAACAACTTTCATATAAGACTTCTTTCTGTATCTAAGATAATAAAGTTATTATTTGGACTTACATCTTAAGCGGTACACTTGGTATATATAAAATTTATTTTAAAATGAATGCACATTTATTTATTTGTTCCTATTCATATACCAGATGTTCCACATAAATAAAGCTGCAAATCGTTTCTGTGTATCATGGTCGTAGAGTACAGATGTACTTACTGTCGCCGGCATTCACCTTGACCGCGAAACTCTTTCTCCAGTCCAGTCTATTATTAGCTTTCGAGTTGTGTACACGTTAAGTCACTTGGGCGTATTGCATATTGTTTTTGTGTTTTTATTTTATTTGTTGTACTGTATAATTGATATTAATTTAATAATAAAGCATGGCAGACGTACGCAGGGGTAGAAAACGGCCATTTGCTGACAAAGTGAATAAATTCATAGGTGAATTCCCGGACTTATTCTATGATGGTGCTAAAATAATTTGTAAAGTGTGCGAGAAAGATTTGATAGGCTGGGATTGTGGACTTCACGTAAATAGTGTGCACCATAAAAATAAAAAATTGGCGTGCCTTCGACAACACAGTTTATGTTTGATTTACTATTAATGCTGATTGCCTGTAATGTTCCGCTGCACATACTCAATAAATAACCATTTCGAGAGTTCTGGAATAAATACAATGCCCAGGTGAAGTCACCAAATCGCATAACGTTATGTAACTATCTACCAACTGTACACGTAGACATGGTAAATAAGATGAAATGAAAATTATAAAATACACGGCTGTGGTTATCTGTTGATGAGACAACAGATTGTAAAAAAAAAATCTATTTTAAATATTATAGTACGAGTACTGGACCCTCTTAAACCGACAGTTCCACTGTTACTAGCTAGTAAAAGACTAAGTCAGTGTACTAGCGAAACAATTACCAGGGTGGTGCTGGAGACGTTAGAAAAATTTGAACTGTTAAAAAGTCAAGTGCTGATGTTTGTGACTAATGGTGCCGTACAATGCGTTCGGTAGGCCGTTCTTTGCAAGAACAAGGTTGTACGTTTATACATGTTACGTGTAAAGTACATGCTTTACATCTTGTGGCAGAAACTATTCGAAAAGGTTTTCCAGAGGTGGATGCATTAATAGCAAGTACAAAAATAGTGTTTCTTAAATCTCCTATACGTCTCCGTGCATTTCATAGCAAGTGTCACGGTATTCCTGAACCACCACAGCCGATTCTTACACGTTGGGGACCATGGTTGCAGGCAATTTTTTATTATGCTGAATATTTCCAACAAATAAAAGCTGTGATACTACAATCCAGATGAGGCTGCAGCAATTAAGGAAAGCCAGACAAATTTCGAAGATATCTTCGTTGAAACAGCTTTAAAAAATATTGCGAAAAACTATAAACCATTACATGAAAGCATAAAAAATTAGAAAACAGTGCGTTGTCGTTAGCGGCGTCACTGCAAATAGTGGACGAAGTAAATCTACTGCTACACGATATAGGTGACGCAACAAATAAGCGCGTTAAAGAAAAGTTCGCAAGTGTGTTAAATAAAGACACCGGTTTTACCAAATTAAGACAAATGTGATGGTGCAGCCCCAGATCCGTTAAGTGCGTTCAAAGACTATTTTACGTATACGTGTATTACATCAGTAGATGTCGAACAGTCGTTTTCAGAATATAAGAATATAGGTATTTTCACCAAAGCGAACATCACTCATGGAGACAACCATAGAAACATACCTGATACTGCAAAATGGCTACACATCATCTCCAGTTTGTGATGAGCAAGCTAGTTCATCAAGCTAGTTAAGAGGGTAAGTTTTACATACATTGTTATAAATTGTAACAGTTTATTGTTTCTTGTATTAGTTAATTTCGCGTACGCCACTGTCCCACGGAACATTTTTGACAGCCCTACACATAAAACTCAATTACTAATGGAGATCAGCTTAAAAAAAAAAAAAGTAAAAATATATTTTACAAAATCTTTAATTTTAGTTTCTGCGTCAGAGTATGCGTGCATTAAAAAAAATAATAAAAGATTTGATTTCACTAAAAGAAATCGCCTACAATAGTGCATCAAATTTCATTGATTAGTAAGTGAATAAAATTTTGCCTGGTAAATCTTTTTACTGTTTATTAGAAAGAATTGCTGAACAACTGAAATCTTCCGTAGTTTTCTGAAAGTATTGTTGAATTAGGTGGTTTTAGTATAAATAATTCCCAAACATTTTGTAAGTTTACGTGTAAAAATATATTATATTGTGTGAAAATTAACATTTTTTTTAAAGTAATTTTATATAAACTAAAAATCATAACACTGGCATAGGCTACCAATACATATTCCTCCGAAACGACCGATTTTCTGACAATATTTACTACATTCAGTTACGTTGCAGTCATCTGAAAAGAAAAAGTCATTAATAATAGTACGAAAATTAAACGAAATATTTCAGTTGATATTACTGTATTATATAATACGTACGCCATATGTAGTTGTTTAAACAAATCAAAACATTTAAAGATATCTTCCCAGAAGAAATAAAAACACTTGTCTAAATTATCAAAAATTATTTTTGAGGTATGAAAGTGGTTCGACATTATAAATCTTTCTGTATATTGTATGATATGATATTGTATAATACTATTTTTTTTGTATGGACAAAAAAATTTTAGGACATTTGGCTTTAAAATCGTTATAAAATATATATTTTTTTACGTAAAATATGATATTGGCAAATACTCGTTAAATAGTATTTGGAATTTATAATTTACAACTTCTTTATGCGAAAACTAGAAATACTTACATATGTTCTGCATTTAGCAGTAGTCTTTTAGTATTTAAATATTCATTTAGGTGATTTACATTTGTCTAAAATTTGTATTAAATAGCAATAATGAATGACATTTCAACTAGTGCAACATATTTTTGAAATTTAAAGAACCTAACTCAAGTAATAATATCCAACATACTTTTTACTTGTGCAGCACCATTAAATTGTTGACCATTTTCATTGACAGCTGCTAAAACTGCTACAAAAATAGCAGAAATCGTGAAGAGAGCTAGGATAGCCTTCATTTTGAGAGCAAGTACAATATTTTAATTTAATAGTAGAAGTTGATATTTAATGAACTTATATTTCTCTGTACCCCTTTATATATCGGTCAATTACTATGTCAATATACCTGATAATAAGAAAAGTCAAGTAGTTATTTGTTTGCACCTTATTAAACTGTAACATTGTGTATACATAATAAATCAGGGGAAAAACTTGATTAGATGATAATATGTTATCTATCCACTATTAATTATTTTTAGTTTCTTGATCAGTGGGGATTACATAGTTATTATACTTTCATGAATGGCAAAATAGATTAAGTATACGGGGTGTTTCAGGATTAACTGAATAAACTTAAAATATGAATTCAGGATCTTAAAATAAGAAAAAGGTTTCCCATGGAGGTATGTACGAAAATGCTTCGTTAAAGAGTTACGCCCCTCTAAAGATGGAGGCTAAAAATTAGGTCTTCATTTTTTTTTAAATTTGGAAAAAGCTAAAAAATTAATTTTGGTAAAAATGTTCTACTAATAGCATATTTTTTTATTCAAAAACTATCAACTCGATGCAAAAATAAAAGAGACAAAAGAGTTTCTAAATGAATTAAGCTTTTCGAGGCACATATGATAATATTCGGGCCCGTTAAAAAGTTTGAAAAAAAAATGAAATGGCAGTTGTTGATTTCACCCAGTTTACCGATAAGGGATGATTGAGAAAATATCCCTGAAAACTGAATGGATGAACTAGGATGTTGTAACTTAAAATTAATTACAAGTTGGCAGGACATGTAGATTTCTAAAAATTAATTAATTAAATTAAAGAGATATTCTTACAATTGTGCACTGTCTGAATGTTGTGAGCTCATACGACATGTATAGCACTAAAGGGGTATGATTAAGTAATATTTCACTCAAATTACAAGTTGGCAGGAGGAGCAGATTTAATTAATTAATTAAGTTAAAGGGATATTTTCACGATTGCGCTCTATCTGACCGTTGTAAGCTGATTCGCCTTATATGGAATTAAAGAGGGATGAATTAGTAATATTGTACTAAAATTACAAGTTGGCAGCGTAGTAAATTTCTCAAAATTAATTAATAAAATTAAAGGCATGTTTCATAATTGCGCCTTATCTGAGCATTGTAATCCTGGAGTGTGTTGGAACCTTTGATGTGAAGATAACAGTGACGTAGTTTTCCACGAAACACCAAAACACTATATACTGCAATCGACGCGCGTTTCGCCAATCAATCTACCCTATTTATACCTAAACTATTGTCACGGTTCATCGAACCGTTGTAACGAAGTGATTATTTTCTAGAATTAAATTATGTAACTAGGTGCTATTTGTCTGATCCAAAAGATATTTTAAACATTGTAGTACTTCGCCCTTAATAGTGGTATTGTCAGTTGCTCATTAATAATAGTATAATTGTTATTTATAAGATAGTTAGTATTGATCCGTTTGTATAAACATTACAATTATGCCGAGCTGCAGGCAGTACGTGAATCGCGAAACGCGAATCGCGCATATTGCCCCTGGTACTCCTGTGCCCGCCCCACCGTGAAGGACCCCGAGACTGGAAACAAACAAATCAGTTTCCGTCTGGCTGCTCACCGGAGAACCACGCCGACCAGCACAGTAAGTAATCTTGTGAGTATAAGGATATAGGTATTTAAATTTAATTCGGAATAATATAGGTATTTCAATTTAATTGCGAATTTTTCCGTAAAAGGTGACGTAGTCGCAATATTCCGCGCATGACTACCGCGCCCTCCTACTTCTGCTTTTGGCAGTATTTAGTAGCTTGAGGATTTTTCAGACAAATCAGTTCAGTTCCCGCCTGTCCGCCGACCGAAGCACCACGCCGACCAGCACAGTAAGTAATCTCGTGAGTATAAGGATATAGGTGTTTCAATTTAATTGCGTAAAAGGTGACGTATTGCCATATTCCGCGCATGACTACCGCGTCTCCTCCTACTTCTGCTTTTGGCAGAGTTTAGTAGCTTGAGGATTTTTCAGAGCGTCCAGGACAGTCCGTTGCTGCCGCCAGTACCTACCAGACGTGCCGACACCAACCGCTCCAGAGAGGAAGCAGCCCAGGATACGGAAGTAGGTATTAAGGTTTGGTAAATAAAGGTATAGTAAATAAAAGCCATAGTAAGTCATAGTCATAGTCTTAATGTGCTTGTATTAACGCTTGCTTGGTCACCTTTTTCACTGCTTAATCACCGTATTACCGTGTCGCACCGCTTGTACGCCCTCTTACTGTCCCCGCTCGCCTATAATTAAGACCGCTTGTAGAATAAGTTGTAAATATTAAGATGCAAATCATATATATAGTGTAAATAGTAACTAGTGTGTAGAATAAATGTAAATATATTGAATGAGAGTCGTTTCATTAACTGTAGTGTGTAAGTTACCTTTTCCCGACCCCTGGCTTATCCGTTTCTTCACTGTAGTTGCCCGGCCTCTATCGTCCCGCCGATAGAGTAAAGTGGTGTTTCTGCACTCTAAACAGAAACTGGCGCCCGAGATATCCGTACCGTGAGCACCGCCGTAGTGTTGGGCGTCAAAGTGACACTTCTGATCTTGTGTAGAACCGCGAAGTACGTCACACCGTGACCCGCTAGCCAATAAAGCGGGCTATTTGAGATAGGCCCTCTGTCACTATTCATACTATTTTTACACTTTATGATTTCCAATCTTTCAAATGCATCCAGCTGTCTAGTATTCGTTACATTCTTAATTAATCTTAAATTGCCAATATCTGTTTTATGGTTGTTCTCAAACGTATGTTGGGCTACACTAGACTTATCTGTTCTATCATATTTGAGATCGGCCATATGCTCTTTGAATTGCTCATCTAGTCTGTCCAACATACTTTTGGTTACAGTCCTTACAGCTAATTTCGTAAATCCCCGATTTTTTTGTTTGTTTTAATTTTGTCTTTTGGATTGCATAAAAATTGTTGTAGTTTGTTTCCCGATGAATGAACCACTGTCATACCTATATCTTTGAAAATCTTACAAATACCACGGGTGAATCTAAGATCGAATTGAATCTATACAAATTTCGGATTTTCTTTTTTCATTTTGAAAGGTCGAGGAATTTCGAAGCGACTCTTTAAACTTTCATTTCCTAATTACAAGTTGACTGGACGAGTAATTTTCTCAAAACGAATTAATTAAAATAAGAGGACCGGTGATCGATACAGTTGATAGTCGGTTGTCGGTTAGGTAGCACAGCCTATGATAAAAGAACTCCGTAGCATGATGAGCTACAGAGTATAACCTAGCTATACCCTGTGGATGAACGTTAAACTGTGAACTAGTGAACTAGTTTGCGAAAACTCAAAATGAACTTGATTGTCCATCACTATGAAATACAAAAGGAAGGAAAGAAAGAATATAAACTTGGAAGCAGGCGATTTGATTTGAAAATATAAAGCTGTTAGTTCCAGCAACCCACATTACGAGAGTGTGCTGACTCGGTTGCATAGGCTAGATATGATGTGAAAAGCAGAAATACTCGTAAGTGCGTTCTTTTTTAACTGAGAAAGTTGGTTTACGGTTACACTAAATAAATAAAAGCATAAATTTAAACCAAATTTAATAGTTTGAACTGCATTCAGATATCTTCATTCATTTTTACCCATTTTCTACGTTTTCCCATAATTTTTTTGTTTGTGAATCTTTTATTTCTGCACAAACGTTCTGTATTCAGTTTTTTGCATAGAATGCAGCATAGTAGATATTTTTACTTTCTTGCACATAATATAAGGAAGTATAGTAATCGCGGTTTTTTTCGACCTCGAAATTTTGATTGATATATACGTTTTGAACCCTTCTGAATCCATTCTGACTATTTTCCGAATGATGTCTGTCGGTTCCTGTGTGTGCGTGTGTATGGATGTGTGTGTGTCTGGGTGTGTCGATGTGTGTGCGTGTGTGTATATCCGCAGTTTTATCGAAAAGAATTAAACATTTTTATTGCATTTCCGGACGAATTTCGACGAATTATAATGAGAAAACATAACTTCATGGAAAAAAATCTGTCGGCATGTCTGTAGTATCGCGATCTTTCAAATTTGGTACACATGTTTTAAAGGCCAAAGACAGTGACAAATTCGGTGATGAACAAAATTGGCCAGGGAAAAGAAGGTCCACGGGTCCCAAACTTTTTTATATTTACCTTTACAAAAATAATATATTCTTGATGAAAGATTATAAATCACGTCTACTATATCAAGCTAATAAAATATATTTTCCAAGTACTTAAATAAAGCTGATGTAAACTGAAATTTTGTATATATTTGACCTCATAAAATGGGGTTAGGATAAATTTACCAGTTTGGCATTTCAAATGTCAAATTTAGTTACAAAAATAATGTCAATAAGAAGTAATTATTAAAGTATATGACATGAATTATTATTGACAGTATCGAATGACGCTGATAATTAATTATTTAAAAATTGTAATGAAATATTTCAAGGTATGTTATTAAAATTTAATTGAGGTGAGTGAAGAAAGTTATGTGCTGGCCACATCAGATATTTTAGTTTATTTTTATGAATCCACTTTTCACATGTATACCTGATGTGTCAATTTATGCTATAAAATAAACAGTATGAAAATAAAAAAAAGTTGTGAATATGTATATAAAGTGAATATTGTCGCCAATTAAAATTAAAAATAAATTTTATTAACAGTTATTAGTAATAACTGTTATTACTAGAGTTGGCAAGTCGTGCGGCTATTCAGTGGTGCAACAGCAGGTAAATAGATATCTGGTGAGGCAATGACCGGCTGGCGGACAAATCGAGGCGAGCCGCGAGACTAGTCTATTGTTGGGTGTCGTAGTGTTTACACGCTAATTTATTCCTCTCCGTTGCATTTTATATTGTTGAATTGTTGACAATTTTATTTGTTGTATTTTATTGTTGATATTAATTCAATAATAAAATATGTCAGATGTGCGGATTTATTCTATAATAGTGCTACAATAATTTGTAAGGTGTGCGAGACAATCCCGGTGTGCTGGGATAAATATGATTGTAGACGTTACGTAAATATTGTGCAGTATAAAACTAAAAAACTTGCGTGCCTTTTAAATCACAGTTTATGTTCGATTTACTGTTAATGCTGATTGCTGAACATACTCGATAAACAACCATCTTGGGACTTCTAGAATAAATACAATCCCCAGTTCCCCAGGTGATGTTACCGAGTCGCACAAAGTTGCGTAACTATGTACCAGCTGTACGCGAAGACATTGTAAATAAGATCAAATGTGTATTAAAAAATACACGGCTGTGGTTATGTGTTGAAGAGATGACAGATCGTAAAACTAAACTAAACCCTCTTAAATCGACATTTCCACTATTAGTAGCTAGCATAAGACTAACTGAGTGTACTGGCAAAACAATTACGCGGGTGGTGCTGGAGACGTTAGAAAAATTTAATCTGTCATCAAGTCAAGTGTTGATGCTTGTGACCGATGGTGCCGTGACAATGTGTTTGATAGGCTGTTCTCTTCAAGAACATGGTTGTAGGTTGGTACATGTTACGTGTAAAGTGCATGCTTTACCTCTTGTGGCAGAAACTATTCGACAAGGTTTTCCAGAGGTAGATGCATTAATAGCAAGTACAAAAAAAACGTTTTGCGCATTTCACAACAAATGTTCCGGTATTCCCGAACCACCACAGCCGATTCTTGCACGTTGGGGAAAATGATTAAAGGCAGCTTTTTATTCTGCCGAATATTTACAACAAATAAAAACTGTAATGCTACAATTCAATCCTGACGAGGCTGCAGCTATTGAGCCAGACAAAATTCGAAGATATTTCCGTTGAAACTTTAAAAACTATTCACAAGAACTAAAAAAGACTACATGACGCCATACAAAACTTACAAAACAGTGCGCTGTCGTTAGTGTAGTCACTGCAAATAGTGGACGAAGTAAATCGACTGCTACACTCTATAGGTGACGCAAAAAATGAGCCCGTTACAGAAAAGTTCGATACCGGTTTACCAGATTAAGTCAAATTTGTGTTGATACTGATGGTGCAAACCCAGATCCGTTAAGTGCGTTCAAAGACTATTTTAAGTATGCCTGTATTACATTAATAGATGTCGACGGTCGTTCTCAAAATATAAGCATATTTCTTCAACACGGAGACAACCATAGAAACATACCTGATGCTGCAAAGTTTTTACAGATCTCCAGTTTATGATAACCAAGCTAGTTCATCAAGCCAGTTAAGAGGGTTGCTTTTGCTACTAGTTAATTTCTTTTATTACGTTTATTATGATGCGTACGCCTAGTCCCGCCGCACATTTCTGCAAAATAGTCTAGTTATTACTTAGTGATGATGATTGATGACTCTTGTGAACTAATGGCGAATTTGTCCAGTCCAGAGGCACGAGCAACTAAAATTACCAAGAATTAATTGTGTTAACTTTGAACATAGTTTAACATAAAAATAGTAGGAATAAAAAAACCCATTATCTAAATCGACAGAATTAATATAAATAAATATTTTACTTTTAAGTGCACCTATTAAGTGCAACTTTTTTTGCATTACAAATTTCTATTGATGATTTTATTTTGTTTTTATTTCACTAATTCCACTTCTAGATTATTTGTATTTATTTTAGCCAGGATATCATTTTTATCGTAATCCAATTTTACAATTTAAAGTTAGCAACTTTTATAGCCGGATTAATAATTGTTTTTATTATTAAATCTGTAAATATACAACATTTTGTTTATATCTGTACAGATTATTCAATATATAGTGAGGCAATTTTTTATCCCCCCTTTGCTTGGCTATAACTTTTATAATTTGCAATTTTTTTTTGTTTTGTAGCGTGGACTTGAGGACGTCGAAGGACACCAAATACATAAAATATATTTTGTAACGCCATATTCTAAAATGACATTTATTGGACAGTTTCAATGAATCAAAACAATGTCATTATTGACAAGTGAAAAATAAAGAAAAAAGTGTGAAATACAGAAATTTTATTTCACAGTGTGAAATAAAATTTAATAGTCAACATACAACAAATTAAAGTTCTTACATCAAATATTTATTAATTATTAACAAATTTCATGAACAATTTTATTCATAATTTAACGAAAATTTATATGAATAGTACTGTTACTAACATTATTTATATTTATTCCTGTAATTATAGGTTCAGATGTGCGAAAAATATTTGATTCATTTATATTAATATGGTGGTTGGTCTGATTTTCATCAACTACTACATCGGCAGACATAGTTATTTCTGTAGTATTGTTTGAAAATATCTGTTTTGAAATTTCTTTTTCTGAATACTATCTTCTATATATCCCTTAGCAACTGTTGAGGATTTCCATCCCCCATGACGTTTTAAGGTAAGAATATCAGCTCCAGACCAGCTAATAGTGATGCCGAGGATCTCCTAAAGCTGTGACCCGTATACTGCTCAGGATTAGTTATGGTATTAAGCTATAATACTTGGTATTTTTTGAAAATGTATTAACACCAACTCGTTGGACCGTATACTTTTTCCCGCGATATTGAAGAAAAACCCTTTTGTAATTCACATAAATATTTAGTGGATTTATTCCATTAACTGTCTCACCAATTACTGTAAAAGTACTTTCAATGTAGGTCTTCGATTCAGGTACTTTAACAACCAGTATGTAGTCTTTTCTCACAATGTCATCAATGGTCATATTGTAGAGTTCCTCTCGACGACAAGCGCCAGCCAAGCACAATATTAATACCACTTTCAACATTAAAAACTTTTTTATCTGGTGCGTCTAGTAAAAAACGTTCGACATCTGCTCTGTTAAAAACTTTAGATTTCTTAACCCTATACCCAGTGGATTGTCTTTTCAAAAAAGTTTGGATACATCTACATTATTCTTTACATTCAAGACTGCTTTAAGCATCGAAAATTTAGATCAGAGACTTGAACATTTTAAAGTTTTTGCTTTTTCAGATAGATAAGTCAAAAGAACAGACTTAGACATGTTACTCACAGTTTTCTGCTTACACCAGTGCATAAATAAATCATATTCTTTTTCGTACAATTTTCTAAATTTCGCTGGTAATAAATCTAAAGTTACAGAAATTGCTTGTTCCCTGATTTCCGGAGGAGTACCAGGAATAAAATCTTTCTCACTATCACTCATTTTGTTCCAAATAATAATTATTGTAAAGTAGAATGTGCTAAATGCGACGTTTAAATCGTTCATTATTTAGTTGTTTTATTATTGGTTTCTATGGAAACAGCAATAGAATTTAGTCATTACTAAAGCTGGCCGAGGTCATCTGGCCGACAGAGCCGTCATATGACTCATATGTTTACATCATATCATAATACTTGAATAAGTACAATAAATGGAAATAAATTTGAACAATAATGTTACATTTTATAAAAATTTTTATAAAACTCACCCTTTTAAGCAGATTTATGAAGTAGTTTGGTTGTCGTCATCACAAAGTGGGGAAGATCTATAGTATAATAGCATCAGGTATGTTTCTACAGCTGTCTCCGTCAGCGATGTTCGCTTTGGTGAAAAAATATGTTTGTATTTTGAAAATGACCGTTCGACATCTACGGATGTAATACAGGCATAAGTAAAAGAATCTGTGAACTCACTTAACGAAGTTGTAGATGTACCATCACAAATTTGTCTTAAGTTGCTAAAATCAGGATCTTTCTGTAATACACTCTCGAATTTTTCACTAACGCGATTATTTTTTGCGTCATTTATAGCCTGTAGCTGTGTATTTACGTCGTCCACTATTTGCAGCGATTCCACTAACGACAACGAAGTATTTTGCAATTTTTCTATTGCGTCGTGTGTCCTCTATAATTGTTATTAATAGTTTTTAAATCTGTTTCAAGGGAAACGTCTTGAAAGCTTGTCTGGCTTTCCCTAAGAGCTGCAGCCTCGTTAGGGTTGAACTGTAGTATCACAGCTTTTATTTGTTGAAAATATTCAGCATAATAAAAAGCCGCTTTCAACCACGTTCCCCAACGTGTAAGAATCGGCTCTGGTGGTTCGTTTAGGAGATTTGAGAAATACTTTTTTTGTATTTGCTATTAATGCATCTACCTCTGGAAAACATTTTCGAATCGTTTCTGCCATAAGATGTAACGCATGCACTTTACACGTAACATGTAAAAACCTACAATTGTTTCTTTGAAGAGAACAGCCTACCACGCGCATTGTCGCTGCACCATCAGTCACTAACATCTATACTTGATTTGTTGAAAGTTCAAATTTTTCGAATGCCTCCAACACCACACGCGTAATTATTTCGCCAGTACACGCAGTTAATTAGTTTAATAGGGTCCAGTACACGTACTATAATATTTAAAAAAATATTTTTTTTACAATCTGTCGTCTCGTCAATACATAACCAGAGGCGTGTATTTTTTAATCCACATTTAATCCTATTTACAATGTCTTCACGAACAGCTGGAATATATCTACGTAACGATGTACGACTTGGTAAGTTCACCTGGGGATTGTATTTATTCCAAAACTCCCGAAATGGTTGTTTATCCAGTATGTGTAGCAGAATATTACAGGCTATTAACATTAACAATAAATCAAACATAAACCGAGTTGTCAAAGGCATGCCATATTTTTTTATTTTGATGTTGCACGGTATTGATATGACGACGACAATCTGTTTTGTGCCAGCACATTAAGTCTTGATTGCAAACTTTACAAATTATTTTGCATCCGTCATAGAATAAATCCGGAAATCACCGATAAATTTATTCACTGTGTCCGCGTACGGTCGTTTTTTACCCTTTGGCGCGTTTGACATTATGTATAATTTATAGGTACAACCTCAGGCATTAACCTTTTAAATAAGACTGCAGCGTAAATCACTTTTAAATCGGCACGTGTGACGCCAGCGCAAGACCGTGGCTGTACTTCAGCCACCTCGGCCAGCTTTAGTCATTACGACAAGGTAACTTTGTCAATTTGCCGTATTTTACAAAATTATATTGTTTTCTAATTTCGAATGCCGATACAAAAAATTTTGTATATAACTCGAAACTAAAATGCGTTTTTTTTACTCGTGTGGTGCCCTACTTGTAAAAAAAAACACCATTTTAGTCACTTGTTATATAAAATACTATTATTAAAAATGACAATAATTTTATTATTAACAAATAAACAATAGAATTCATAAATTTTTACATTTTAATTTTTATAGCTTTTTCCATTTACATTAAAGCAATGTTCAGGGCGGATTTCGTATGGTCCAATACCGCCATCATGCTGAAAATGCAATATTTGTCTAGTAGGTAATGGAGAGTAGGATTCGAAAAGTTCTCATTTCTCGAAGTCCTCTATGAAGATTTGTAAACACTTCTTTACATGCGATTCTACTAATTGGGAATCTTATATTTTGTTTATTTTTCGAGCTATAAAAAATTTTTCTCATAAAAGCGGGACAAACCAAACTTACAATTTTTTTAAATGGAACACCCTATTTGTTTACATTCTTGAAATCTGTGTTTTTTTTTGTGATATAATGATTTTGGTGCATGACTCCTATATCCGCTTGTGTCTTCAACTCATTATGTCATGAAAGTAACTATATATTCTTTCTATTTAAAAATATAATGCAAGGATAATGTAAAATAAATGATGCTGTAATATAAATTGCAATATGTAACTAATTGTTGACTACAATAATTGCAAAACTTCTGAGGAAAGTGAAAAACCTCTAAGTAATCTCTAAGGATCATTCCACGGAATTCCACATGCTTGTATTCTCCTTAACGCTAACGCTGACTAGTGACGGATTGTCTACCTCTGGTTTACATTACAACGTTGCTATTTAAGTTCTTTTAAATATCTAATGATTTAATACAAATACTGTATATGACATTGCTGTGATAAATTAAGGCAAATCAACTGTATTAAATGACTCAGTCACTTAATAAAGTTGATTGACATACCTTCTAGAAACGTTCAGTAGGTATATTTGATATAAAAAATCTATTCTATTTAAAAATATAACACAAGGATAATGTAAAATAAATGATGCTGTAATATAAATTGCAATATGTAACTAGGTAATTGTTGACTACAATAATTGCAAAACTTCTGAGGAAAGCGAAAAATCTCTAAGTAATCTCTAAGGATTATTCCACGGAATTCCACATGCTTGTATTCTGCGGATTGTCTACCTCTGGTTTACATTACAACGTTGCTATTAAAATTCTTTTAAATATCTAATAATTTAATACAAATACTGTATATGACATTACTGTGATAAATTAAGGCAAATCAACTGTATTAAATGACTCAGTCACTTAATAAAGTTGATTGACGTACCTTCTAGAAACATTCAGTAGGTATATTTGGTATAAAAAATCTTTGTTTTTTTTTAAATTCGTGTCATAATTTATTCATAATATTTGCAGCAGGTATTGACAAAAGGAACATAAATAATAATTACATATATATAACGCTCGTTTTGAAACTATTTTATTTGTGGAATAATAATTGTCATGTAAAATAAATGTCTTAAATGTAATTAATTATTGTCTAGAAGAATTCAGTTGTTGCCACCAATGTCGTAACAGTGACAAGTTTCTAAGTTATCTCCAACACAGTATCCACCAAAATGGCCGGTGGATTGACAGTAGTTGCTGCAGGGTACAACATTGCAACTGTCTGTAACAAAACAAAAAAAATGTAAATAATATGATGTAACTTATACGATTATATTAATGTTTATTGAAAGTTAAAAATATACCAGATTATATTTATCAAGTGGAAATGCCAAATATAAGCAGAGATAACAATGTTTACGTGCTTTAGAGTAAAAAGTAATTTTTTTTTTTATATTTCCAAAACTAAACCAGCTTGTTATATGATATGAATATATTATTATATAGTGCTTTTCAATGAAAACTATCCACCCTAAATAAATTTGGATATATTGATTTTTTGCAAAAAACGCAAAAACACATCAAAAAGAGAAAAGAGACACATTTTCTTATAAGTAGACCTAGAATTAGTTCCACCCCCTCTCCCCCAGAGCCACCCCTACATTTTTTTAAAATGGAACACCCCATATTTTTTTCAGGTCATTAGTTTTTCTCGAAGAGCTCATTAAAAAGTAAGGGTGGTTCTGGGGGTGAGGGGGTGGAACTAATCCTAGGTCTATTTATAAGAACATGTGTCCCCCTCTTTTCTCTTTTTTGAAGTGTTTTTGCGTTTTTTGCAAAAATCAATATATCCAAATTTATTTAGGGTGGATAATTTTCATTGAAATGTACTGTATTGAAAATAGTTACTGCATTATGATGAGAATCAAGGATGATGAAATCATCGAAGTGGAATTTTCTTAATATTTTGAAAATATTGTAACGTATAGGTACTTAAAAATCATTTCCAAAATAATATAAAATTTTGTAACTTTTATAATAGTTTCACCTTCAATGCAGCTAAAAATTATCAGTTAAGAAATATAGATATACATACATATAAATATTATCTGGAAACAACATAACCTATTTTCCAAAATTGCCTATATAATATCCATGTTTCTTAATTATATTATTGATAATTTTTAGCTGATCTGAAGATGGGACTATTATAAAAGTTCCGAGATAGGTTATGTTCTCTTTTTTAATAATAAATTGTTGGTTGTGAGAAAAGGAATCCTTTCATTAACCCACCTCATGTAAAATATACTTTGGTATATTTAATTTAATAAATATGTAAAATATGTTTCTTGAGAATTTTATATTAGGAAGTTAATTTTAAAATAGATGTTAGTTAATCAATCAAATGAGTTACAAAAAAAGAAATCACAGAAAAAAATAGTGTTCGTTGACAATGTACAAATTTTACATGAATATCTGAATCCGTTTCTGTACACCGTGAAAATGAATTCATATGAAGTGATAATAAAGTAAATAAATGAAATTTTAAAATAAAATAAAATGTATTGTTAAAAATGTTTCAACCAAAAACGTTGAAACAATGTTTGATATAAATAAACGGACTTTCAATTTTATTTGACATATGTATTTTTTGTTTAATTTTCAAATACTAGCTTATTTTTTACATTTTTGCTTTCACAAAACAAATTTCATAAAAAAAATGTATGTATATATATTTCTGTTCGGTTTGTAGTTTAATTTCATATAAATAAACATTTTCAATAAATCCTTACACTTTTATGCAGGTAATAAATTAAAACGATATTTAAAAAACAATGCCATTAAAATTTGAACTTTTTTATGTAAAAAAAATAATGTCTTACCTGCGATAGCCGCCGCAATAAAAAGAGCAAAGAGAAATACGACCAATATAACCTTCATTTTAAAAGATTTTTTACTAATACGGATTATTAGTTTGTTAACACAAATTGTATAAACAATGTGAATGCTTGAGTTCGTTGTATCTTTGCTTTTATATACATGTAAAACAACTCGAGATAAAGTTAAAATCCCCTTAACTTGCTTGAGTCATCATTTACTTAAATAGAATTGTTTCAAAACAACTTAAGCGCTTTCCTGTAAACAGTCAAATTCCTGTTAACAATAAATAAAAAAAAACAAATAACCCAATGGAGGCAAATTGTAATTCAAGGGGATTCAACATCAGTTTTCTATTTCACAGTATGGAAATTTTACTGAAGTAAAATGATCAATGTGAATTGTTAAGAGACAAATTTAACTATTTCAGTGGCTATTGTATTAAGCATTGCAACAATATCATCCCATATCGTAACCAAACCCTAAAAAATAATTTTGTTCTGTCCCGAACCATCTCATAAGAGACGCAAATAAATTGTAGGGAAATAGTTAGCGACTACTATCCATTCAAGTCGTTTAAAGTTGTATTATTAAAGCCGCTTTACAGTCTGCAATTTTCTTGCAAGGATGTTGCAGTGGCCATTTCTTGCAAGCAATATTTCTTGACGGTACGTTTTATAGCTGGCAATTTATGTAATTGCAATAATGTGCGAGATTTGCCAACTTTGTAAAAATAAATTGTACTGTGTCAAACAAAGTAAACAATAAACATTAACCTAACTTATTCTGCACGTTTTAGTCGCCGAGAATATTCATATGAATACCCTTTTCAAAACGAACAAGTTAAAGAGAAAAAAGTGCATTTACATTAGGTATAATTATTGTTGCTGCTACTCTCACGGATATGTAATTGAGACCAAGACCACGACGGTGGTGGGTGAGACCGTGGTTAAATTAAAACAGGGGGAATATTCGCTTGATTGAAGAATTTATAAAATCTGACCGTCAAAAATATACAAATTACTTAAGAATGGATGAAAATACATTTAGAAAACTTTTAAAAAAGATTGAACATAGAATAACGAAATAAACATATTGTCGAGAAACCATATCAGCTACAGACAAATTAATAATTACTTTAAGATATCTAGCTACTGGTGAAAGCTTTCGCAGTTTGATGTATAACTATCGGGTTTCAGAAAGCAGTATCTCATTATTTGTTTCAGTTGTTTGTGAAGCAATATATGAAGAACTGAAGGAAGAATATTTGAAGGTATGAGCCCCTATGCATAGACAAATGTGTATTCAAGTTACACATCTTATTTTTGTAGGTTGCAACCACAGCTGCTGACTGGTTAGAAATTGCAAGAGATTTTGAGACAACGTGGAATGCACTAAATGTTATAGGTGAACTAGACGGTAAACATATCACCATTAATGCTCCCAAAGGTCAAGGTTCTGCCTATTTCAACTATAAAAAACAGCATAGTATAGTCCTACTAGCACTAGTTGATGTAAAATATAACTTTACTTACATAAATGTAGGAATTAATGGCAGACTATCAGATGGTGGTGTATTTTGGAACAGTGGTCTTGCTAAAGCTATTGAAGATAATAACCCTCAATTTTCCAGAAGATAAACCTCTACTTGGGAACATTTTCTGACACGAGAGTCAAGCAGTTCATACTTAGGGAATAACCCAGAAGATGAAATAGATTCGAGATATAAATTTGTCTTTGGATTGTCTAGGCAGAACCAGGGCAGGCCTACGAATGAAGTACTTAATATTAGAGAAGAATTTAAAGACTATTTCAGTTGAAGCGGTGGAGTGCCTTGGCAAGACGACATTATTTAATACTTATAAAAATGTCATAAATAATTATAATTTCTTTTACTTCATTAAATAGTATAACATAACATATTATGTGTAGTTTAAGTAATAAGGAATTCCTAACTTCTTTATGTGAATAAATATAAATAAATGTTGAATATAAATGTTACAACTTTTTATTAGTAACATTTTTTATAGTGATATTGTATAATGGAAAAAATTGTTCATATCCTAATATTTTAAAATCACTAATTTCTTTTTTCCCTCTGTCTTGTTTTGGCTGCAAAATTACTCTACAGGATAGTGTGTTTAAGGTCATCCAATATTTCTTCGTCATCAATTTTTTCCATCTCTGCTGCAACCAATCTGAAAAATAATGTAAAATTAAAATCGGACTAAGGCATTTTCATTATTATACAAGTTACATGAAGCGATGGCGCAGCTGATTTAACTCGCTGCTTAATTGAATGTGAATATTAATAACTTACTGTCCAAATAAGCTATAGGTGCTTTGTCCTGGTACTTCCGGTCCGAGTTCAGGTTCTTCCGATATGTTCTTTAATGTCACTATTGCTATTACTGCTACTAGTAGACCACTTATTTTCTCCCTTTTCGTGCATTTTCTTTTTGCTCTATTTGCGTTCTGCTCTTTTGGACTCCTCGACGGTGTTCTTGAAGTGGACGGAGCCCAAGATCCGCTTCTAGGCTCTGTTCTAGAGAAGCATGGAGATAACATTTCTATCACTACGTCTTTAATGTTGGCTATGTCTTCATCGTAGAGAACTTCAGAGTCAAACTAAAAAATAAAAATATGTACTACAAAGTTTAAAACCTGTTTAATTATAAGTTTGTGTATGGATTTAACAAAATTTGTAAATGAACACTATTGCCTTATACCTCTTGAACATCTGGGCCCCATTCCTGCATATTCTTCGATGTTATAGCAGTAATAATGATTATACGTCTTGTTCTCCAACTAGATATGTTTAATAACGACATAATTTATCATCAGATGATGTCACCTGACTTGAAACTTGATTATTTTTTAACTATTGCAATTCCTTGTTGCAGGAACTCCTTAGCAACACGATTCTCCATGAGGAAACTATTGGCACCATCATTTGGGCACATATATGTCATCGGTGGATGCTCCAGAAGCCTCCTTTTTTGATTTTTTGCGCTTCCGCCAAATATTTCGTTCTAATGGTATGAATTTTCTTTTCATATCAACTGCAGTTAAGTTTGTCAACTTCTTATTAAATTTGGTGGCTATTTTTTCTACAGCTTTATTTCTTACGTTTCTATTACGATACTCAGGTATGGTGGACAAATAAAAATACGGATACTCCTCGTATAATTAAATCAACAAACTAGTTGCCTCCTTAGGCCAATCAAAACTATTTCTGAAAAACAATTTTTGTTTAGGTTTCTCCATAAAATTGAAACCAATGACTAAGCAACAAGATCTAAAAATGAAATTTACCCTTTCTTACAAGACATTTTTCACTTCTTACTGTTTCAAAAACAAAACGGTGAAATTCAATAGTGCATTTTTTATCGTCTATAACCTCTAATCAGGCCATACGACAGAAATTAATATTCTACTAGTACTTTCTGTCTGTATTGGTACATAGGAAATCACTAACTTTTCCACCAGACTTGCACCGAAGTTGCAAGAAAAAATCGAGCAAAACCGATTATCTGAAATGTGCAATTAAATTAACAAACATGATCAGCTGGCTCTCAAGTGCGCATGCCTTTGATCAAGATTTCTTGCATTTGCAAAAAAATTGCAGACTGTAAAGCGGCTTTTAATCGGACAACATCATCTCCACATTGTGTTGTTAAGCCTAAAGGTATGTACGTATCCACCAAAGCAACATGTTTTTGCTTGCGTGATTATTAAAATGTTCCTGCATGTTCCAATATGTTGCTTCTTGTTGCCGCAACAAGAAAGCAAATATTCCATTTTGTTGGGTGTTTTCATTTGAAGCGGCAAACTTCAAAGGAAAAGCTGCAACAAGTCATATAAGTTGCGACGTTTTGTTTATGCGGTACTCTTTGTGACTTTACAGCATCATTGTTTATTAAATGTTCTTGAAAATAGGAATACTCAATTAAATAGCTATAAATCTAATCCAGTCTAATTTTTTCCACTACTTCATATACGAGGTAGTGGAAAAAATTAAATTATTTGACAATATCTATCTACCAATAAAATGTTAGGATATTTGGGAGACCTCAATGCTAGATCAAGAACCAAACCGAATTAAAGAAGGAATAAAAATGAGTCTTTCGTATAGTGTATGTATAGTAATACATAATATTTACAATAATTCCTTTTGTTCATATCCATGGCCATAAATGAATGTAAAATGAGAAAACGAGGTTGTTTAAAATTTTTTTATCAGTATTTGTAAATAAAAAAATATTTATTTTAGTATCTAATGGCTCATAGTAAAAAGGAAAATGTGCTCGTTGTTAAAATATAAAGTAAAAAGTAGTTTTATAATAAAAATAATATTAATTTCGATCAATGATCGACACTTAAAACTAATAGCAATTAATACGCACCATTATTATAATGTTTCTATTTTTGGCCTGGCCTAGTTCGTACTAAGGTCCGTCCTGTCTGGCTTTGCCCAAAAAATTTTTGACAAAATAGAACATTTCAGATCCATACAAAATTTAATAAAACATTTTCATGCAATTTAAATTTATTTAGTAGTTTGGTGCTATAAAAAAAATGAATTAAAAAAATACAGTATTTATATAATAAAATATCAACAATTCATTTCACATACACAAACATAAATTATGAGAACAGTGTCCTTTTCGTGGGAAACACTGAGCCGAACAGACCACGCCAATACAAGTGACTCTCGACTCCTGGTTGGGTACATCCTTGGCTGGGGTGCCTGTAAAGTAAAATTAATGTCTTAATGTTATGGCATGTTTTTTTCAATTCAAATTAATCATTATTTTACTATAAATGGCATTTCGTTGTAGAAGATTTTACTGATAGACAATGATTTTCTTGACTTTGCCGTAAATATAATTACACTGGGTGTTGTAAGACCCGAAAACAAAAATAAACCGGTAATACTTACAAAAAGATAGTATAATAGTTATTATAATAATATAATAATCAAATAATTTGCGCATTCCATTTTAAGTTCCTTTTACAAATGTAAATAAAAACCATGATATTTCGCATTCGCTCTGTGTGGAAATTAAAACGACTACTTGTTTTCTGTAAAATGTTTACATGATACTTCGATAAAAAACGCGCTCTCTAGAAAATTTTTTTTTCAAAAATTATATGTAGGTACACTCGAAAATGCAAAATTTTTGAGGGAAAAATATTTTTTGTTTATGTGCTGTGAAGTTATAATTATTTATTTATAAAAGATGTTTGCAAATGACCATGTTTAATAAAAAAAATGGTTTTCAGGAATTATATTTTTTATCTATGTCAATATGGTGTCAGCATTCTATTAGTAGTAGCAAATGTGACGAATGATGTCACCTGGGCTCGCAGAACGACCCTCTATCGACCTTCAGTAGTGCATAGTTCTCTAGCATAGGCACGCGGTGCGAAATATAAATTCACAAAATGTATTTATATGATACTGCGCGCCTGTGCTAGGAGGCGAATTTTTTTATGTGCTTTTATGAAATGAATGGGTATAGGTAAAACCAAATTTATTGTTACGGATTGGCAACACGTTAATGACTAACTAAACATCAATAGGTGACAGGTGGAAGTGTTATTAGTGAAAATCAAACAAACGATTAAATCGAGGATTTACCTTGAATACCAACAAAAATCAATATGGCGAAAATCTCGATTGTCCAAAGTTGACACTATTATCCATATTTTTTGACATCTGATCATTCACATATTCGTAAATTTTGTAACTTCCTTAAGTTATTCATTTGTCTGAAGTTTGCGAATTTGTTCAATGGCGAAATTTTTATTAATAACAATAAATGGTAAATCACAAACAATCACAATCAATTACATTATTTAGTTCAACTTTGGTTGTCTCTTCACTGCATTGTTCGATTTTCCCGGCTATTTTCCTAACCTGGTTACCTATTTATCTATTTCTACTAATAAGGGTCGGTTCTGCATCAATCAAATAATTTGTTAAATTGTTAACTTCACTTAACTGCAACATAACTTTTCTATAAAAGGTCGATGAATGCCGGAAAATCTTTATTGTTGTTTTGCTGCTTTTCGGCGCCATGTTTGATTAGTTCGAATTAGAAATAAGTGTTGATTTAATGTCGCTAATAACTATAAACAACTTTACAGTTTCAAAAAATGCCCCGACAATATTACAGGAACTTTAAATAAAACAGTTTCAGTTATCATTACTTTGAAGTGATTCTTTGGTAACGCTGTGCAGTCGGCATTACCACTAATTATCGCTTTAAAGTTGAAAATGCTTTAAAGTAATTCAGCGTAGTATCCGCGACGTTGCACATACTGCAGCAGTTACTTGAAAGTGTAATAACTATGCAGCACCTGAATTCAGTAGAATTTACGTAACTGTTACTACACGGGCACAGCACAAGGTGAATTTTACACTAAAGTCGCAAAGTTAAAGACAGTTATGAAATGCCTACTATATTAAAGTTCCAAAACCAGTTCCTGTCACTTTGGTGTTAGTTGGGATTAACGTTTATATGACAAAAGTGAGACAAGTTCGTTTGATTACTTTGAAAACACTTTTTTAGACACACATGTACAAATTTACGAAAGAAATACTGGAGAGCCTTCATTTTTTTTGTTTTAAACGTATACTGAAAAATATTAACCTTTCACTGCTTGTCCTAATTCTTTTGGTAACTTTTGGTAACTAAAGGGCACAAAACCTAACATTGTTGCAAGTAAAATAACCAGAAGTGCGCTCATATTTTTTTGTATCTCTTGTATTTAAAAGTTATATGTACCGATATGAACTGCTAAATTCTATTTTCCTGCACTTTTATATAAATCAAGTAATTGTTTACTTCCTAATATAAGTCGAACAATAAATCATAAAACATATAATAGTCCACGATTTTTACATATTCATTAAATATGAAAAAATAGTCACGTTTTGTGTTTTATTGGTTTGTATAAAATAAATTTTCCTCAGGTAAAGGCAAAGAAAATTAATTTTGACTAAGAATGAATTAAATTTACTACCGGATACAAGATCGCAGTAGATATATGATTTTGATAGTGATAAGATTATTAAGAAATAAAAAATAAAAATAGACACCTGTTATTTCTTATCAGTTATCGCTGTACTGTTACAATAAAAGAAACAATGCACCAAAATACACGGAAGAAAGTCTAAACTATATTTAAGACTACTATTTTTTAAATTCTATATTTCCGCAAGAATAGATATTTTTCCATCAAGGAAAACGTTATTCTTAAAAGTCATTATCTTAGTCTCCTTCTTTTAATGATAACTAATTATTAACTTTTGAATAATGGTTCTACTTCAGTTAAGAGAAGTTTCGAACAATATTCAATACTAACTTATAGTAGGAGAGCCCAGTGACATTTTTCGGTGATGATTTAGTTAAGGCCTATTCTTTGAGAGGATGTTGAGAGGGGCATAACTAAGTGTCATCCGAGGATTAACCCGGATTCCAGTCATAAGGGGGTGGCAGAACGCCCCCAACGTGTAAAAAAACTGCATCTTTTTATTATTTAGTTAAGGCTGAAATTTTCTCCAGTAGTCCTCTGATAGCCCACAATCATCGATATAATTTTACAGAACAATTCGCCAGTCATAAGGGGTGGCAGATCACTCTCAACATGTCGTGTGAGCGATGAACTTTTTTATTATTTAGTTAAGCTTCATCTTTTAGTAAGTTGTTGTGACAACTATTTCAAGTGTAAATGCCAATTTGCAGAACAAAATGGCAGCATTAACATCCTGGCAGAACGATTTGAATATGTAAAAAATTTTTTACTTTCAACCGCATATATCTTTGGAAATATGCAACATATGAAGAAAATTTGTATTATTGTTTTTTGGGGGAAATTTAATTTTCTACAGAAAAGATCTTTTGACATTTTCATGTATCTCCTTTAGTTTCTGAGATATACTGAAAATTAAAAATTTGTTCACAATTTTTTACGTTCAGACGCAAATATCTTTGGAACTTGCTAGATGCGAGAATACGACTTGAAACACTTTTTTGTAGAAAATTTAATTCTCTATAAAAATAGTCTCTTAACATTTTCATGTATCTCCTTTAGTTTCTGAGATATACTGAAAATAAATAATTTTCTTTCCATTGCCGACAAACCGTTGGAGACGTACTAATTAATATTTCCCTAAAACCATGTTTTTTTATTCCTACAAGTTCAGAAACGTCGAAAAAGTGCCATTTTTAGCAATAGTGAAATTGAGCCCTATACCATTATACATTTTTTAACGCAGTCATGCGATGAAATGTTAAGGACAAGTCACCTTAGCCAAATTCTTTCCGATTATTTTTGATTCATCCGATTTTTTATATATTTCCGTACCCATTGAAAGAAAGTTCAATGATTTTTTTTCAGATGCTTCTATTGTTGCGTTCTCGAACTCGAAAAAATTTTTTTCGTTGCAATTGCGTTATCTGATTTTCATAATGATACTGATTTCAGAAAAATATAATCAATGCCTCTTGAGAACCCCAAAATATGATGAATATTATTGTAATTGTATTACTATAATAATTAAAAAAACCCGATTGCCATGAAAAAAATTATGAAAATTTTTTGGAAAAAATCGAAATTATTGAAATCCACGATCTCGATAGATAAAAAACATTGTAAATGTATGTTGAATCATTAATATCTTTTTTTGATCATATCAAAAATGTTCCAAAAAAAGGAAATACACGAAATAATTGGCTGGAGTAATGAAATCAAGGCGTGCATACAGGGTATTCAAATAGTTCTGCCAGTGTTAAAACCGCTATTTTGTTCTGTCAATTGGCATTTACACTTGAAACTTGAAATAACTGCGATAATAACTATCTTGAGCACCAGAATGTCCTACCTCACGAATGTTCTATTCATGAGGAAAATTCCTTATTTTCAGTATATCTCAGAGACTAAAGGAGATACGCGAAAATGTCAAGAGACTATTTTTGTAGAGAATTAAATTTCCTACAAAAGTGTTTCGAGTCGTATTCTCGCATCTAGCATAGTACCAAAGATATTTGCGTCTGAACGTAAAAAATTTTTGCAAATTTTTTTTAATTTTCAGTAAATTATCTCAGAAACTAAAGGAGATACACGAAAATGTCAAAAAACCTTTTTGGTAGAGAATTAAATTTCCCACAAGAAATAATAATACAACTTTCTCATATGTTGCATAGTTCCAAAGATATATGCGGCTGAAAGTAAAGAAATTTTTACAAATTCAAATCGTTCTGCCAGGGTGTTAATGTCGCCATTTTGTTCTGCAAATTAACATTTACACTTGAAATAGTTGTCACAACAACATACTAAAAGATGAAGCTTAACTAAATAATAAAAAGTTCATCGTTCACACATGTTGGGGGTGATCTGCCACCCCCCTTATGACTGGCCAATCGTTCTGTAAATATTATATCGATGATTGTAAGCTATCAGAGGACTAGTGGAGACAATTTCAGCCTTAACTAAATAATAAAAAAGATGCAGTTTTTTACACGTTGGGGGTGTTCTGCCACCCCTTTATGACTGGAATCCGGGTTAATCCTCGCGGATGACACTTAGTTATGCCCCCTCTCAACATCCTCTCAAAAAATAGGCCTTAACTAAATCATCACCGAAAAATGTCACTGGCTCTTAGACTATTATTGGATTAATAGTATCTATAATTCTTCCAGCAAAGTTGTTTTGTAGTTTTATTCCAAGAGTAGTATTCTTATGTCAACAAAAACATTTAAATAAGAATTTACATCAAGATGCCCTTATACTTACTCTCACGGTTAACAGTACTCGAAAGAAGTGTACTATTAAGAATATATTTAATACATACTTATACTTCGAAGGATTCAAACTTATATTGACTTAAAGACTTGCGCTAATGAAACTCAAAATATATCTTTTCCTTGGTTTACAATTGGTATATTATTGAAAAAATAATAATTTATTATGCCAAGTAATCTTCCTCTAGTGACAAGCATAAAAATTCAAGAATAATCGATTACTTTGATATAGAATAGTTCTCTTTCCATGTATGCAAAAACACCATCAGAATGAATACAAAAATGCCTAAATACGCTACGAGGATTAATTAAACAGAACCAAATTAATTACTAATAATACAGAGTGGGGCATTAGTGCGTTCGACTTCGATATCCCGAATTCTATGAAAGCTACAAACTTGATTTAAAACCATAAGTTTTTAATTTTTATTGCTGAATTTTGCAGTTATTGTTCAATAAATTGAAAATGGTCACAAATAGCCATAGGAATGTACGTACAAAAAAATGCTCGTTTTCAATCCTACGTCACATCGTCCAAAAATATACAGTACAGGGTGTTCCACCTAAAAAAATTGAGAAATAGCAGTTCAAAAAGTTGTAAATTTAAAAATTCTTTTTGGCCACCTTGTATACTTTTAGGGAGTGAAAATGGCCGAGAAAATCATTACGTCCAAGTGATTGGGAGAAAGTCATTATAATAATACAGGAGTGAAAGGAGGCCACAATGAGGTTTCAAAAAATGTTCTGATACACATGCTATTTCATTTAAAAAAAATGTTATGTGACCTTCATCTTGGCTCACCCTGTATATTCGAAAACAACTTCCGGTTATAGACTTTTTTTGTTTAGTTTATTTATGTTTTTAAATAAGGTTTCTAGCTATTGTAGAACTCGACATATCGAAGTAGCATGCATTATTTCCCCCCCCTGTGTATGACATTTTAAAATATATAAAAAAAATTAGTATGCATAGTGATGATTTAGTGTGAGATTGGTATGTGGCTTCATTAATATTAGAGTTAGAATTCCGGATATTATATAAAATAAGTATTTTTTTGTCGTTAAAACATTTATTTCTTTAAACTGTTATTGGTTAAATAAAGCATATATTCTAAAATATTATCAATTGCGGGTACATATTTTAGATAACTAAATTTAATTATTCTGCGCTAATTATTAATTAAGGTAATTGAAATTTTATTTAAATAAAACTTTTAAATGTTTCAAAATATTTAATGCACAAATATGTATCTAAATCACATATTTACAATTTTAAAAAACAAATTCATTTTCAGATTCTATCTATACTATGACCAACGTTACGTCACGCCCCTGACTGCACCGCTTCACTAGGGTTCATGCCTATTAACTTAATTCTACCTGTTATCGAAAAAGGTCGCAAGTCGCCCAACTGTCTTAACATTCGTCTCGTGTACGTTATCATCTGTTTTAATTATATGGTTCACTGCAGCGATTTGCGGCAAGGTTTTTATTTTTATACAAGGCGGCCTGATCACTCAAGCGAAAGAGACGGGTGTATATAAATTGCTTGAAACACGTGGACATATTTTATATTTTACATGTGATCTCTGTATTTAAAGAGGTAAAAGAGCATTTAGCTCTTTCACTTAGATAAATAGCCGACAAAATTTTTTGTATTACTCTACAGAATTTACGAAAACACTATAGGATACATGTTTTTACCGATGTAAGATTTGTGATTCGACTGCGCGTTGTCGGTATAAGACTTATCTATGTTCCAAGTACACGTTACACATTTCCTTTTACAATAAAATTCGTTGGCGGGAGTACTTGTGCAGTAAGTTTGACGTGAGGGGTAGATTATTAGGAAGTCGTAAGGATGAATTAAATGCCACTCTTTGACATAGTTTTAGTAATTTTAATTTTTTTTCTGAGAGCTATGATATTATCGATATTCTTTTAATACTAACTTCAATTTTTTCTTACGGAATTCGAAACAGCTTATTTTTTTACATAATATGAGGTAAATGTCAAAGTAGGTTGCATAATAATTTTTCGGGAAAAAAATACGTTGAACTTAAAAAAAGGCTAAATCAATAATCAGTAGAAATCACAAAAAAAAGTTTGACTGTAACCAGATATTTGTAAATAATTTGTTCACATTAGCAAATTTTTTTTGAATTACAGAATTATTAGTTTTTTTTTTTTCACGATAGGTAACTATGTTATGTCGGCGTGTTACCTACGTAGGTAGGTATCTATATAAACAAAATATCGATCGACATTGTACATTGCAAGTATAAACGTTATGTAAACATTTTTTAAAAATATGTGTAAAATTAATTTAAATTACGTGACATAGATGTCCAAAGTCTATCCACCTCCATAAAATATACTTCTCAATTTTAAACGCTGAATTTGAGGTTATGCGTACATTTAAAACATTGACGTATTATTAAGTAATGGACGGAGTCTTGGAAACAGAAATGAGCTGAAGAAATTCAACATAAGAAGAGAGAAAGACATACCGCAATCCATAAGAAAGAAAAGGAAATGAAGGGCTAAAGTCATATGACTTCAGCCCTGCAAATAGGACAATACCTGGGTCATTCCTGGGTATTATTTCATCTCTTTCTTTATTTTGGCATTCTCTTCTCTCTCTCTCTCTCTAGGTTCCGTCCATATTACCTATTAGGTCAATGATTCTAAATAACCGGTATATACTTCAATCGATAGTGACAGTTTTATGCTCTTTAAATTCGTACACTTGATTTTTTTTTGAAAAATGAATAGTTTTCGGCAAAATTCCAAAAAAAACTAAAAACATGTAACTTTAAGGGTAGTTTCTGAGGCCGTTCACTTGAACCCTTACCCTTACATCTAGTATTGTTTTTAGTCCTCCAATACATACTTTTTAAGTGACGGCAAAACTTTAACACACACGGTAACTCGCAACTCATTTTAAATGAGGATTCATACCTAGGTACTATTTGGGTCCCTTATCTGTTTTTTAATATGCGAAAAATATGTAAACATATTTATTATGTTGTACATTATTATTATGTTATGTTATGATTGACTAATACTAGTGGAAAATCATAGTAAATTCGCGAAATTATTTCAAAATAACCTTTGTAATTTGTCAACAAGATAATTGTTATAGTTCATCATAAATGATGTTGACGTACACGTCATCAATTTCAAATTTCTGAATCGATGAATTTACTACTTTGTTTGTAAGTGGTGGGCACTGCTGTCATGTCCCCAGAAGACATAAAAGTTACTTTTTACAATTCTGCGCATATATAATAATATAATAAGCTGATAGAAAAAATTTCCATGACTGAAATATACATAAGCTGATGACGTGAACGACAACATTTATGATATGAACTCTAACAATCACTCTAGAACAATTGCGACATGTATATCCGCCGTTTTCATCGTTTATTTTTGCTGAACAAAAAGGTGAACAAAAATAAGATAAGAATTAAGAAGTATTATACAGTAAATAGTGTTGCAATTGAAGGCAAATATAACAACACTTAAATGTCTATGTAAATGAAATTGCAAGGTATATAAAGTTACGGAAAAAAATAGTAGTTCATGTAGTATTGATACCTGTAACTTTTAAGCGTATACACGATAAATATCAGTATCATGAAGACAGTAGTGATTATTTTACTTGCAACAATATTGGTTGTTATTGGGTCCTCCAGCCCAGAAAACTTGCCAGAAGGTGCAGAGACAACTGTAAAAGGTATATATATTTTTTAGTATAACTTTTATTACATTTATTTTGATCTTTACTTTCTCATCTGACTATAGAGAAAGTATTGGTTTCTCAAAAAAATCAAGTCGGTGTGTCTGTGTCTATGTGTCTGTGGTTCTATGAGTGATCCAAGTTCAACATAGAACCTGTTGAATATGAATGAAATCGTTGCATCAGGGAGGATTTCCACATGTGGGTCCAAAAAAAAATTTGCGTAAAATCAAAAAAATATTTGAAATGACAACTGTGTCGAAAATTTCACGTCAGACTGAGAAAAATGGTGCCAAAATTAATTTTTCGCCTAAAAAAAAATCGGCAATTATTATAAGTGTAAACCAAATTAGAATTTTGAAAGAAAATTAATAATTTTCCTCATTTCGAATACGTACATAATTATGAGAAGGTACTGTCGAGATCCACCTACACGTACGATTTTTTATTTTCTTATGTTAGCAAAGTGAGAAATTATGCAAACATAATTAGTTTCAATTTTAATTACACAACTTAAAGATTTTTCAATTTTCTAGAATATTTAGAAACATTTTGGAAGATTCTAAAGGAATATTAAAAATGAATGAAAATATAACCACTCTCATGATATTTTTAAAATAAAAAAAAGTGTATGTCAAGGCCCAGCATGTATGACAATGGTTTGATACTAAATCATTATTTTGTAGAAAAAAGGATCCAAAACAACTCCTATGCCATATAATAGGAATAGAGACCCTTCAGAAATACAACGTATCCCTTAGAAATTGGACCTTGACCAGAATTAAGAAAATAAAATGAGAGTATATTATACTCTTATTAAAGAAAGTGTGCGTTAACCAAATTAGTTTCTCTAATTTAGAGGCAAATATGATCAAAGACCGATTTAAATGAGAATTAATCTCCGAGACAAGCAAAATGGTAACATACTTTCAGCCATCACTGTCAACAATCCTAAGCAGCACATTTAGTAATTTCTACGTAGTAGTTACCATCAGTAGCACTTTAAGTGACTTACACACACTGAAACTAGTTTACGACCTTCACTTTTAAGTTGGTAGAGCTGGCTGATCCGTTCTATACTCCATTCATTTTATATGAGCACATAAAAATTTTACCTGGGCTCGTAGAGCGACTCTTTATCGACCTTCAGTTGTGCATAGTTTTTCTAGCATGTATTATATAAATACACCGAATGTATTTATATAATACCACTCGCCTATGCTAAATTTTTTTATGTGCTTACATGAAATGAACGGATTATAGACCAAAGACAATTTTACTGTTTGGGATTGGCAACACGTTGATGACTGAATAAACGTCAACAGGTGGAAGTGTTATTGTTAGCGAAAATCAAACATATGATTAACTCGGCGATTTACTTGAATACCAACAAAATTATTGTAGCGAAATTCTCGATTGTCCAAAGTTTTTCTTCAAATTTTCTGTCATCTCGTCACTTTCACACATCCGTAAATTTTTGTAACTTCCCTAAGTTATTCATTTATTTGATTTTCGCGAATTTGTTCAATGAGCGAAGTTTTAGTTAATAACAATTAACTGTAAATCACAATCACAATCAATAACATTCTTTATTTCAACATTTGTTCGTTCCTCACTGCAATGTTCCATTTTCCCAAGAAGTTTCCTAACCTGATTATTTATCTGTTTCGACGAATAAGGGTCAGTTCCGCATCCATCAAATAATTTGTTTAATTGTTAACTTCATTTAACCGTAACATAACTTTTCAATAAAAGGTCGATGATTGCTGGAAAATCTTTATTGTTGCTTTACTGCTTTTCGACGCCATGTTCGATTAGTTTCAAATAAGAAAGTGTTGTCTTAAGAGCTAATATCACTTTATAGTAGGTTTTCAAGGTATACGTAACTTTGTAGTCATTTTGCACTAGTGGAGAGTAGTAAAAATCATTTTAACGTTATTTTTATTCAAGATATCACTAATAAGTCACACAACTTTAAATAGAACACTTTCAGTTATCATTACTTTGAAGTGATTCTTTGGTAACGCTGTGTAGTCGGCATTACTACTAATTATCACTTTAAAGTTGAAAATGCTTTAAAGTAATGCAGAGTAGTATCCATGACATTGCACATGCTGCAGCAGTTACTTGAATGTGTAATAACTATACAGTACTTGAATTCAGTAGATTTTAGTAATTGTTACTACACTGGCATACCACAAGCTGAATTTTACACTAAAATCGGAAATTTAGTGACAGTTGCCTACTATATTAAAGTTTCGAGACCAGTTCACGTCACTTTGGTGTTAGTTGGGATCATAGTATTCTTGTTTAACGAACACAGAACAATTTTAGCTTAAATTACACAAGAAAATATTATGTAAACACTATTTATTAAAAAGTAATTTTGCTTCACCCCGTGTAATAACTTTTAAGAGGAAAATCTGATTCTAATCAATTTATTTTACATTTCAGGTGTTCCACTCGATGACCCGTTCTACAAAGGATCAAGACATTGTTATCCTTCGAACTGTAGATCGCGATGTTACCCACGACGTGGATATTGTTCATGCAATACCTGTTATTGTTACTACTACTAGTATTAAACTGATTGCCTGATATATTATTAGTTGAACACGATTGTTATTATTTTTATATTTTGTGTTTTTTAATTAAAATTATTTTTATAATTCAGAACGAATTTTGCAAATATGTTACCATTTCATAATATTTACTTATTTCTCAGTATGTAATTTCGTATTATGTGACTATTATTATTATTTTTTAATATAAAAAACGATTTAAAATGATACATACTGAAATTTTATTTTATCTATTTTTATCTACTTGCAGAACCCTGTGTACGGTGGGCAAATTTCGATGTTTGTATAGGGTAACTCGGTAACTGTAAGAAATAAAAAAATGGAAGACACATTCCCGATCTCTATTTTTGAGACAAATTCACTGCCGAAAACAAAAATTTGCTATCGTCTTTTGTTTTCTAGTTATAAACAAAAATTTGATTTTTAGACTTTGTAAAGTTCTGAAAAAAACAACTTTTACATTCTTGAGGCACTTTTTTTCTGTATAATACAGTGGCGTCGGGAAAATTAAAAGAAGGGTGCAATTTCGAGTTATGGCATAATGTTGTATTCTTTTAAATGGGAATCATCATAGTTGGCTATGGCTTAGTTAAAAAGGATTTTTTTTCTCTTTCAAACTGTATATCATATGTGGGGTCGCTTTTGATGTGTAAGTATTTAATAGCGAAAATAATCTTTTGGTAGATTACTTTTTGCGTTTTTTTATATTTATTCCAAGTAGGCGTGTATCATCTATGACAGTGTTTATCCGTTTGTTAGTAAATTGCATATTAATAATTTTGCTTCCGCCATAATTACACCCCATTTAATCGTAATAGTGAAATGTCTTACGAAAATTACGAGAAATATGATATGCTACAATGCTTTATTCTAGTAGTAGTAGCTACTTATTTTACTAGGAAAGTAGGCCACAATAGGCTCTTTTTTACCTAGGAACCTACAGTTTAGCGTGGACTCCGAACCACGGTCTTCGACTGTCAACTAACCCACCGCCTGGGCCTGCCCACTTGCACCGCTAGCAGAGTGGCAAACCTCATGGGTAGGTCTCTTCGACCCTCCACCCGGGCTTACCTCTCCGCCTGCATCAGGCTAGCGGCCTTCCCGGGATTGTCTGTTGACAGCCTACCGACTGTTAGACGAGCTATCGTTCATCCATCCAATTGCCGGACTCGATCAGTGCTGCTTAACTTCACTGATCGATTATCGGAAGTTAAACGGATGTCCATACCTCATCCCCTATGCTTTATTCTAAGTAACAAAAATTGTTATATTGCATCCGAAATATAGTTCAATATATGTCAAGAAGACAACCTAATAAAGCTATTTTTAAGAGGTTAAAAGAAAATCTCATTAATTGTGAGTCCTTCAACAAGCCAAGACCAAAAAATCAGATATTTATATCTAATTTTATAATACATTACAATTACAAAATAGAAATTCAAATTAAAGTAAATGTTATGTTCTTTACATAAATTACACCTCTTCATAACACTCTGAACCGCATTAGAAATATGAAGATTTGAAATGGAATTCACACAGTCTATACAATTTTGTTTGAGTTTGAGTTCATTTGTCGGCTGGTTTTCTTGTATAATTTGTCTTTAATGTGGCCCCAAAAGAAAAATTCTAGTGGTGTTAAGTCAGGTGATCGTGATGGCCACCTCACTGGTCCGTTACTTGCCATACAGTTATTTCCAAAATTGGTATTTAATAATTCTGAAACGGTCCTGATATTATGAGGTGGTGCACCATTTTGTTAGAAGAACTGATTTCTTGTCTCAGTTAAGGGTAGATTGTCCATAAATTTCTCAATGATTTTCTGGTTTAAGATTTTGTAGTACCGTTGGCCATTAAGATTTTCTTGATATGTGTGATTTGTTAAAACACGATTGCCAAGTAGAGCAAACCAAAGCATCCCTGAGATTGCACATCAACGGTACAGTGAGGGTTCATATTAGACTCATCATGTCTGTTGAAAATTCCTGCACTGCTGATGTAGGCTTCATTTGTCCAAACTACATTTCTAGAAAAGAATGGTCTTTGTTGACTTTTTTGACGATACCATATGCAAAACTCCAGACGTTGCTGAAGATCAGTTGGTTGCAGGCGATGTTGTTTCTTTATTGCATAAATCATAAATCCACTGAGCGCTCTGGGACCTCGAATGCAGGTGGTTGCGTCACAGTCGTAGTATTTTACAAGGATGCCATGGGTGTATGAGGCAAATTTAGCGTTGTTGATTAATTAAATAAATAATTATTAGTAAGGAAAGAGATCACGGGTTTTTAATATTTGTGCAGCCAGGTGTATATATTTCATTTTTTAACATTTTATACGGTTAAACTAAAAAATCTGTAAATTATCTATATAAATGAAATAAAATACACAATAGGCACAATATTTTATTATTAATAATTGAATAATGAATGCCAAACATTTCTTAGCTTACCAAATAAAGGTATAAAAAAAACAAATGAATTATTGATGATTCCAAATTATTAATTTTGTGTTTTGTTTGCCAGTTTTCAAATTATTAATAAATTTAAGACTGTAAAATGTATACGTTGAGAATAAGTGCTTTAAGCACTTATTCTCAATAATTTAGAAAAACTGTCGATACGCAGCGCTTCTACTCACATGATGTGGTGTGAAAATAAAATGATATACTTTCAATTTCCATTCTTAAAATTTTTTTCGTTAATGGTTCTTGCTTTTGTAAAACAATAACTTCTATACTAAAATCAATAGACTAATGTAACCATTTTTTCTCGAGGAAATATGAATAAAACTTTCCGTAACTAATGTAATAAATGATAATTTTACATTTATTTATTATTTCGCTAATATACACTCACAATAAAAGTCTAGGGATACTTTACCAAAATTATACGACATAAAAGATACATTTGCTTGTTTTTTTTTCTAAATCAATGCAAACCACTTAACTGATGGTCAACATAAATTTAAGGATTCCAAACAATTTATATACAAGGTGTCCCATAATTAAGTACCTATATTCAAGAGGATAATAGAACTATAGAAAATAAGTTGAGTTTTGTATATAAACATTTGCTTTAAATCAGTTTATAAATAAAAGTGAGGAATCATTTTTGTAGAAGTATTGTATACCCATCCTACATTGCAATATTTAAGTACAAATAACTTAAAAACGATAGCTTATATCGACATTAAGTACGAGCATCTTTTTTTATGCAAAAATAAGATAACAAGTTATGGCTAAAATTCACCCCCCCCCACCTTTGTAATTCCTCCAACAAATCATGATATGTAGATAAAAATTTAATAAAATAATTTTTGCAACTCAAGACGTTTCGTATTTATTGGCAAATAACTATATTGTACTCACCCCCTTTAAGGGATTGTAGCTCCCTTATGAACTGACTTAAGGCAAATGTTTATATACAAAACTCAACTTGTTTTTATATTCCTATTACCCCCTTGAAAGAAGATACTTAATTATGGGACACCCTGTATATGGTTTAACTTTATTTAACTCTTTCACCCTGTAAATGGCCTGCAAATAATACAACCCCAAGATACATTGTGTTAAAAATAATCGCCTATATATGCTTTACATATATCTAATTACCCGTCACCGTCTGGCTGAAATTATCAGTGTTGAATTAAAAAATATGGATTTACAAAACGACAGCACTAATAATCATTTAAAAAATGACTAAACTTCTCATAAAACGACTTATTTGTAAAACAACATACACACATTTTAAAATTTATTCTGTGATATGTTTAAAAATTATTCAAAATAGATGCAGAAGAGCATTTGTCTAATTGTAAATACAAAACCAAAGATTTTATTTTTTTATTCCATTTCCTATTTTATTTATACTTACAATTTGTATTCTTAAAATTACTTCATTAATGGTTCTTGTTTTTGCAAAACAATACCTAACTCCTATACTAAATTCAATATGTTTTGCATTATATAACAGTTTTTCAGGAAATGAATAAAACTTTTCATTACTAGAATTACTTTTATTTGTATACCTATTACATGAACAAACCACCCCCCCTCTTTTCTTATCGTTCCCCATTTTAAAATAAAATAAAATGCATACAATTGTCACAGTAAACCAATTACGTGTAAAGCACTTACACCACGATTTATTTTTTATTGCGCTGATAACATACACGCCGCTCTAACGGCCACTACTACACTGATGATTTTCATTATAACGTATTAATTTAACCGCTCTTGAAGGTTCCTGGCGGCGAGACCTTGCAATAAGGAGAAATAACGTACTGGTTATACTGTGTCGACGTCTTGAAGTCCCAGAATCAGCTTCAATTTGACTACTTGAAATTGAGGTTTGCAACTGCCATTCCAATTACAGTTTTAGAAGTTTCTTCAACATCCTCAATGTTGTAATTTTTTGGTCTTGGCTTGTTGAAAAACCCACAATTAATAAGATTTTCTTTTAACCTCTTAAAAATAGCTTTATTAGGTTGTCTTCTTTCTGGATAGCGATTGAAATATATTTCGGATGCAATATCACAATTGTTATTAATTTGAATATAGCTTTCTTATTGACACAAAAAATTAACAATCAATAAGTAACCTTCTCACGTCATATAAACCTAACTTAGAATTTAAAAATTAGTAAGGAAAACGAAAAAAAGAGCGGGAAAATTACGTATTTAGGTAATAGTTCGTCTTAACTGGAAATACCAAATACAGTCAGTAGTGCAAAGTCTCAGGGGTCTAATTTATAAATTTAACAACCTCGACAAATATTAAAAACAAAAGAACTTGTCTTTATATAAAAGCTTAGTTGAATCCATAAAAGATAGGCAGTGGGTTGGGGTGGAGTTGGGTTTACTTAAAACCTTTGGAAATAACACAGAAAAGGACATTAAAATAATATTTAATAAAAGTATGTTATATCCAACAAACAGCTTCTAAGAAAGAAGTATTTGAATTCGAGATATATACTGTACACTATTCAAATTAAACCAGATAAAAAAGAAAAGCTATATATCAACACTCACGAAAAAGACTAAGAAGCAAAAATTGAAAGTTGAAAAAAAAGAGAAAGACTAAAGGACAGTTATGAATACATAGCTCCAAAAATGTATAAAAGTTGCCACTATCGTACAAAATATGCCAAATATAGTGAAATTTAAAAAAGAAATAACAAAATGGATTATAGCAAGAAGGGTCAGTAGGGTTTTAATAAAAAATTATTAATAAAATAAAAAAAAATCCTATGGTGTGTGAGAAAATGCAATAATACAATTTTCTAATAAAAAGAAATTATGAAAAATTTAAGTATAAATCGAAGGTGCAAATGCAGATGCAGGGTTGTGTGCAAGGGTAAGAAGTGGATGATGAATAAGAAGATGCAAAGAGAAAGTGCAAAAATGTAGGATGATGAAAAAAAGTGTGTGTTTATGTACGTGGACACTTTCATAAGTGGTCACTCTTGTCATTTGAAAATTGTATAAATAAATGCAAAAAACCAACTCCGTTGGTTTTATTTGTACTAGTGTAAAATGTACATTAAACCAATTATGTAATTAACACTAATTGTAATTGAATTATCGATGAACAAAAAGATTATATATAAATTCTAGCATATCATATTTCTCGTAATTTTTGTAAGACATCTTCACTTTTACGATTAAATAGGGTGTAATTATGAAGGAAACAAAATTACTAATATGCAATTTACTGACAAACGGATAAACACTGTCTTAGATGACATACGCCTACTTGGAATAAAAATAAAAAAACGCAAAAAGTAATCTACTAGAAGATTATTTTCGCTATTAAATACTTACACATCAAAAACGACGCCACATATGATATACAGTTTGAAGGAGAAAAATTTCCATAGCCAATTCCCATTTAAAAAAATACAACTTTATGTCATAACTCGAAATTGAACTTTTTTTTTTAATTTTCTCGACGCCACTGTATTATACAGAAAAAAGGTGCCTGAAGAATGTAAAAGTTTTTTTTCATAACTGTACAAACAACCAAAATATTGACATGTGTCTAAAAGTCGAAAAATCGAACTTTTGTGTATAACTCGAACACAAAAGACGATAGCAAATTTTTGTTTTCGCCAGTGAGTTTGTTTCAAAAAAAGAAATAAAGAATGTGTCTTCCATTTTTTTGTATCTCTTACAGTTACCGAGTTACCCTATACATACATCGAAATTTGATTATTTTTGAATATTCTTATCAAGAAAATTTTTTGACCATTCTCTTTTATTTTTTAAATTGATTGTTAAAAGAATATGAAATGTGAAGTAATTTTTATTATGCATTTCTTTTTATTGATAAATTCTGTGGTATAAATAAAATTTATAAAATTCTTTTAAAAATAGGTATATCAGTAGGTACTTGAAAATTATCGTTCAAAGAATCAGTCCTGCAAAGAAAAACTAGCTGATCAAAAACAAAACACGAAGACAGCATATACTGCACTCAACGTGCGTTTCGCCAACCAAGTTGGCTTCATCTGCAGATGATTAAAACTAACCATATGATAACAATTTGCCCTATTTATACTTTAGCTATTATTATGGCTCGGTTGCATCCAGCTATGTAGTATTTGTTACATTTCTAATTAATCTCAATAAGCAGAAGTTTCCGGAATAGTAATTGCTACGTAATAACTAATCCCCATTTTGGTGAATGCTTGGTGGAAGGATTGTTCCCATTACGTAACGGTCGCTAGTTGCGGAATCCTTTAAAATTCCACTGATGGTAGCTACTACGTAGAGAATGTGCTGCTTGGGTTACTACTATTTCTTAACTGCATTTTAATTGTAAATAATTTTAACACTTTTCTCTTTTTATGTTTATTGCAAACTTATTTAATATTTTGTGGGCGTTTTTATTTTTTTTGTTTTTTTTAAAAAAAGAGGAGAAAAAAAAAATATTTTTTTTTACAAGCGAGAGAAAAGCACATTTGTGCCCTAAAAAGAAAGCGCAAAGTTGCACTTTTCCGATGAGCGAGTGTTTTTTTACTTTGTCGCTCGAGAGTGAACGCTTAGTTACCATGGAAACCATAATAAAGAAACGTCTAGTGTATCTGCGACTTTGGACACAAAAGTAAGCATTGAGGGTATTTGACAGATGTCACCAATTTTGTGACCAGCGCGTGATTTTAAGATCGTTCTCGTACAATAAAAATGTCTTTACGTGAAAATTCAATGGAAATCGATGAAATTAGTGAAATTTCGTGCACTCCGCCGGAAACATGTGTAGCGCAAATTGATACTCACATTTTGAAATCTGAATTGTCAAATTTGAGGTTATTAATAATTATTAATTTTTACCAAACATTTTTATAAAAACACCGGTTGTAGAAAAAAATCCTGTGTCTAATTCGAGCGCAAAGTGACATTGCCGCTCTCTCGCTTAGAGCGCTCTTAATACACAAAAAGCTAATTCATTACAATATACATTATATATTATGACATGCGGGAAAATCATAGTAAATTCCCGAAATTAGATAACCTTTGTAATTTGTCAACAAGATAACGGTCAATTTAGAACAACGGCGACTTATATATATCCGCTGTTTATATGTTTTATTTTTGCTGAACTAAAAAGTGCACAAAAATAAGATAAGGAATACGAAGAATCGTACAGTAAATAGTGATGCAACTGAAGGTAAATACCCACAATAAAACTTAAATAACTATACAAATAAAATTACAAGGTATATATAAAGGTACGGAAAAAAAGTAGTTCATGCAGTATTGATACTTGTAACTTTTAAGCATATACCTACACGATATATATCAGTAGCATGAAGGCAGTAGTGATTATTTTACTTGCAACAATATTCGTTGTTGTGTCCTCCAGCCCAGAAAACTTGCCAAAAGGTGCAGAGGGAGCTTTAAAAGGTATGCATTTTTCAGTGTAATTTGTATTATATCTATTTTGATTTTTACTTTCTCATCTCAGAGAAAGAATTGGAGTTGTAAAAAAAAAATCAGATTCCAGATTATGATGACGTTTTGAGGCCCAAAGATACCAATTTTCTTAGAATCTTCATGCTGTTGGTGTGTCTGTGTATCCGTGGTTCTGTGAGTGATACATATTCTCAAATAATAAAAATGCCTTCAATAACTCACTTCAAAACTAAATTATCTTTTAGTCTTTATTATATTATGACTGACTCCTCAAGGTATATGCCAAGCCAGTAAAACTTCATAGCTGTTAAATCCAAATTAGGAGGATCGAGTTTTATAGAGAATTTAGGAACGATTCTTTCATTTCCTTGTAAGTTAGTAAAAGGAGAAATTTTGCATTCATATTTGGTTTCGATTTTATGGACACAATTTCAAAGAATTTTAAAAATTTTTTGGAGTATTTGGAAACATTTTGGAAATATTCCACTAGTGAATCATAATATGAACTCTCCAACGACATTTTTAAAATAAAAAAAGTAAAAAAAAGTCAAGGCCCAGTATATATGATTATAATTTAACACTAGGTCATTATTTTGTAGAAAAAAAATAACCAATCACAACCCCTATACCAATATAATTGAAATAGGGACAATTCTAAAATGCAACTTATCCTCTAGAAATTTGACGTTGACTAAAATTATGGGGGAATACACTATACCCCTATAATAGTATGTTATGCGACAACTAAATTAATTTCTCTAATTTAGTGGCAAATTTGGTTCAAAAAACCGTTTTAAATGAGGACCAATTTCAGAGACAAGCAAAATGGTAGTATATTTTCAGCCGTGTCTAAACAAGAAGCAATCACAGTATGCTTGCTCAGGGGACGGGGCAATCTTAGCTTAAATTACACTAGAAAATATTACGTGAACCAAATTTTTTAAATAGTAATTTTACGTCATTCCATGTAATTATTATTTTTAAGAGTAAAACCTGATCCCAATCAATTTATTTTCTTTTTCAGGTGTTCTACTCGAGGACCAGTCCTACAGAGGAGCAAGAGGCATCTGTTATCCTTTGAACTGTAACTCACGATGTTTTCCACGACGCGGATACTGTTCATACAATACCTGTTATTGTTACTATTAAACTGATTGCCGAATGTATTATTAACTGAACGTGATATTGTTACTATTATTATTATATTTTGTATTTTTTAATTAAAAATTAAATTCAGATTGAATTTTGCTAAATATGTACTATTCAAATGACACCTATCCATCCATTTGAATAAATATATGTTTTTGAGCAACGCTTTTACTAAAAAATCCATAAATTGTCCAAATTTCAATATATTCGCTAAAACTTCTGTAAGCTTAGTTCAATTGTGGTACCACATTAGTTAATGTAATCATGCAATTTGATTTGAAATAAGTGCTTTCTCTTTTTTTGTCATCATGATAACAGGGAAAGTCTCCAAACATATTACTTCCTCACCCCTCAAATTGAGAAGTTATGTATTTGTAAAAATTTTTTTTTAAAATTTTTATTGCATTTCTGGACGAATCTCGACGAATTATAACGATACACAAAATTTCAGACAGAAAAAATTTTCTATCTGTGTGGTTCGCGATAGCAGCTACAGTTTTTGAGATAAAGCTTTCAAATTTGGTACACACATTCTAGAGGTCAAGGAAGAGATTGAATTGGTTGATGAGCAAAATCGATCCCAATGTCTAAAAAAATATTAGTGATATTCCACCAGAGCTGTGCCTGTACTTATGAAATATACTTATATTTCATAAGTACAGTAGTATTTAAATACTTTTTTGTTGTACTTGTAATTGTACTTAAATACATTTAAGTTTTCCAAGTAATTGTAATTATACTTAAGTACAATTAGTATAATGTACTTGTACTTATATTTATCTTAATAATTTTTCACAATTACAATTACTTTTCCCTAAATACAATTAATTTTCGATAAATACAAGTACTTTTATAAGTACAGTTACTTTCAAATAAATACAAGTACCTTTGGAAGGAAAAATCTTAAAATCTGAACAAGTTCTGTTATTTATCTTAGTTGAATTTAGGTCTCAACAGGAAAGGGTGCTGTTATTCTCCTCTCAGAGTTTTACATCCTATAGTATCGTGCTATACAAATATTGCTTCTGTCATTAAGATTTTCGTTAACAAGTAAAGAAATAATATTTTGTATTTTGGCTCCGTGGTCTAGAGGTAACGTACTTGCCTCGAAACCTCGGGGTCCCTGGTTCGATTCCCGGTTGAGGAAATGGGATTTTTCTGTGAGAGATTAATCGTAGTATACTCGGATATTGGGTGTGTGTCCATTGTCTCTCAATGTGTAGCCCTCTCCCACACAAGGTCATTCCAGGCCTTCTGGTTTAAAGAGGGTTGTAATTTAATGTGGTGTTATTATTATTATTATTATTAAATAGTTTTCATATCTTTCATATTTTATTATAGCCAATCAGAGGTTCTAGTTCTATGTTGCATTTTAGTATAAAAATAATATTTCTAAACAATTCCTTTTAAATTTCAACAATTTAGTTTGTTTCAGAGTTATTCATTAGTGTGAAATTTGAAACACAAATACATTTTTTAATGAAAAATTTGTATTTCTCATATATAAACAAATTATTACCTATGTCTATATGTAATGTTGTCTTTCAGGGATACATTTTTATCCACAAATTTGAATAGATATTTGGTTTTTAACTCAGACTCAATTTGACACAGGTAAAAGTCTGCCCCATTTATTTTAATTATTTTTGACATTTAAAAAAAATTAAAAATATCCCACGAATACTTTCCTGAAATTTTCAATTTTTCTACGAAAAGTGCATTTTCATCTTTCTATACAGGGTAGGTCAAAAACAAGTGTGTTATCTCTTATGGAATACTGCATATTTTTAAATAAGTATTTAAAGAATTTATTTTACCAATTTCAAAAAATATTTAATTTTTTTATATTTTTCAAATAATTTTTAAAATATTTGGGTTTAAATAATAATGTCTGAAAACAACAATATATATTTTTAATAAAAGCAATTTTACGATCAAAAGAAACATAACAAAACGAAAAAAAAGTTATAAACGAACAAAAGAATATACATTTGTTTTTCATAGAAATTATTAGATTAATAGATATATTTCAGTCATTTTAACATCAGTAGGTTTATTGAAAATAATCCTGCCATTAAACAAAATATTGCGACAAAAAATGAACATTATTGTTATATTTGTGTTACTATAAAAAATTTAACATATACTTGAGATTATTAGTACAATACAGTATTGCGACTTTTTTATTTTTCAAATAAAAGAATTATTAATTTCATTAGTTGTTTATACAATTTATAATTTCCCTCATTTTTAGAGAAAGGTTTAATAAATTACCTATATTAGATTGAAATGTATTTACTAATTGTATTTGTATTTAAATACATTTTCGGAGAGTAATTGTATTTGTATTTAAGTACTTTTTCAAATTGAAAGTAATTGTATTTGTACTTAAATACTTTTTTCTTGTACTTAGCACAGCTCTGTATTCCACCAATGTGACTTTTTTTGAAACGTCAAAATGTGACTTTTTGAAACGTCAAAAAATGTGGCTCTTTTAAATGTCAAATGTCAAATAATAATTGGCAGCGGTTTTTTTGGTTGGAACTGAGAATGGTAGTGTAAAATTTCTGTTTTCTGAAATTTGGGAGATACTTCGAGATGTAACTGTTTAAAAATGGTATTATTATGGGCTACATAAGTCTAGTGGTAGAACCCTAAGTGTAAATATTCTTAGCGAGAAAAAACTTTATGCCCATTTTCTATTGTTCAAATTTAATGTTGAAAAACATGATTCGCATTTCATGTTCTTGATTTGATTGGAGCGATTTTTATTATGAATTTCGAGAAACTTGTTGAGTATCAATAAAATTTGTAATATTCTTTTAAAGATAAATTATATCAGTACTTGAAAATTATCGTCCAAAGATTCAGCCCTGCAGTGAAAAAATTAACTATTCAAAATGTAATAATAAATGAAATACACGTTTTCTACAACCACTATGGAAAGTGGCTTTTCTGAACTCATATCCATGGAAACGAGTATTGAAAATTACCTTTTGCAGAACAAATGTAATCAACGTACTGAAAGTATTTTTTCTGAACTCGCTCAAGAATGTCTACTTTCTCGGCGCAATTTCAGATCCCAAAATACACTATTCTAGTATTTTAGTCCGTTGCTAAGCAACCATCACAAAACAGTACGAGAAAATTACTTTTCCGACCTAAGCCGGGAAAGTAGCTCCCGTACAGGTTTTTTATTATATTGTATATACTAAATAAATACACGCAGACAAACTAGCTCACATCGAAAATGCATTTTTTAGTAGAAAATAGAACATTAAATTTAAAGTCACATTTTTTGCAGTTGTTACTAACTGTGCTTGGATTCCAAAAACCTGGACATCATCATCACTGTCGATTTTAAATATTTTTTAATATTTTTTTAGCACTTACAAGTATTAAAGCGAAATAAGCACTGATTATGACTTTTATCAATTATCATAACAATAAATAAACAGTGGTTTTCAAGGAAATGATTTCATAAGAAATTAGATTGTAATCAAGAAATGTTATGCATTAACAAAAATTCATTAATTTATAATAATATTGATTGCGATTTCAGAAAAAATAGTATGTGTACCTCATAGTAAAAGCACATTCCCGGACTTCAGTGCTTGTTATCCGGGAATGCAAGCTTTTGCTACTAGATATACAATGTACTATTGCGGCCGCTAATGAAAAACCCAGGGAAACTTCAATTTTAACAACATTTATTGAAAATATACAAGTAACGATTAATTTGTGACGTACTTCGTTGCTCTACGCAAGAGCAGAAGTGTCACTTTGACGCCCAACACTACGGCGGTGCACACGGTACGGATATCTCGGGCGCCAGTTTCTGTTTAGAGTGCAGAAACACCACTTTACTCTATCGGCGGGACGATAGAGGCCGGGCAACTGCAGTGAAGATACGGCTAAGCCAGGGGTCGGGAAAAAGGGAACTTACATACTACAGTTAAGGAACAGACTCTCATTCAACATATGTACATTTATTCTACACACTAATTATTATTTACATTTTATATACACCTTAGTAACTACGACTTATACTACAACGGTCTTACCTACAAGCGGTCTTATTCTACAAGCGGTCTTATACTACTACGGTCTTAACTACGGACAAGCGGGGCAGTAAGCGGGCGGTCAAGCGGTGCGATACGGTAAGCCGGTGAATGAAGCGGTGAAACGGTAAGCAGCGATACATCAATCGGTCATAAGCAGACAGCGGACGGATACCAGGAGGGGAAGCAAACGCCAATACAAGCAAACTATGCCTATCTAACGCGGTTACTTATTATCGCTTGGCTGCTGGATGGTTCCGGTCTTATCATATGCCAAAGCTAGTACCTCCAAGGCGCCCTGCCAAAGAAAACGGACTCAGGCGGCCTGGAGGGCACGCGGTTGAATGCGGTTACGGTAAGGGGGGGGGAAGGAGTAACAAGCCTAACAGTGGCGAATTGATGATGACGACGGGATGGTCAAACTCCAAACTACCCTGCAGAATTTTTACGTGTTTAGGTAGCCCGGGGGACCCGCGGTTACGGACGATACCTCCAAGTCACCCTGCAGAATTTTTACGTGCTCAGGTGGCCCGGCAGGCACGCGGTTACGGAGGTACCTCTAAGTCACCCTGCAGAATTTTTACGTGCTCAGGTGGCCTAGAGAACACGCGATGGCAACTGACAGTACCTCCAAGTCACCCTGCAGAATTTTTACGTGCTCAGGTGGCCTGGAGGGCACGCGGTATAACGCGGTTCAAGTTGGAGGGGGGAAGGAGTGGCAAGCCGAACAGGTGCAAATCTAAGACGGCGACGGTAAGGCTAAAACTCCCAAGCTACCCTGCAGAATTTTTACGTGCTCAGGCAGCCCGGCGGACCCGCGATTACGGACGATACCTCCAAGTCACCCTGCAGAATTTTTACGTGCTCAGGTGGCCTGGCAGGCACGCGGTTACGGAAATACCTCTAAGTCACCCTGCCAAAAAAAACGGACTCAGATGGCCTAGAGGACACGCGGTATCCAATGCTAGTATCTCCAAGTCACCCTGCAGAATTTTTACGTGCCTAGGTGGCCTGGAGAACACGCGGTGTAACGCGGTTCTAATTCCAACCTTCGGCCGCTCTCCCGTTCTAGGGAAGGATATGAGGCGGATATGTCTTAGCGCTCGCGTTTCATAAACTCTAAATAAATCCCGGAAAGTACTCACCAGCCAAGTAATACCAATTATTTACCAAACCTTTATCAAATCTCGCTACCTACTTCCGGATCCTGGGCTGGCTTCCTCTCTGGAGCGGTCGGTGTCGGCACGTCTGGACGGTACGGGCGGCAGCAACGGACTGTTCTCGGATACTCTGAAAAATCCTCAAGCTACTAAACTCTGCCAAAAAAGCAGAAGTAGGATGAGCGCGGTAGTCATGCGCGAAATATTGCAACTACGTCACCGTTTATCGACTTAGAAAAATTCGCAATTACCTTTGTATACCTATGTACCTCTATACTCACAAATTTACTTACGGTCCAAGTCGGCGTGGTGCTTCGGATGGCGCTCAGACGGGAACTAATTTAATTGTAAAATCCTCATGCTACTAAACACTGCCAAAAAGCAGAAGTAGGATGAGATACGGTAGTCATGCGCGGTTTATTACAGCTACGTCACCCGTTTGTGGAATAATTCCGCATTAAATTTAATTACCTATTTCTTTATACTCACGAGTTTACTTACTGTGCTGGCCGGCGTGGTTCCTCGGTGGGTAGCTGGACGGAAACTAATTTGATTATTTTCAGTCTCGGGCCCCTTCACGTTAGCGCGGGCATAAGGGTGCCGGGGACACAATGCGTGCGTCGCGTTTCGCTTACTGTCGGCCACTTGGCCTATGTGGAATGTTCATAAAAACATCAATACTACCTATCTATAATTAACAATTAAACTGTTATTAATTAAAAGCGCAGTACTACAATGGTTAAAATATTTTTCAAACAGACACATAACACCTAGCTACCTAACTTAACTTAATAAAATAAAATCACTTCGTTACAAATTATTATTACTAAAATGAAACATACATGACGTGCAATTGTGAATATTAATACCTGGCAGAGAGGAATCGAAGAAGTTGTAATTTGTTCTGACTGCAATGGAATTTGTCAGTAGTTGAATTTGAGGAACTACTGAAGTCTGGAGTGAAGTATTGTTTATTACAGAAATAATGTGTACATAAAAAACTCAAAGGTTATCGACATAGCTATCGACAGTTATTTGAAGGGAGAGTGGGGCATGCTTTATTTTTTTACATGTTAAATAATAAATATGATATATTCCTTAATACATAAAACATCACTATTCTTATGTAAAATATGTTGTAACATGATTAAAATATTTTGAATGTATTTTCTAGGGTTATTTATATTGCTTTTAAGCATTAGATTAGGAATTTTCATCGGTGTGTCATTGCTATAACTGTGTTTTATACAATTTGTGTTTAATTATATAATTTTGTAGATTGTGACAACTTAAAGTGTTTAACATGTATGTAGGTGAAATTTTTATCGGCGGTTAAGTGTAATTTATACAGTTGTGTTCTTACAAATATTTTGACGGGTGATGACTATTCGCGAGTTTCCTATCTACACGTGGTTTTGGTGAAATAATACTGGACAAATTTTCAGGCCGGAATGATCGTCAACCCACCACCAGCAACTAATGTCAGAAACATGTGGAATATGGCAATTTTCACAAATTACAAAGAGCGTTTCAAAACGGTATGCCAGCAGTCACAAAAAAATTGTTTTAAATGTTTACAGAAATATGAAAGAAAGTGAAAGCGAAACAGCAGCAGCGAAAAAACAGTCCACTTAACAAAAATTCTAGAACGAACTGCATATAAATTAATTCAGGAAGGGCAATATGAACGAGAAGCTAGGCAACAGTAATAATTTAATATTTTAAATTATTATTAACGAAACCAAGCAACAAGTAAATTACTTGCTAATTTTAATTTAGAGTTAGATTTTAAGTTACAGTAAAACAGTAAGATTTTTTAATTTAACACAAGCCGGATCAATAATCTATTTATCTAAAACACTAGTTTTGAATCTGCTGTATTATTGTGCTCATTGTAATACACAGAGATTTGAAGTACGGCTCTGTATGCCGCTAATTAGGTTTCTTTTGTGAGAGCGGTGACTGAGATTTTGTAGCAGTAATAAATTATACTTATAGAACAGGTAGGCTGCTAATGATTTTCTGGTCATTTTTCACTTTATTTTGATCACAATTATCTATATACCTTTCTGCAACTGCGGAGGATTTACACCATTCATGTATTTTCAGACAAAAAAATGCCTGCTCCGGTATTAGCAAGTAATGTTGCAGATATTCTCCGGAAGCAATGGCAGGTATACGTAGAACGGTTGAATAGAAGAATTCGGCAATTTTTTGGGGGATATTTCCAAATGTGTTCAAACCCACCTATTAACTGAGGCATTTTTTTCATTATACAGACCATGAAAAATTGTCTATATCGTATTGTTGGTGGACGGAGGGTAGCGTACTTTCTAAAACGTGTCAACCAATCTTCTTCTCCACTAGTTTATGTGGTATGTGTGTCTATGTTAACTATCAACACAAAATCTTTCTCTTGTATATCGTCTCTTCGGTAAGCAAGAGCTACTCCCAATATTAATACAACCTACAATAAATATTATTGTTAATTGAGAAATATACACTATAAAACTAAATGTAATTTTTTTATCTTCATGATCAAAAATGAGTCATCTTGGTTGACCTCGCCTCTAGAAAAAATTTGGGATTTTTTAGCTCTATATCCCACAGATTTTCTATTTAGGAAAGCAATTAGCTTCGAGAACTCCGAGATATCCACGTTATCTTCAATTATCCGCAAGCTTTTCAGTATCAAGTACAAAGACCAAAATGTCGATGATTTCACTTTCTTGGATATTTCGCTATGAGTGCATTTTCTTTAAATTTCTTGATTTTTTCCTGTGTAGTTTTTGCTAAAACTACGCAAATTAGACCAGTAAAATTAAGGGTTTTTCAAAACAATTTTGCCGTACGTTATATGAGCAAGAATTTAATTTATAAACAATTAAAGTTGTGAAAATGATAAAAATCGATGTTTCTGAATGTTCAACTTCAATCGCTGCGAAAACGGCAACAGATGGAGAAAAATTGCTCAGAACATTTTTTATAGAGCGTTAAATTCCCTTCAAAAAAAGTCCACGACGGCATATCTCTACGATGAATAGTTAAGGCGTTACAATGAGTTAAATATTTATTATTTTTCTGCTGTATATCAGTCAGCTGTACAAGTAACGCGCATGCGCGATCAACAGACTCGTATGCCGCGTAATGGCCGCCTGCGCAGAACATTCCAAAGTAGACTTGCTGTAAATCTTTCATAATTTTCTTATTTTTACAACGTTAGCAAATGTATTTATCACTTTTTTTGGTCTAGATATAATTATTATATACTTTTATGCATACTCAAAGTCCTGGAAAATTATTAAGTTATAAGATAAATTATTATTAAGTTATGAGCTGTTCAGTTTGATGCTAATAGTCGTCGCAGTTATAACGTAGTTATACAGTGTGCTGGTTGTGAGCAATTTTTACATTATCATTGTGGTTGTGCTGTTGATTAATATAAAATAAACCGATCAAAAATGTCGCTAGAAGAAAATTGTTTTATATGTGAAGGAACTCTGCAAATGGGCAAGACTGTAACAGTAAAACAAAAGGAAATCGAATCGTTTATAGAAAACAGCAAGAAACGTGAGAATAAGAAATGGAATCAAATAGAAAATGTTAATGAAGTTACTGTTCATGATAAGTGTAGAAAAACGTATTCCTCAAAAGATAATTTGAAGCCTGGCTCTGGAATTCCAAAACAGCGATACCCACGTCGTTTAAGTGTGCCGCAATTTAATTTCGAAGAAAATTGTTTCTTATGTGGAAAAAAGTGGATACGCGTTGCGTATACAGCTGACCAGTACGCAGTAGAAAAATAATAAACATAAGAAGGTTTAGTGCCATATCCCCAAAAAAAACAACTATGCAGCTACGGACACGTATTTCGGAGTTATTGCCCCTCATCAGCGTAGCGTAGCTAAAGAATTGGATCTAGGATCTAAGCTGTTTTTTTGGGGATATGGCACTAAACCTTCTTATTTTATTTTGACCCCAATAAGTCTATATTATTTTGTTTGTATTTGCCAGGTGGAAACGGGCAGTACACATAGAGCTCTGTGTGTTGACTGTGATCATTGAGGCCCCAATTGTGGCACATGGGAACATAAATGCACTAATTGAGTACTGTGTACTGTACTTTCCAGCTTTATTTTAGTTCTTGTTCCTGATCTATCCCATCCTAGATCCAATTCTTTAGCTACGCTACGCTGTTGAGGGGCAATAACTCCGAAACACGTGTCCGTAGCTCCATAGTTGTTTTTTTGGGGATATGGCACTAAACCTTCTTATTTTATTTTGACCCCAATAAATCTATAATAATAAACATTTAACTCATTGTAACGCCTTAACTATTCATCGTAGAGATATGTCGTCGCGGACTTTTTTGAAAGGAATTGAACGCTCTATAAAAAATGTTCTGAGCAATTTTTCTCTATCTGTTGCCGTTTTCGCAGAGTTTGAAGTTGAACATTCAGAAACATCGATTTTCATCATTTTCACAACTTTAATTGTTTATAAATTAAATTCTTGCTCATATAACGTACGGCAAAATTGACCATGAGAATTCAAAAACATACTGAATCGAATGGTATTGGTCGGGAATGGTTGGAAATTATCGTGAAAGTGGGCCTGATTTTTGCTTAATTTGATTGGTCTAAATAGTATTTGATGAAACTGAATTTAATTTTTGCAGAAAAACAGAAGATAGGGGATGTTGGGGGTGAGGAGGTTGCACAGCTCTTCAACATCTCTCTTTGTATCCTAGAAACTGGGATGAAAACTTTTCAAATTAACACTGGGTATATACCCAGTGAGAAATAAAACTATTATTGTGTAAAAGGTATATTTTACTAATAAATTAAATGATATAAAAATATTGTTTGGTGCAGAATATTTTATTTAATTATCTTAAAAAATTATGTTCTTAGTAATTTAAAATAATACTGATTTTAATAACATGTACAGATGACTCCCCTTAAGCAGTAGCCTCCACGACGACCTGAATTGTGACATTCTAAAGTACAAGATCGTCGAATGCAAGGGTTCCTATTTAGAAGACCGGACTTATGGGAAAGAAGCTCGTTAAGTTTTTCTGAAAAAGAAAAAAATGGTACAATTAGTCAGTGTCTAACAAACTTGAACAGTTATAGCAAAAACACTGAGATAAAAATATCATACCAACATAAAACATTTTTAGGGTTCGAAAAGTTATAATACATAAAGTAATATTATGGTGGTTGAACCCACATAAAGGATTTTTTAGAAGTTATTATTAATACCGAAATAAAATTTTTTGAATCATATGTTTTGTATCAAATTTTAACATTTTCTTAAGTCAAAAGAAGCATAATGACATTTAAATATTCCGATAACATAGCGCCATATATCATTTTGAGCAATAAAAAGTATACTATTATGGTCCAACAGAATCCCTTAGTTGTAAATTGATTCTTAGTTAATCAGAAGCTGTCTCAATTAATAAAGTTTTAGCTAAATTAATAAAGTAATAACGTTTAAACCATGTGTTTCGATTTGCAAAAGGATTATGATGTTTTAGAGCATATTTTTGGCATCCATTGGTTACATTTTCGTAATCAATTGGGCGATTGCAAAATGTCCAGAAATATTTATTTTTATATACAAGCAAATTTTCATTATTTTTCAATAAAAAAAGTCTAACCGGTCTCATAGAAGAAGGTTTACCAAATAAAACCAACCATAATTTTATTAATAATACTTTACTTTACTTTAACTATAAATGTTTCTATGAATATAATTGAAAATGAATAAAAAATAAGAAAATTATTAGCAAAATAAAAAATTCCGTTTATTTGGACTACCCAAACACATATCTATATTTGAAACAAATTAATTGCGTTCCTAAACATCACCACTAATTATTATCCTGCACATGTAAATTTGCAGAATATACAAAACATCTGCATTATTCTACATCCCCTTAAAAAAAATAATAAATTGAAAATTACCTAGTTTTTGCTGCTTCCTTCTATTATTGTGTTTATCATTTTTACGACGATCTTCACGGCTTTCTCTACTTTTGTTTTCTTTTCTACGTTCACTGCTTTGGTTGTCATCTCTTTCCTTCTCTTCCTTGCTATTGTTACGATGATTATGGTGATTCTCACGACTTTCTTTCTTATTTTCTTTCTCGTTACTTAATTCATCGTTGTCGTCATCAATTTCCTCGTTAACTTCTTTACTACTTATTTTTTCAGTGTCGTCATTATTGTCAATGGTTTCAGTGCTGTCACTATTTTCTTTTTTGTCGGTTTCATTGGACTGAGTCTGCTCTTGTGATTTATTTTCATCATCTCCATTAGGAGGTAAACTATCGTCAGAAATATTAATAACATTTTCAACAACTCCTTGTGTTTTCTGACTATCGCTTAATTGGGACACTGCTGTGTTTGCATCTTGATGCGTTCCTTGAGATGTCTGGTTGCTATTAACTTGGGATATATTTTGGCCGATTTGACTAACACCACTTTGACCTGTGGTTTGATCAACTACTGTATTAGAACTTAGAGATACTTGACCACCGCTTATTTGGGATATACTTTGGTCAACCTGATTAACATCATCCTGACTGACAACATTGGGTACAACTTGAGATACTCCTTGGGATATTTGATTGGTGCTTAGTTCGGATACGCCTGAAGCTTGAACAACTGCTCCTTCTGCACCTACAGATATTCCTTGAGATGCCTCATCATTGATTACTTGAGATACACTTTGGCCAGGCTGATTAACACCACCTTGGTCGACAGTTTGATCAACTACAGTACTTGCAATTTGAGACGTATGGCTGCCGCTAATTTGAGACAGATTTTGATCCGTCTGGCTCACAACGCTTTGGTTAACAATTTGATCAACAGCGTTGCTTGCAGCTTGAATTATTCCTTGAGGTGTCTGATTTTCGCTTATTTGGGAAACAATTTGGTTAACCTCTCCAACAACACTTTGACCGATGGGTTGGTTAACGATTTGGTCAACGGCAGTTCCTGTATCTAGACTTACTCCTTGAGATGCCTGATTCTCGTTTACTTGAGGTACAGTTTGGCTGATCAGTCCAATACTTTGGTCGACTGTTTGATTAACGACTTGATCAAATACGGTGTCCACACTTTGAATTATTCCTTGAGATGTTAGATTCTCGCTTGTCTGGGACACATTCTCTCCGATTTGTTGAACACCACTTTGACCATTGGTTGGTCTAAATATTTGATTAATCGCAATGCCAGTACCTTGAATTATACCTTGATTCTCGCTTAACTGAGCTACAGCTTGGCCGACAAGGCCAGCACCACTTTGACTGATGGTTTGATTAATCACCACAGATCCAACATCTTGGATTATTCCTTGAGGTGACTCACTCTCATTCACTTGGGATGTAGCTTCGCTGACCTGTTCAACACCACTTTGACCGTTGACCTGATTAACTATTTGTTCAACCGCACTGGCTATGCTTTGAACTAATCCTTGAGATGCAAGGTTTTCAATTATTTGGGATATGTTTTGACTGATTTGATCGACACCACTTTGGTCGATGATTTGATTAACGATCTGACCAGCTGAGGTGCCAACACCTTGATTTAGTCCGTGAGATATCTGATTAACACCTTCTTGGGATACAGTTTGGCCTATTTGTCCAACACCGATTTGATGAATAGTTTGGTTACCGATTTCATTAACCACAGCGCCTATATTTTGATTTATTCCTTGAGATGTCAGATTCCCGCTTGCTTCGGACACAGTTGCTCCAACTTGTACAGCGACACTTTGATCGATGCTTGGATTATTGACTTGACCAATCGCCGTGTTAATGTTCTGAATTATACCTTGAGATGTCTGATTCACGTTTAATTGGTCGACAATTTGGCCGACAGGTCCAATGCTAATTTGATCTACGGTTTGGTTAACTATTTGATCAACCGCACTAGCTATACCTTGTATTAATCCTGGAGATGTCAGATTTTCGGTTACTTGGGATATAGCTTGACTAATTTGACTGACACCACTTTGATTAATGGTTTGATCAACCGAAGTGCCAACATCTTGAATTATTCCTTGAGACGTTTGAATTTCATTTACTTGAGACAAAACTTGACTGCCGAGTCCAATATTTTGACTAACGACTTGATCAATCGCAGCTCCCGCATTTGCAATTCCTTGGGATGACAAGTTCTCGCTTACAAGGGACACAGTTGCTCCAACTTGTCCAACACCACTTTGAACTATGGTTGGACTAACGACTTGATCAATCGCAGCGCCAGAGCCTTGAATTGTTCCTTGGGACGTTTGATTTTCGCTTAATTGGGCTACAGATTGCTCAAGAAGTTCAACACCACTTTGATTAATAGTCGGAGTATCGATTGCTTGAGCTGCAGTGTCGCTGACTTGTCCAGCACTAATTTGACTGATGGACTGATTTATTATTTGACCAAAAGTAGTGACTACATCTTGATTTATTCCTAGAGATGACTGAGTATCAATTGCCTGGGCTACAGTTTCGCCAACCAGTCCAACACCAATTTCAGGGATGGTTTGATTAACGAGTTGATGCAGAGAAGAACCAGCGTCTTGAATTATTCCATGAGATGTCTGTGTCTCGAATGGTTGGGCTACAATTTGAATGACCTCTCCAACATTAATTTCAGGTACGGTTTGATTAACGAGTTGAACCACAGCAGAACCAACATCTTGAATTACACCTTGAGATACCTGAGTCTCAATTACTTGGGCTATGGTTTCGCCGACATGTCCAACAACAATTTCAGGGACAGTTTGATTAACGAGTTGAACCACAGTAGAACCAGCATCTTGAATTATTCCATGAGATATCAGAGTATCGACTGCTTGAGTTACAGATTCGCCGATTTGTCCAGCACTAATTTGATTGAGGGGTTGATTGATTATCTGACCAACAGTAGTGACTACATCTTGAATTAATCCTTGAGATGCCTGAATGTCAATTGCCTGGGCTACAGTTTCCCTGACCGGTTCAACAACAATTTCATGGACGGTTTGATTAACGAGTTGAAGCACAGCAGAGCCAATGTCTTGAATTATTCCTTGAGATGTCTGAATTGGTTGGGCTACAGTTTGACTGACCTCTCCAACACTAATTTCAGGGACGGACTGATTAACAAGTTGAACCACAGCAGAACCAGCATTTAGAATTATTCCTTGAGACGTCTGAGCATCGATTGCTTGGGCTATTGTTTCACCGACATGCCCAATACCAATTTCAGGGACAGTTTGATTGCCGAGTTGAACCACAGCAGAAACAGCATCCTGAATTATTCCTTGAGATGTCTGAGTATCGACTGCTTGGGCTACAATTTCGCCGACAGATCCAACAATTTCAGGGACGGTTTGATTAACGAGTTGAACCACAGCAGAACCAGCATCCTGAATTATTCCTTGAGATGTCTGAGTATCAATTGCTTGGACTACAGATTCGCCGACAGATCCAACAATTTCAGGGACGGTTTGATTAACGAGTTGAACCACAACAGAACCAGCATCCTGAATTATTCCTTGAGATGTCTGAGTATCGACTGCTTGGGCTACAATTTCGCCGACAGATCCAACAATTTCAGGGACGGTTTGATTAACGAGTTGAACCACAGCAGAACCAGCATCCTGAATTATTCCTTGAGATGTCTGAGTATCGATTGCTTGGGCTACAGTTTCGCCGACAGATCCAACAATTTCAGGGACGGTTTGATTAACGAGTTGAACCACAACAGAACCAGCATCCTGAATTATTCCTTGAGATGTCTGAGTATCGATTGCTTGGGCTACAGTTTCGCCGACAGATCCAACAATTTCAGGGACGGTTTGATTAACGAGTTGAACCACAACAGAACCAGCATCCTGAATTATTCCTTGAGATGTCTGAGTATCGATTGCTTGGGCTACAGTTTCGCCGACAGATCCAACAATTTCAGGGACGGTTTGATTAACGAGTTGAACCACAGCAGAACCAGCATCCTGAATTATTCCCTGAGATGTCTGAGTATCGATTGCTTGGGCTACAGTTTCGCCGACAGATCCAACAATTTCAGGGACGGTTTGATTAACGAGTTGAACCACAGCAGAACCAGCATCCTGAATTATTCCCTGAGATGTCTGAGTATCGATTGCTTGGGCTACAGTTTCGCCGACAGATCCAACAATTTCAGGGACGGTTTGATTAACGAGTTGAACCACAGCAGAACCAGCATCCTGAATTATTCCTTGAGATGTCTGAGTATCGATTGCTTGGGCTACAGTTTCGCCGACAGATTCAACAATTTCAGAGACGGTTTGATTAACGAGTTGAACCACAGCAGAACCAGCATCCTGAATTATTCCTTGAGATGTCTGAGTATCGATTGCTTGGGCTACAGTTTCGCCGACAGATCCAACAATTTCAGGGACGGTTTGATTAACGAGTTGAACCACAACAGAACCAGCATCCTGAATTATTCCTTGAGATGTCTGAGTATCGATTGCTTGGGCTACAGTTTCGCCGACAGATCCAACAATTTCAGGGACGGTTTGATTAACGAGTTGAACCACAGCAGAACCAGCTTCCTGAATTATTCCCTGAGATGTCTGAGTATCGATTGCTTGGGCTACAGTTTCGCCGACAGATCCAACAATTTCAGGGACGGTTTGATTAACGAGTTGAACCACAGCAGAACCAGCATCCTGAATTATTCCTTGAGATGTCTGAGTATCGATTGCTTGGGCTACAGTTTCGCCGACAGATTCAACAATTTCAGGGACGGTTTGATTAACGAGTTGAACCACAGCAGAACCAGCATCTTGAATTATTCCTTGAGATGTCTGAGTATCGATTGCTTGGGCTACAGTTTCGCCGACAGATCCAACAATTTCAGGGACGGTTTGATTAACGAGTTGAACCACAGCAGAACCAGCATCCTGAATTATTCCTTGAGATGTCTGAGTATCGATTGCTTGGGCTACAGTTTCGCCGACAGATCCAACAATTTCAGGGACGGTTTGATTAACGAGTTGAACCACAGCAGAACCAGCATCTTGAATTATTCCTTGAGATGTCTGAGTATCGATTGCTTGGGCTACAGTTTCGCCGACAGATCCAACAATTTCAGGGACGGTTTGATTAACGAGTTGAACCACAGCAGAACCAGCATCCTGAATTATTCCTTGAGATGTCTGAGTATCGATTGCTTGGGCTACAGTTTCGCCGACAGATCCAACAATTTCAGGGACGGTTTGATTAACGAGTTGAACCACAGCAGAACCAGCATCCTGAATTATTCCTTGAGATGTCTGAGTATCGATTGCTTGGGCTACAGTTTCGCCGACAGGTCCAACAATTTCAGGGACGGTTTGATTAACGAGTTGAACCACAGCAGAACCAGCATCCTGAATTATTCCTTGAGATGTCTGAGTATCGATTGCTTGGGCTACAGTTTCGCCGACAGATCCAACAATTTCAGGGACGGTTTGATTAACGAGTTGAACCACAGCAGAACCAGCATCCTGAATTAATCCTTGAGATGTCTGAGTATCGATTGCTTGGGCTACAGTTTCGCCGACAGATCCAACAATTTCAGGGACGGTTTGATTAACGAGTTGAACCACAGCAGAACCAGCATCCTGAATTATTCCTTGAGATGTCTGAGTATCGATTGCTTGGGCTACAGTTTCGCCGACAGATCCAACAATTTCAGGGACGGTTTGATTAACGAGTTGAACAATAGCAGAACCAACATCTTGAATTATCCCTTGAGATGTCTGAGGATCGATTGCATGGGCTACAGATTCGCCGATTTGCCCAGCGCTAATTTGATTGATGGGTTGATTAATTATCTGACCAACAGAAGTGACTACATCTTCAATTACTCCCCCAGATGTCTGAGTGGCAATTGCCTGGGCCACAGTTTCATCAACGGGTCTAACACCAATTTCAGGGACGGTTAGATTAACGAGTTGAACCACAGCAGAACCAGCATCCTGAATTATTCCTTGAGATGTCTGAGTATCAATTGCTTGGTCTACAGATTCGCCGATTTGCCCAGCGCTAATTTGATTGATGGGTTGATTGATTATTGGACCAACAGTAGCGACTACGTCTAGAATTATGTCTTGAGATGTGTGAGTGTCAATTGCGTGGGCTACAGCTTCGCTGACTGGTCCAACAACAATTTCAGGAACGGTTTGATTAACGAGTTGAACGACAGCAGAACCAACGTCTTGAATTATACTTTGGGATGTCTGAGTTTCGATTGCCTGGGCTACTGTTTTGCCGACAGATCCAACAACAAGTTCAGGGACGGTTTGATTAACAACTTGAACAATAGCAGAACCAATGTCTTGAATTATTCCTTGAGACGTCTGAGTATCGATTGATTGGGCTGCAGATTCGCCGAATTGTCCTGCGCTAATTTGATTGATGGGTTGATTGATTATCTGACCAACAGAAGTGACTGCATCTTGAATTACTCCCCCAGATGTCTGAGTGGCAATTGCCTGAGCTACAGTTTCGCCAACGGTTCCAACACCAATTTCAGGGACGGTTTGATTAACGAGTTGAAGCACAGCAGAACCAGCATCCTGAATTATCCCTTGAGATGTCTGAGTATCGATTGCTTGGACTACAGATTCGCTGATTTGTCCAGCGTTAATTTGATTGATGGGTTGATTGATTATCTCACCAACAGAAGTGACTACATCTTGAATTACTCCCCCAGATGTCTGAGTGGCAATTGTCTGGGCTACAGTTTCGCTGACTGGTCCAACAACAATTTCAGGGATGGTTTGATTAACGAGTTGAAGCACAGCAGACCCAACTTCTTGAATTATTCCTTGAGATGTCTGGATCTCAATTGGTTGGGCTACAGTTTGACTGACCTGTCCAACACTAGTTTCAGTGACGGATTGATTAACAAGTTGAACCACAGCAGAACCAGCATCTAGAATTATTCCTTGAGACGTCTGAGCATCGGTTGCTTGGGGTACTGTTTCACCGATCTGTCCAACACTAATTTCAGGGACGGTTTGATTAACGAGTTGAACCACAGCAGAACCAGCGTCCTGAATTATCCCTTGAGATGTCTGAGTATCGATTGCTTGGACTACAGATTCGCCGATTTGCCCAGCGTTAATTTGATTGATGGGTTGATTGATTATCTCACCAACAGAAGTGAATACATCTTGAATTACTCCACCAGATGTCTGAGTAACAGTTGCCTGGGCTACAGTTTCACTGACCGGTCCAACAACAATTTCAAGGACGGTTTGATTAACGAGTTGAGTGACAGCAGAACCAACGTCTTGAATTATACTTTGAGATGTCTGAATATCGATTGCTTGGGTTACTGTTTCGCCGACCTGTCCAATACCAATTTCAGGGACAGTTTGATTACCGAGTTGAACCACAGCAGAGCCAGCATCCTGAATTATTCCTTGAGACGTTTGAGTATCAATTGCTTGGGCAGCAATTTCGCCGAATTGTCCTGCGCTAATTTGATTGATAGGTTGATTTATTATTGGACCAAGAGTTGCGACTACATCTAGAATTATTCCTTGAGATGTCTGAGTGTCAATTGCCTGTGCTACAGTTTCACTGACCGGTCCAACAACAATTTCAGGGACGGTTTGATTAACGAGTTGAACGACAGCAGAACCAACGTCTTGAATTATACTTTGAGATGTTTGAGTATCGATTGCTTGGGCTACTGTTTCGCCGACCTGTCCAACACCAATTTCAGGTACAGTTTGATTACCGAGTTGAATCACAGCAGAACCAGCAACCTGAATTATTCCCTGAGACGTCTGAGTATCGATTGCTTGGGCACCAATTTCGCCGAATTGTCCTACGCTAATTTGATTGATAGGTTGATTGATTATTGGACCAAGAGTAGCGACTACATCTAGAATTATTCCTTGAGATGTCTGAGTGTCAATTGCCTGTGCTACAGTTTCACTGACCGGTCCAACAACAATTTCAGGAACGGTTTGATTAACGAGTTGAACGACAGCAGAACCAGCGTCTTGAGTTATACTTAGAGATGTCTGAGTATCGATTACTTGGGCTACTGTTTCGCCGAGCTGTCCAACACCAATTTCAGGGACAGTTTGATTACCGAGTTGAACCACAGCAGAGCCAGCATCCTGAATTATTCCTTGAGACGTCTGAGTATCAATTGCTTGGGCAGCAATTTCGCCGAATTGTCCTGCGCTAATTTGATTGATAGGTTGATTGATTATTGGACCAATAGTAGCGACTACATCTAGAATTATTCCTTGAGATGTCTGAGTGTCAATTGCCTGCACTACAGTTTCACTGACCGGCCCAACAACAATTTCAGGGACGGTTTGATTAACGAGTTGAACGACAGCAGAACCAACGTCTTGAATTATACTTAGAGATGTCTGAGTATCGATTGCTTGGGCTACTGTTTCGCCGACCTGTCCAACACCAATTTCAGGGACAGTTTGATTACCGAGTTGAACCACAGCAGAACCAACGTCTTGAATTATACTTTGAGATGTTTGAGTATCGATTGCTTGGGCTACTGTTTCGCCGACCTGTCCAACACCAATTTCAGGTACAGTTTGATTACCGAGTTGAACCACAGCAGAACCAGCATCCTGAATTATTCCTTGAGACGTCTGAGTATCGATTGGTTGGGATGCAATTTCACCGAATTGTCCTGCGCTAATTTGATTGATAGGTTGATTGATTATTGGACCAAGAGTAGCGACTACATCTAGAATTATGCCTTGAGATGTCTGAGTGTCAATTGCCTGAGCTACAGTTTCGCTGACTGGTCCAACAACAATTTCAGGGACGGTTTGATTAACGAGTTGAACGACAGCAGAGCCAGCATCCTGAATTATTCCTTGAGACGTCTGAGTATCGATTGCTTGGGCTGCAGATTCGCCGAATTGTCCTGCGCTAATTTGATTGATGTGTTGATTGATTATTTGACCAGCAGTAGTTACCACATCTTGAATTATTCCTTGAGATGTCTGAGTGTCAATTGCCTGAGCTACAGTTTCGCCAACGGGTCCAACACCAATTTCAGGGACGGTTTGATTAACGAGTTGAACCACAGCAGAACCAGCATCCTGAATTATCCCTTGAGATGTCTGAGTATCGATTGCTTGGACTACAGATTCGCCGATTTGCCCAGCGTTAATTTGATTGATGGGTTGATTGATTATCTGACCACCAGAAGTGACTACATCTTGAATTACTCCCACAGATGTCTGAGTGGCAATTGCCTGGGGTACAGTTTCGCTAACGGGTCCATCACCAATTTCAGGTACGGTTTGATTAACAAGTTGAACCACAGCAATACCAGCATCCTGAATTATTCCTTGAGACGTCTGAGTATCGATTGCTTGGGCTACAAATTCGCCGAACTGTCCTGCGCTAATTTGATTGATGGGTTGATTGATTATTGGACCAAGAGTAGCGACTACATCTAGAATTATTCCTTGAGATGTCTGAGTGTCAATTGCCTGTGCTACAGTTTCGCTGACGGGTCCAACAACAGTTTCAGGGACGGTTTGATTAACGAGTTGAACGACAGCAGAACCAACGTCTTGAATTATACTTAGGGATGTCTGAGTATCGATTGCTTGGGCCACTGTTTCGCTGACCTGTCCAACACCAATTTCAAGTACAGTTTGATTACCGAGTTGAACCACAGCAGAACCAGCATCCTGAATTATTCCTTGAGACGTCTGAGTATCGATTGCTTGGGCTGCAATTTCGCCGAATTGTCCTGCGCTAATTTGATTGATAGGTTGATTGATTATTGGACCAAGAGTAGCGACTACATCTAGAATTATTCCTTGAGATGTCTGAGTGTCAATTACCTGAGCTACAGTTTCGCTGACTGGTCCAACAACAATTTCAGGGACGGTTTGATTAACGAGTTGAACGACAGCAGAATCAACGTCTTGAATTACACTAAGAGATGTCTGAGTATCGATTGCTTGGGCTACTGTTTCGCCGATCTGTCCAACACCAATTTCAAGGACAGTTTGATTACCGAGTTGAACGACAGCAGAACCAGCATCCTGGATTATTCCTTGAGACGTCTGAGTATCGATTGCTTGGGCTGCAGATTCGCCGAATTGTCCTGCGCTAATTTGATTGATAGGTTGATTGATTATTGGACCAACAGTAGCGACTACATTTAGAATTATTCCTTGAGATGTCTGAGTGTCAATTGCCTGGACTGCAGCTTCGCTGACCGGTCCAACAGTTTCAGGGACGGTTTGATTAACGAGTTGAATGACAGAAGAACCAACGTCTTGAATTATATTTTGAGATGTCTGAGTATCGATTGCTTGGGCTACTGTTGCGCCGACCTGTCCAACACCTATTTCAGGGACAGTTTGATTACCGAGTTGAACCACAGCAGAACCGTCATCCTGAATTATTCCTTGAGACGTCTGAGTATCGATTGCTTGTACTATTGTTTCGCCGAATGGTGTTGGAGAGACACCAATTTCAGTGATAGATTGATTAACAAGATCAGCCACAACAAGTCCATTGTCTTGAGTTATTCCTTGGGATATGTGTGTCTCTATTGGTTGAACTACAACTTGATTGACCTGTCCAACATCAATTTCAGGGACACTTTGATTAGCGAGTAGACCCACTTCGATTATTCCTTGAGGTGGTTGTGTATAAATTTCTTGGGCTAAGGTTTCGCTGACTTCTCCAACATTAATATTATCAATGGGTTGATTAATTATTTCGCCAGCAGTGGCACCTACGTCTTGAATTATTCCTTGAGATGTCTGAGTTTCGATTACTGAAGCGACAGCTTCGCTGACCTGTCCAACAATTATTTGATTGATGGGATCATTAACTATTTGGCTAACAGCAGAAACAACGTCTTGAATTATTCCTTGAGATGCCTGAGTACCGATTGCCTGGACTGCAGTTTCACTTATCTGTCCAACACTAACTTGATCGATGGGTTGATTAACTATTTGGCTGACGGTTCCTGTGTCTTGAATTATTTCTTGAGGTGTCTGAGTCTCAGTTACTTGAGTTACATTTTCGGCGACCTGTTCAACATTAATTTCAGCGACAGTTTGATTAACGAGGTCAACCACAGCAGAACCAGCGTCTTGAGTTATTGTCTGAGTCTCGATACCTTGTGCTACAGTTTCGCTGACCTGTCCGACACTAATTCCTTCAACGGGTTGATTAACTATTTGGTTGACGACGGTTCCTGTATCCTGAATTATTCCTTGAGATGTCTGAGTCTCAATTACTTGGGCTACAGTTTCGCCGAACTGTCCAACATTACTTTCAGCTACGATTTGAGTAACGAGTTCAACCACAGAAGTACCAGCGTTTTGAATTATTCCTTGTGATGTCTGAGTCTCGATTGCTTGAGCTATAGTTTCACTGACTTGACCAACACCTATTTGAGCGATGGATTGATTAACTGTTTGGCCAATAGCAATGTCTACATCTTGAATTATTGCTTGAGATGTCTGAGTCTCAATTACCTGGGCTACAGCTTCGCTGACCTGTCCAACACTAATTTCAGCGACAGTTTGGTTAACGAGGTCAACCACAGCAGAACCAGCGTCTTGAGTTATTGTCTGAGTCTCGATACCTTGTGCTACAGTTTCGCTGACCTGTCCGACACTAATTCCTTCAACGGGTTGATTAACTATTTGGTTGACGACGGTTCCTGTATCCTGATTTATTCCTTGAGATGTCTGAGTCTTAATTACTTGGGCTACAGTTTCGCCGATCTGTCCAACACTACTTTCAGCTACGATTTGAGTAACGAGTTCAACCACAGAAGTACCAGCGTTTTGAATTATTGCTTGTGATGTCTGAGTCTCGATTGCTTGAGCTGTAGTTTCACCGACTTGACCAACACCTATTTGAGCGATGGATTGATTAACTGTTTGGCCAATAGCAATGTCTACATCTTGAATTATTGCTTGAGATGTCTGAGTCTCAATTACCTGGGCTACAGCTTCGCTGACCTGTCCAACACTAATTTCAGCGACAGTTTGGTTAACGAGTTCAACCACAGCAGAACTAGCGTCTTGAATTATTCCTTGAGATGTTTGAGTCTCGATTGGTTGGGCTATAGTTTGACTCACCTGTCCCACACTAATTTGATTGATGGATTGATTAACTGTTTGACCAACGGCAACGCCTATGTCTTGTATTATTCCTTGAGATGTTTGTGTTTCAATTGCTTGGACTACAGATTCGCTGAACTGTCCACCACTAATATCAGCGATGGATTGATTAACGAATTCAATTACAGCAGAACTAGCGTCTTGAATTATTCCTTGAGATGTCTGACTCTCGATAGTTTGGGCTACAGTTTCGTTGGCCTGTGTGATACTAATTTGATCGATGAGTTGATTAACTATTTGGCCAATAGTAGTGCCTACATCTTGAATTATTCCTTGAGTTGTCTGGGTCTCTATAGTTTCGCTGACTTGTCCAACACTGGTTTGTTCCAATGGTTGATTAACTATTTGTTCAGCAGCATTGTTTACATTTTGTGTTATTCCTTGAGGTGTCTGATTCTGGTTGGTTTGGGATGAAATTTGGCCGATCTCACCAACGCCACTTTGATCTACAGTTTGATTAATGATTTGGTCCACCGCAGATCCCGTGTTTTGATTTATTCCTTGTGATATCAGAATTTCGCTTATTTGTGTTACGGTTTCGACGACCTGTCCAACTATTTGATTAATCGCAGTGGCTACATTTTGAATTATCCCTTGAGATATCGGATTCTCGCTTACTTGTAATACACTTTGGTCGACCTGAGCCACACTACTTTGTTTAATGATTTGATCAACTGTAGTAACTACATCCTGAATTATTCCTTGGGATGTCTGATTCTCATTTACTTGATATACAGTTTGACTGACCTCTCCAACACCAGTTTGGTCGGTGACCGGATTAACTATTTGATCAACCACACTACCAACGTTATGAATGATTGCTTGAACTGTCTGATTCTCACTTACTTGTGATAGAGTTTGGACGATCTCTGCAATACCACCTTGGCCGATGGTTTGATTAATGATTTGATCAGCCGCAGGATCTATGTCTTGTATAATTCCTTGAGCTGTCTGATTCTCGCCTATTTGTGAAACAGCTTGACCGACCTCTCCCACAATAATTTGGCCAGTAGTTTGATTTATGATTTGATCAACTGTATTACCTACGTTTAAAATTATTTCTTGTGATGTTTGATTTTCGCTTACTTGTGGTACAATAGTGGTCTGATCGATGATTGTTATGCTTTGCAATATGGCTTGTGATACTAGGCTATTGCTTCCTTGAGATAAGCTTTGATCCGTTTGATTTGAACTATTTTCATTTGCGTTTTGATCCACAGCTGTGTATGTGTATATATCTTGAGCGATTGTTTGGCTTTCGCTAGTTTGTGATATACCTGGGTAACTTTGGATTGTTCCGCTTTGACCGAGTGTTTGGCTATCTGCAGTGTTAGTAACTTGTGATGTTGCTTGAGATATTTGACGATCACTTACTACAACTGAGCTTTGAGTTTGAGTGTTTTGAGATATGGTTTGGTTTACTGCGATATTTGCTTCCTGAGTTGCTGCTTGACCAATTGAAATGTCGCTTATTTCAGTAATGTTTTGTTGAGGCTGACTCACCTCATTTTTAACAGTAATTAGATCGACTGTATTGTTTACTCCTTGGGAATCTGTCTGGCTAACTGTAATATTGCTTACTTGTGTAACACTCTGGCCTCCCTCACTTACTATGTTTGTAGTGGCAGGTATATCTGCAGAGTTATTTGTACCCTGAGATGCTATCTGATTAAATAAACTTACTATTTGGTCAACTAGACCCACTTGCACAGTGACGGATGTATCAACTAGGTAAGTTGTATCTTGAGTAGTTGTCTGGCTTAATGGAATTGAATTTGTGATCACGTCTACTGCACCAGTTGCATCCACAATTTGAATGTCTGTAGCGTTTACATATTGAGATCCTGCTTGAGTTACTTGATTATTAGAAATTTGATTTGCAGCCTGATCAGCCTGATTAAACGATCCTTGAGTTGCATTTGGACTTAGTTCTGTTAGATTATCTATGTTACTATTTATTTGAGTTACGTTCTGATAAACCTGATTTGCTAGGTTTGTTACATTTGTTAAATTTATAGCAGTGCTTGTATTTGCAGCTACATCTTGATTAGCTTCACTGTTACCATATTGGGAAGCCAATTGATCAGCTTGACTACTGCTCTGCTTGTCCACAATTTGCGTTGTACCACCAGCTGCCGCTGTAAAATGCAAAATTTTATATTACTAACAGTTGGTCAGTTCGAAAAATTTTCTTAATGGCACTTGTTGAAATTGAGAACCTGACGTATATGTATAATATTTAGATATGCTTTAGAAATAAGATTTTTTTGAATACAGGGTGTTCTCTAAGTAATGTTAAAGATTTCAAGAGATGATTTATATGATTATTTCATGAAGAAATGTTTGTATGAACACATGGTCTGATGGGGTTTGTTTAAAAGTTGTGTAAAATATTTTAAAAAATTATCATTTTTCCTAATATCTTTTAAATACAGGAAGACCTTCAAATGCGCTCCGCATACTTCAACTGCAAGTGCGTCTTCCTTATTATACTTCTTTATTTAACTACATTATTATTTTTTTAAGGACAACTGACAGTTCTCTTCAAGACACTTGGAATTGTAGATAGATTTATCATATGATATTGTAAATAGTGTCTGAACGTTATTTGTGATATTCTTTATATTTGTCTTTCTCTTTTTTTGGGACTTACTACCACATGAATAATTCTTCGTTATCTAAAAAAATAGTTAGTTACCCAGTATGTTACTGGAAAAATAAACCTCTGCGATTGTGACTTTACGTCAAATGATTAGTCAGAGGGTGTTTCTTGACAACTAATATGAGACACAAAAATATTAATATAATTCCCTAACTTTTCAGAAAACGAACCTATTTCCTTTTTCTAAGTTATTTATCTTTTTTCAGAATATGTCAATCGTGAAACTTGACACATATATTATTTGTTTATGTAATATCCATAGATACTTATATAGAACTGTTGATTCCTTTTATCGTTACAGGTAGCAGATTATATTACTTCGGTCCATAGTAAAATATAAACCTCTGGGTATGAGATTTTGGATAAAGAGGTACCTGAACTGCCATTTCAGTCTGGCTTCTGATTTGATAATCATGTAGGACAACCTCCGGCTATAATTTGTGCACCCATAACATAGTGTGGTATGTATATAGCTTTCTTACGTTAAACATATTTAATTTAGTGTAAAGAAGTGCTGAGGGATATCGGTTGCTTTTTTTTAAATAAGATTTTTAATAGTGTGTTTTGAATTACTTGCAAACTTTTTTATTTTGTTCTCGTATAAGCCACCCCATATTGTTATGCAGTATCTTATCGTAGACTCAGCCAATGCATAGTACACAGTAAACAGATTTTTTTTATTAAGAGTGTCCCTTAGTTGATAGAATTTGTATGTTAATCTTCTGAGTCTTTTTACGAGATAATCTACGTGTTCACTCCACCGAAGATACTGATCAATCATCACTCCTAAGTATTTAACGTGTTTTATTTTATCTAGTTTATCACACTTACAGTTAGCTGTATCATTACAATCATTTCCATGAATCTTTAGATAGGATGTTTGTGGTTGATCAGTATCGGTGATTGTAAACGTTATAAATTTGGATTTGCCAATATTGAGACTTTGCAGACTCTCGTTTAGCCAACAGTGCATGTGTTTCATAGAGTTTTCTGATTTTTTGTACACTGCATTCCAGGAATTATCCACAAATATTATTGCCGTATCGTCAGCGCAGGACACAATATGTCCTTCTACATTTTTTAATAGTGCCAATTTGTTTATATAAATTAATAACAAGATAGGACCTAATATTGTTCCCTGCGGGACGCCTCTGGTAATTGTTAGTGGTTCACTTATGGTGATGTTTATTTTTACTTTTTGCAGTCTATTCGTTAGATAACTCTGGAATAATTTAAGAACAACACCTCTAATGTTTATATCTTTTAACCTTTCTAATAATATTGTATGATCGACGGTGTCAAATGCTTTGGCCAGGTCCAGAAATACCGTTAGGCAATTTTTTGTTTTCATTTAAGGCATTTACAATTTTTTGAATAAAGTCTGTAACTGCGTCTTCAGTGCTGACTTTATTCCTAAAACCAAATTGGTTCTTAGTCAGAACATTAAATTTCTCTAAATAGCTAGATAATCGAGCCTTTAAGGAATGTTCAAAAATTTTCGTTATATTATTTATTACTGAGATTGGTCTATAATTTGTAAAAATGTGTTTAACGCCTGCCTTGTAAATTGGGGTGGTTATAGTTTCCTTCCATAATGTAGGTATTTGTCCATTTAAAAAACATAGATTTATTAGATATACCAGAGGTTTAGTAATATATTTATGGATAGCTTTTATCGTTTGAACTGAATTTCAACTGGAGCAGTATTATTTTTTAATTTATTTATGTATATTATAACTTCATTTTCTGTTACAGGTTGCAAAAATAAGCTGCCAGATTCTATATGATGTACAATATTAGTAGCTTCAGGATGCTGAGAGTTTTCACTTATTTTATCTACCATATTATTTATAAAAAAATCATTAAAGTGACAGCCTTTTCTTTATCACTAGTTAACGGTTGTTTGTTATTATCGAGAATTATATCCTTCTAATATATCTAATTCAGTTTATTATACCTAATGTGATCCATGGTTTGATTTTTAGTGTTTTGTTATTTTTATGGGTTATAGTTACGGTTTTTTTTCTATATATGATATAAGTTTTTTGATAAATAGTTGGTTAGCTGTCTCTATATTATTTTCTTGCAAAACGTCAGCCCATGTCTCTTTACTTAGAGTGAAATTTAATTTTTTATATTTTATTTTTGTAATAAATAAAATATATTCTAATTTGCGTTTTTTACACTCGGAGAATATAGTATATGTCCGTTATAGACGTTTCAAATATGTATGATTAATTCTTGATAATGACCGGTCTGGCTTTAAGTTTAAGTTTTCTTAATGAATGACATGAATGGGCGGAAAAAGGTAACAAAATCATCAATTTACTTTGAAATTTTTTCTTATCTCTCATTTTCCTTCTTCAAATTGTTAATTAGTAATATTATTCAAGTCAATGCTATGGTTATTGATTTTCAGCAAGAACTGCTGTGATATCAATATTGATTAAGAAATAAATGTCTTTATTTTAATGAAAACATGTCACCACAATAGCAATTCTGGATATATACTGCTATCATAACAATAATTGTTTCATTTTCAATACTGATATAAACCTCAATTTGTTTTAAAATATTTCAGTAGTTGTTTAGATTTCATTATTGTTTGGTAATCCAGGGCCACCAGAATTGCCCCGAATACATAAAACTGGAAATAGATAAACTTGTTATACAGTTTAATGCACCAGTAATGAACAAACTTTATGTTACCTGTTTATGTTATATTTTATCTCCTTTTTTCCTCCCCAACCAATGTTTATAATTCGCAATTGCTCCTCCCAAAACAAAATAAATGGAATGGAATTTCTTGTCAGGTGAAAAGAGAGTTGACGGTAAAAGCATGACGTTCCAGGTGATAAATGCTGCTCTCATATTCCAATGGAAAGCAGTTAATCAGCTTTGTATTAAGAAGATGCTTCTTGTGTGATAAACTATTTTTCAGTAACGGCAATCGATTCGCATCGCTAGGTACAATCGGTGTACTATGAACTAGCTTATATGCTATTGATTTGTTTGTAAACTTTTCAGTTTAGCCAAAGTCTTTCGCATATAACGACTTTTCGAATCCATTGAGTGGCCTGCTAGAATGCCAGATTCGACGCCAATTTTTTTGTGAATTTAAACAAAGATGTGTATTGAAACACCTTGGCAAAAAATTATTGGAGATAATGATTATTACAGTGTTTGTAATAAGATCCACATTATCGTAAAATGCAACGTTTTCAGTAACTATTGTTTTATACGTTTTAATTTTTAACGTTAAGAAAGCACACGTTTTCTCTTGGAAAAAAAACCAGCAAATTTAAATAGATCAAATTTAATTGTTCACTTGCGTTAGACATCGTGGTGAAACAGGTGCAGCTATATCTTATCCACATAATGTATCATTCAATATACAAGGTCCAAAAAAATACAGATGTAAACTACTGCTACCAGTATTCTTGTATTAACCGTATAAAAAAAACAGCAGTGACACAGTCTTTCTTGATGACAATGCTTGAATTGTCTTGGATACCGTTGATAAGTTAGAAATCAACTATTGACGATTACCCTCTCAACCCATTGGCATGGGATGGTCTGCAAAGAAGTATTTTTGAACGAGTTTTATACTGCAGAAATCTACAAAGATCGCATTGATTGAATTATAATGAGTATACAACATAGCTGTTCTAAATGCTAGAGACATTACAGTTGTTTTGAAAATGCACTAAGTATTCATTTATTGTGTTATATGTTCCATTTATCTTTTATAAACAAATAATCTCAAATAAATTTTTTTTCGTCTGTATTTTTTGTTTATTGTGTAGTTATGTTATGTTATAACAAAGAAAAGAGCTACAGTTGGATATTTATAAACCAACCACTGTCTGGACCTTAACTACTTGCGTAAATTTAATACTTTTATTCTCTTTGGTACTTGTAACAAACCAAGTAGCGAGCGATTTAATCAATGATAGGTGCGATGCGTTCTTACTTCCTGAGATCTCAGCTAAGCTGAGTTGTTTTACGGTTACACTGCATAAATAAAAGCATAATTTTATTTGATATAGCCTCCGTAGTCGTAAAACTACTTAGATTCTGAGATCTCAGTTAGAATGAACGCACCTATTGATTATTATCATTCTGATATTTAACATATGTACATATTGTGTTGGGAAAAAATATAACAGATTCCAACATTTGTGATGTACTCTAGCCCAAAAGGGGATGAGGTATGGACATCCGTTTAATATCCGATATTCGATCAGTGAAGTTAAGCAGCACTGATCGAGTCCGGCAATTGGATGGATGAACGATAGCTCATCTAACAGTCGGTAGGCTGTTAACAGACAATCCCGGGAAGGCCGCTAGCCTGATGCAGGCGGAGAGGCGAGCCCGGGTGGAGGGTCGAGGAGACCTACCCAGGAGGTTTGCCACTCTGCTAGCGGTGCAGGCGTGCAGGCCCAGGCGGTGGGTTAGTTGACAGTCGAGGACCGTGGTTCGGAGTCCACGCTAAACTGTAGGTCCCTAGGTAAAAAGGGCCCATTGTGGCCTACTTGCCTAGTAAAATAAGTAGCTACTACTACTCTAGCCCAATACAAAGCAATTAACGAACATGCTATTTTTCACTATTATGAATTCTGAAGAAAAGAAACATGGTAAGGACCAATATGTTTACTGAATGTGTACTTCACTAGTCCACCAATATTAATTAGTTTCTGTTGGCTGGGAGCGCAGTATAGAATAGGAATTATTAAAGATTCTTGAATAATGTGTTCAGTTCGGGTTCCGTCACTTAAAAGTTAATAATAATTTTTATCGTATCATTGAAAATTAAGGTTCTTTTAAGTTAAATCTTTATTGATAATTATTAATATCATAATATTACAACAACTTCACAATAACTTAGTAACACATAATACGTTAGTTATAACATATAATATGTTAGCTACCATATCATAATACCCTAGATACGAATTTTATTTTATAGCTATTATTTTTGAACATTGACGTGAATATTTTGACAGTTTTCAAATTTGATAGATACACCTGATACACCATTATTATCCAAAATGACGGGCATGTCCACTGTCCACTGAATCTTGCCTAGCAACATCCTTTTTCAGTTTGATGCTCTCTTTAGTACATGATACAGTGTTTACGGAAACGTCTCCAACTTGAATTTTTTCGCACAATGGAAACTTTCTTACTCAATTTATCTTCTAAATACCCTCTTGCAACATTGCTCGATTCCCAACTACCAAGTTCTTGTAAATCTAATAGGTCTCCACCAGCATTAACAAAAGTTACTGAAGATCTTCTAATACAATGACCAGTATACATAGTTGGATTTTCAAGTTTGAGATACATAGCAATTTTCTCAGGTATTTTAGAAAAGAAATGGATACCACAAGGCTGAACGGTGCATTTTCCGTTTCTATATGATACAATCTTCTATGCAGAGTATGAGTTAGATGTAATGCTATATATTTTTTAAATAAAGCCATAGGATTAACGTCTCCGTCAGATATCACCGCAAAAAACCTTTTCTTGTGGGTTTTTTGAGTCAGGAATTGTGATTACTAGCTTGCTCTCTAGAATTTCAACATTTTCCATGGACATTTTTGTTAATTCATTGGTTCTACAAGCTCCGCCAATTCCAATTAAAAAAGCTACTTTCATCATTAAAAATGTCTCGTTTGGGGCAGTACAAACTCTAACCTGCTCTTTCGTGAATACTTTCGATTTTTCAGCTCTATATCCCACATCTTTTTTTCTTAATGAATCGTATCAAAGGGCAATACTTGTTGATTTACACTCTTTCCTTCAACTCCAAACAAGCTCGTAACATAGAATATTTAGGCCACAAAGATGACGGGGAGTATTGATTTGAGAGTTTCACAAAATAAGCAAGTATTACGGTTTCTCCCTTGAACTTGTTCTCTATCTCGCCACTCACAAAACTGAAGATATTCTTTTTCATAATGGATTTTTGATTTATCCGGAAGCAAATCTAATCTTACAATGTTAGCAGCAGCAAGTATATTTTCAGGAATGTCAATATCTTCCATGATTTCGCCAAAGTTTGTCGTAATGTCTAAGACTATCTTAGTTTTTATGGCACGCTAAAATAACAACCAAAGTTGTTGATTTTTTCACGTCATCGTTGGCAATGATACGATAAAACTTTGAATGTAACTCGATTATTATGTGATTTAAACCATCTCGGACGTTGCCAGACGACGTGCTCGATTATTATAAGTCACATAATAATCTCGTTAAATTAATAGCTATAAGAAGTACTATATTTTTTTAGTTGTTTATGATTGTTGATAATAATGAGCCTGTGATAAATAAGTACTTATTTAGTATTTTGTTAACTTTTACATTTACATTTTTTACAGATATATTTACTACAGTACTTATTACCATACTACTTATGTTACAATTAACCTATGACATTATTAAAACTGAAATTTTTTAAACGGCTAGTCGAACATTAATGATGTTTTCAATATGTGTTATGTGTTATACAGGGTCTTTAAAACACGAGATTAAACCTAGCAACACGGGTGCAAATTCTGTTACTGGAGTGTTTATACCATTTATGCCCTAATATTAGTTGAGTTTCAATATAAACTAGTTAATTAGTATAAGTATAGATTATATATTTGTATACTAGGGAGTTACTTCAATAAATTTATCTTTCAAATAAGTGATCAAACACTTTAGAAGGCAATGGTAGAAAACATAGAGTTCTTAAAGATGTTCATATTTAAAATTTGCAAAATTTATAGCGATATAAGGGGTAAAAACTGGGGGGGGGGGGGGGGGGGGGGGGGGGAAAAAAAAAGGGTTTTTTTTGGGGGGGAAAATTTTTTTTTTTTTTAACCCATTCCGGGGGGGGGAAAACAAAAATTTTTTAAAAATTTTTTTTTCCGCGGTTTTTGCCCCCGCGGGGGGGGGGGGGGGGGCAAAAAAGGAAAAGGGCCCATTGGGGGGGGGGGGGCGGCCCCAAAAAGGGGGGTTTTAATTCCAACTATTCTGTCTGGGAAAACTAAAAATAAATAAAACAAAAGGTCACCAGACAGAATAGTTGAAATTAAAAACAACATTATTGAGTCAGTCGTACTGAACATAATGTGCATATTATCTTTCTTGTAATCCAAGTTTCAGCGTTTTGGCAAATAGGCGGGAAAATAATTGTTTAAAAAGATATATGTTATACTTATCTATGATAAGATTTGTAAAAGTTAGTAAATAATAATTAGCAAAAAAAATTTTCAGTTATTATTTTTCATTCCATTCTATATTTTAAACTTTTACCAAGAAGAGGAACTTAATTTGTTTTTAAAAAACTATAATAAACTGGTCGGCACGTTTCAATCAGTACCGGCAGAAAGGGTGAAACAGCATTTTAATTTTAGATATGTCATCTTATATTCAATAAAATAAAAGTTAAAAAAATTATTAAATTAAAAAATTAAATTAAACTGAATTAAATTAAAAATATATAGTCGCATTTTATAATTTCCTTTTCTAATAATAAGAAGATATCTATAATTTGTAGTGTACTCCTTATAATAGATTAATAGATAAAAATCCTTGACCTTTCGAAATTAATTTTGTTTTGACGTTTCAATAAAACCTTTTATGATCATCAGGATTACAACCACAAACCTTACATAAAAATATTAATAAATCCTTATCTCAATTTAAACTAAATAAATTAAAATTAAGATTTGACATAATTCCCAAAAAGAACACAAAAGCATTTTTGTACATGAATATACAATTGACAATCACCCAGACACTGTAAACAAGCAGTGCAGAATTGAAGAATTAAAACATTTATCAGTGTGACGTTTTTTGTTTGTTTTTCCTTTGACTCTTGACTGATAAAAGTAATAAAAATAAATATTAAAAAAAGTATTAATTAATAAATATTTTAATTCCAAAAGTCAGAAAGTTTAAGAATTTTTTGGTTCTCTCTGTAAATTAGAAAATTGTGTTAATATGTTTTATTTCCTATTCTGCCCCCAGCGTCGATGTAATGCGTATAAATTTCTCATAAATCCTTTGATAAAGTGTGAAATGATAAGTTATCTTTAATAAGTACACCAAAATGAATCCACATTATCTCATTTTTAAAAATGAAAAATTATATACCTTTACGGACCCCCAAAAAACAAATATTTAAATTTTTCCCCCCAAAAAAAAAAATTTTTTTTTTTTTTTTTATTTTTTGGTTTAAACCCCGGAAAGAAAAATCCTACCACCTGGGCTCTGTTGTGTCCTCAGTTAATCTAAGTAGTTTTACCTTTACCGAGTCTACATTAAATAAAACTATGCTTTTATTTATGCATTGTAATCGTAAAACAACTCATATTAGCTGAGAGTCTCAGGTAGAAAGAACGCACCTATCATTGAAATTATTTGTGACTCTAAGAATGGGTCTTGCGCATTTTATTAGGTCATTTCTTTATTTAGCAAACAAGACCATTACAATGTACCAGACCATGTTTATATTTCAAGAAACGTTGGCTCGGTTTGTGATGGTTAAGTTTAACTCAGAAGAGATAATTTTTGAAATTTGCATGTTTTTATGAACCTTGAATACAATTTTTTGTTACAAAATTCGCGTGAATGTGTACAACCGAACCTAAAAAAAGAGACAGGTAAAACCTAAAACGAATAGACGACGATTGAGTGAACACTACGGAAGAACATGACGGAAGAACGTGACTTTATGATCCAATATATAGAGGAAAATCCAATACTTTAATTGAAAGAACTTAAAACGCAGATTTGAAGAAGACCCTCGAGTTGTATCTACTAAGTGTTTGCTGAAACATTTGGATTTTGGATGGTTTAATGTACACTGTAAAATATATTCGTAGAAAACCCGTGAAAACCAATAGCGAATAAAATAAAATAAGACGGTTCGATTATGTACAGCACCTCTTAAATTATCAAGGGACAATATCCACATTATAAATATATATGGATGGAATAAAATTTAATTCATTTATTTCACGAAAAGGAGGACGCTCTAAAAAAGAAAACTGATACATTTCAGTAGATAGTCGTGGGGCCAATATCCATGTTATCGCTTGCATAGGTAATATGGGATTGGATCAACACGAAATAAGGAGTGGTGTCAAAAATCAAGAATTTGTTCGTAATTGCCTACGTACTGCTAAGAATATGTACCAGTCACCTTTAGGGCTGGTAGTAGACAATGTTACTTGTAATACTGATTTAGAAGAAGTGCTGTTAAGCATAAATTTTATCTAGTGAAGACGGCAAATATACCCCAAATTAAATGTCACCTTCCTCAGCTAAAAATTATACATGAAAATATACATACAATATTGTTAATAATTGTGCGAAATATGTAGTCCAACGATTTATTTAATTTAACAGATAGAGCTATGTAAATTATGATTCTTTTTCCCAAATAGGTAATTGTTTTATATGTTATTTAACTTTTGTTTGTCGTTCTTCAATTTCTATAAATGTTACTTCAGATAACTTAATATACATGTAAGTTTACTTTGTTTCTGTTTACTTTTGGTACAATAAACTGAATTACTTCTCAATGTGAAATTGATTATTCTCAATCTGAATGAGTATTAACGATTCCAAATTAATTAGTCCCAATATAAAATTGTGATTATTCTATTCTCAATTTAAAAATGAACCATCTCAATTTGAAATTAAAAAAGGTATAGTGAGAATAATAAAAGGGTGGTTGTATAATAGTTGTAAATATATTAAAGTCACCCAAAATCGTAAAATTGACCAATTGGCAACGTATCGAGAGTTACAATCAGGTTTAAAACTTTTCTTTCTCCATATTATGACTTTATACCAACTTGAATGACCCTTAAACGATTCAATGACTAGTATTTTATAAAATTAATATTGTTATAAAATTACTATCAAATAAGCACGTTACAAATACCCAGTGGGTTGCATATCCAGAAAATTTAATTTATTTTTATTTGAATTACTTGAGTACTTACAAAAAAATAAGTATTGCAGTATTTGTATACCGATGAAACAGAGTGCAACACTCAGAATTCTTCCGATTAGAGAACGTGAACGGGTCCTCGTTCTGGGTTGCCACATTTTGTACTTGTTTGGTAAAGTTATCTTTACCAGGCATGTTATATAATTGGGTAATATTTATAATCCACTAAATAAAATAATTTTGTAATGATCTGTTTCATAACACACTGAAATTCAACAACAGGTCGCCTACCCGTACATTTATTTAATCCATCAGCCAAATTTTTATAAATGCTGTTCCTAATTTGAAATCATTTTATTTTTGCCATTTAAAAAAAATGCATAAAAGGGCACTAGTTTGAAACTTTTTTTGTGAGTAAAAAAAAGTGCAGCAGTAATGAACATTTTTTTGTTTCTAAATTTTATCAGAATTACACGAGTCTGTCTGTCCCCGCTCTAGCACCCAAACCCAAAGCTATCGATCTGAAACTTCGTGTCTATTATATCTTCAGCTTAACCGAAAGAGCCTGGTTTTGAAAGATATAGATTAACTGGATCCATTTTCTAGCTTTTTCTTTTAGATATTTCGACAATTATGCGGTCTTCGATAAAACATAGAAAGAATCGCTAAATACGTTGATATCAGGTAATTTTTTAAATTATATTCATCTTTTGGCCAGATAGTTTTCGTCATATTTATACTGAGTAAATAAACTTTAGTTTCGTATAATTTTTCAGTCATCATCAGATACAATTTTGTTCAAATTATAAAAAATATCGGAGGGATATTGAACATTGGCTATTATTTTTTGGAATTCAAGTTAATTATGTGACCTGCCATTAAGTTGTTCCTATAATGAAATATTTTGCACTAATTCTGAAAGCCGTATTTGAGTTATGTATATTTGACTGCATGGAAAAATGCGCACTTAACCGTGTAATATTTGTATTGTTGCCTACCTTGTAAATCACTTGGGTTCTGATCAGTCACTACGTCAACCGCTGGAACTATGTCACTAACCAAACTTGTCAAAACATTAACACTTTGATTAGGCACTAATGCCGCCTGTGAGGCAGCTAGAAGAAAAACAAAAACAACACTTTTCATAATTTAAACTTACAATTTTTGTTTCGTTCGCAATTGCTTTCGTTTTGTCGTTTGCGTTTTAAATATGCTCCCCCATTTTATATAATCTTTTATCTGACGAGACGACCCCCATCATAATTTACGTCAATAGGTATTTTTTATCACACGGTATTATTTAGTTGTAATGAGATTTAGTTTTAGTACTCTCTAGAATTATTTTGTTTGTTTATCTATCGTTTTAGCAAACAAAATTATTATTAATTATTTAAATAGTATTTAATGCATGCAATAAAAATTACTTATTGTTTGTCTTTTATTAAAAATATTTATTTACCTTAATATGGTAAAGTTTCGGGAGAAGATTTTATGGGGTATGAATAGATTGTTGTTAGAAAATTCTCACTGACGTTCTGGAAAAGTTTGATGTACAAAGTTTGTTGAATAGCTATATATCTTTACAGGGTGCGTCAAAAAAAATTACACCCCAGATTTTCGCTTATAAATTTCTTTTATTTTTTATTCGATTATTTTTATGTTGGGTTCAAATCAAAGTCGATATTTTACCGATTACAGTCATGTATTCAAATTTGCAAAAAAAAAAACAATCTAACCAAAAATGGCGAACAGTTCAGAATATATCCAACCTACATGAATGGCCACCATACAGTCCGGACCTGAATCCAGTAGATTTTCTATGGGATGACCTTGTGAGGGAAATATATGAAGGAATCAGAATACGGGATATCAATCATCTCAAAGAAATAGATACGAATTGTTTTCATCAAATTTCCTAAAAGAGTAGAATGTAGGCAGTAGACAATAATAGTGGTAACATCAAACATTTTCCCGGGATGAAGAGTATTGCCTTGTTATTTATTTTATGTATGTATTTAATGTTTCATTTTTGAAAATAAATAGTCAGTACGTTTCATTATATTTATCTTCGCATAAGGTAAATGTCCTAAATTTGACACCATTAGAACCTATTTGAACAACACCATTTAATACTTTTTTTTTAAATTTATACTAATGAATTCGTTATAATTTATGCTTATTTTATAAACTTCCTTTTATTTAAATAATACTTAATAAATGTTGCATTGGAATGTTTTAACATTATTTTTTTTAATTTCTTTTCTTTACTGCAGGTGAACCTAAATTTGACATCGCATACTGCATGGTGTCCAGATAATTGACATCCACATGTCCCTAATTTTGACACATGCCCCTAGTTTTGGCACTTTGTGACCTATAACTCGACACTAACTTCCTAATTAGACAATATGAAACTGCTGAATTAAAATTATGTTTTATTTACTTCTACTACTAGTACAAAAGTATCCAACTACTAAAACTAACCGAAAAAAAGGAAAAAAAAAAAAAACGGGGTTCAACAATATTGAACTTATCAATTCGGTTACTTTAAAAATTCCTTTATGGTTAATTGCAACTGGCTCTTCAATCTGTTTAAAAATTTCACCAAACTGATACCCTAAGGCATCTTTTTTTGTTGACCATTTCCAATTTGGGCCGTTAGGTAACATAACACTCACAAATGGATAATCTTCGCATAGCTTTTCTATTTTTCCAGGATATTTATCTTCTTTATACACTATTATAACCCATTTATCTACTTTTAAATTCTTCTTAAAAAATCATTTTTTGACACGATTTATTTTGGATTTGACAACCGCTATATGGGTAGATTGTCTTCGGAGTCACAACATTTACGAGATTTAAGATTTTCAGATTTTTTGTTATTATTCTTTTTTTTCAACAATCATTTTTCTTTCCTTTTTTTTGGCCAGAGTTTCTTCTCTGTTTCTCTTTCTTTCAAGTACTTCTGTTTCTTTCCTTTTCTTCTCTCTCATCTTTCCTTTTGTAGTATTCCCTCTCTATTTCTGATGTTGCTACACTTGGCAACTTAAATTTAGGCTTACGTTTATTTATACTGTTTTTGGAAGATATCTCGCGCCAAAACAAAGTGCTCTTAAAAGGAGAAAGGACTATGACATCTTCTTTTAACACTTCCTTATTTGGTGTAATTTTTGCTTGCATCAAAATATCAGATTTTTCTTTTTTGTTACATTTATCTGTTTCTTTTGCAGTTTCGTCTTCTTTTTCTGTATCCTTTATATCAATAATTTCAGTGATCTCAGTTATGCAGTACTGAATGTGTTGTAATTTTTCCAACACTTCTGCTGAAACTACTTGTTGCTCGTGTATGTTACTTTTTCCTTTCCCTTTATTTTTATGGCAGTTCTGCTTTGGTTGGAATTTTCCGACTGACTTGCATAAATTTTGTCCTTTCCAAATGTGTGCTTACTTTGTTTTTATTATTTTTAATTTCTTCTTGAATATTTTCATTATTATCCATCTCTTGTGCTTTTTGATTATTATCAGGTATATTTTCTTGGTCTTCATTTGTTAGAACAGGGTTCAAATTTTCATCTACTTGCCAGGATAAATTAAATGTATTGTCTGAGGTATTTGTAAGATACATTTCTCTCACTAATTTTCATTTTCACTCTGCAGCAATACTTCATTAATAGAAAAATCTATTTTATTTTCTAAATTTAGCAATTGATCGGTACAAGTTTCTAATTCAATTGATCTTATTTGTTTCTCGAAATTGCTGCTCTTAGTTAATTCATCTTCATTAACTAACATCCTCGATTGTTCAGCATCAATTAGTTTCCAGAAAGTAAAAAGGCTAATATCTTCCACGGGTACATTATAGGCACGTTGTAAGATTAATTTTTTTAAAAAATTTCAATTAATTTTGTCCACTCTTATTTTACTTTCTATAAAATTAAACCATTGTCTGGTATTTTGAGGGTTTCTAATTGATCCGGTATTTGATACTTCTTTTCCAAATGTTTGTCATTACTGACAAATTTGGAATAATCAACAGCATTTTCATTAAGAGGGCATAACCCAGCACTTCTAAATGAATTTTTTAAAGTATTGGGCGCAAAACTTTAAATTTTTAATTTCTGTCCAAAATTTTGAATATTCCACAGATATACATCTTCCATTGGTTTTTTAATGGTCTAAAAACTCCTATATCTATTGGTTGCAGTATATGAGTTGAGTTAGGTAGCAATACCCCAGTTCTATACCGTTCTAGGAGCAAAATTCACCTCATAACTCACAACGTGAGGTATGAGATATGACTATCGATAAATAATACTATGGACAATTGAATATTATTATTTTTTTAACCATGGATGAAATATATTAGACACATATTCAAATAAGGTCTCTCCTGTCATCCATCAGTTTGGTGATTTGGCAATGCCCCAGCCACTGGGCATTAAATTAACTACAGTTTTAGGAAGTCTATCGTATTTTAAGACAACCATGGGTGGAGCTAATATACCAGCAGCATTCCCTGTAAATTAATAAATATCTTCGTGTACTTACTTGTTAAAAAACAAATGGTTTGACTTGCCTCTTGTGATTTTCAAATTTTATATTGTTAAAAATGATGTTACAATAAAAATTACAAGTTTCAAAGTCAAAATCTTTAATTGTAAATGAAATAATTGTAAACGAAAAGCAAAAATAAGAAAATCATTCGGACTTACCTGTTATAAGGGTTGTAATGTATTCTTTATCATTTGTGGAAATTCGGTTGTGAACTATCTTTGAACCCTTTTCAACTAAACCCATTTTTTCTTTCGGATAAAAAAAAAACGCAGTCTCATCGGCATTAAACACACGTTTTGGGCAATTAGTAATTGCTTCAAAGTTATGTTCCTTCAAATAGAGTTTTATTACTTGGAACCAATTTTTTACTTTCTCCTCGGTAACTGCAGCTCTACTCTGTGTTAAGTTTTGAGTCACTCGTTTACGTATCTCAGGGTTTCTGCGAAGAAATCCTTCGTACCGGTGTCTCCCAGGGCGACCATGGGCAAAAGTATTTTCTCTTTTTAGTTTTTTTATATAATTAGAGCGACACTATCAAGGAGTTGATCTTTGTCAGCCGGAAAGCCAACTTTCGCTATGGCGATTAACCACTGAACTAATTTTTTTCTTCGTCAACAGCAATATTGGTAGACGCCCCCATTTTAGTGTCAATATTTGATTTTCCATTAATAACATTAATAAGACTTGGGTTACTGCGCTTGAATTCACCAAGAGAGGCGCTAGTGTATGGAAAGGTCAATGTCACTGAACGTTAATGTTTACTATGGCTTTTTAACGCTAGCTTTTAGTAATTTTTATAAAAATTACCTGAAAAACATTTAACACAATGATGGCAGAAGGAGAAAGTAGTAATTAACTTGCTCAGTAGGGAAATTATTGTACTTATCAGAGGTGTCTTATGTCATTTAAGTTATAAGGTTATATCACGAATGAGCATGATGAAAACAAAGAATGTACATGCTTATGACACATGATTTTCTGTAGTAGACTCCTTTGGTAACGCATAATAGTCAGGATTAAAATTTTTTCTTACAAACACACGAATGTTTCGAAGGAGTAAAGTTATCTCTATCAACCACTGTTTTAGGCGAGTTTTGTATCTCGGAAGCATATGTCCGCCTTTTGTTTCCGAACAAAACTGTACAACATTGACGCAATATAACAAGTTTTTTTATTTACTGGTGTACGAAATAATTATAATAATTTATTAATATTAAACGAAATGTGTAAAATTTCCGGACAGTGTCAAACTTCGGGACATTTACCTTACGTTTCATTATATTTATCTTCGCATAAGTTGGGAGCCCAGTGATCTAGAGCATTGAGTGACGAGTGTCGTTGGTTCTACTGTTTGCAGGCTTGTGAGTTCTGGCTTCGACATTGGAAATGTCTAAAGGAGGGTTTGTGTGTCTGTGTTTTTTCAACAGTGTAATGTCTAATGTATGTGGTGTGTTTTATGCTCGGTTTTATGTTTTGTGTTTTATGTTTCTACAGTGTTACAATTCAATAAAAAGTATGCCAAGCCCAAGACACTTCCTCGTGGTATACTTTTTATTACTGGTAGCTTTCAAAATTTAAAACGTTTTACAAACCATTGCGTTATTTTTAACAGACCTAAAAAAAATTATTGTTGTATGTTTATGATCTTGAAACCACCATACACACGAAATGTTGTGATTCTTATTTATTTTAAGTTTAAAATGTTAGTGCGTAAATATATAATATATTTTATATACCTGCTATTTAAAAAGTGAATCAGGTAATTTATGAACTTATATTAAATAATAAACTTAAATTGTAATATGACTAAATATTTGCATACTATATTAAATTTATATTGCCTTCATAAGCACATAGTCATTATACAGACACATTTTATGTTTTGACTGATTTTCGGTCGAGTAGTAGCCTTTCCCATTTTTTTATTCAAGTAATACCCTCTGCATATTTGCTCGAATTATATGACATTTAAGGTTTTAGTCCAGAAATAAGGAAGTTTTAGCTGGAAGTTTTCCGAAAGTTTTGATATTTGCCATTTTTATATATTTTGAGATGCCCTTTTTGAATTTTTACTTTGTCACTTCGTATCTTTGCCGCTCACGCCACCATATTGGAAAAATGGCGTCAAAATTAGTTTTTTGACAATATTTTATTAACGAATTAAACTGGAGGACATATCCAGTAATTTTTGTCATTATAATTTTTGTATAAAGTATATGTTTCGGCGTACGGCGCCACAAAGTCTATTCCAACATGTTCCAGGTAGAATATAATATTGGCTAGATACCAATTTAATATTTGGTCAATACAGATATACTGAAATCGTAAAAAATATTGGATGGATAATGATAAATATTGTTTTTGAAATATTGGTTATGCTATGTTGACAATATATTGTTTTTACCTATTGCAATCCAGATGCAGGCAGAAAATATATAAATATCTATCAACATTAATTTTATAATGATCAATCGACCTGCGTTTGCGATTTATCCGCACAAATACATATTGTTATTGCATTATTGAACAGTCTACATTCATTTAATGTTATTTTAACATTACTTGTCAATATCGAACAACAAATATTGATTCATAACAACGGATATTGGTTTTAAACTATTGAAAGACCTCATATTCACTTCATATTAGCCAACTCTCTGTAAAATCATATTGTTTAATCAATATTTTCCTATGCAAATAAACACTGATTTTTCGATACTGAAAAGCTTATATTTATGTAATGTTGATATTACATTTTTTGGCAATATTGTGAAAAAATATTGATTGATAATAACTAATACCGATTTTAAAATATCGAAAATTTCATATTGATCTCATATTGATAGACACTTTCAAATCATATTATCTAACCGATATTCATCAATACATATATATATATATTGCTGTTGCAATATTGAATAATCTGTGCCAACTTCATGTTGATTAGTAAATATAATTCAACCAATATTAATAGATATTGATTTTAAAATATTTAAAATTTCATATTCGTCCTAATTGGCAAGGTCAATTTTAAATAATATTACTTTATTAACATTTATCGGAATAAATTAATATACAATACTGAAAAGTTGATATACATGCCATATTGTTTGTGAATTTTTTATCAATATCGTACAACCAATATTGATTCATACCAACGAATATTGGTTTTTAAATATTGGAAAATACGTATGTATCCTATATCGGCTAACAAATTTTGAAACCACATTGTTTAATTAATATTTTTCTACAAAAATTGACACTGATTTCAAAATATTGAAACATTCATATATACGTTACGTCACATAATATTGTTTATCAGTTTCATATTGGTTGTATGAAACTGATAACCAATATTATATGACGTAACGAATGTTTCAATATTGTGAAATCAGTGTCAATTGTCATTCCAATTGATAATTACTAATACGTATTGAAGTATATTGTTATACTGCGACTATGACATTTTGAGGCAAGGAAAATTAGTTACATCACAAAAATGTATATCATTTAATTTAACTAAGTAGGTTTACTAGGTTTTGTTTGCTACTGTGTACGATGTTGCACTTTCGCATTTGAATTACTGCGCAGGATTGAAAATAGAAGGGTCATGCCGGAGACGCTAATGTGATGTTATCCTTTTCTCCAGCATGTAGTACGAATTAATTGATAGGAGAACGAACATGTTTATGGTTATCGGAAAAATATAACAAACAATGCGACGATGAAACAAATATACTAGTATGTATAAATGATATTCATATTAAAAGGAAGAAACCGGCCTTAATAAGTTTTTTTTCTCTCAGCGACTTCAACCACTAAGGCCATTAGTCGCACCCCTTCTCCTTCATTTGTTTTATATTAAATTTTAATTTTTTCCTTTTTTTGAACTATTTAATAGTAAAAAAAATAAGTTACAACAAAAAAAACTGATAAAACGGGATAACAACAAATACTAGATAAATAATATCTTGTCAGATTTTGCGTATGAGACCTGATATGGTAATATACTTTGTTAATTTTTTTATAGATTCTGCTTCATTGGAGAGACTAGATGCTAATGTATCTCGAATTCCGGTTTGTTGACGAATAGCAGCGTATATTGTGTAACATGACATATTTCACATCTCGGTTGCCTTGCACCCAATAATAAGTACATAGGAGTTAGATTAGTATGTCCTAATCTCAACCTGGTTATGGCAACTTGTTCTCGTCTGTTTAATTTACGGGGCATCTTCCATGGATATTTTCTTTATACATTTGAGTTTAGCATCTGCATTATTCCACTCTAGTTGCCATCCTTCTTATATTTTGATTTTGTTGAGATGTATGTAATGTCATCTGGACGGATCGGTATGTCTTTTGTGACTTCTTCGGTTGCGAGATGAGCAGCTTCATCTACCATTCGATTTCCAGCTATGCCTACATGGCCAGGTGTCCAGATGAAAATTATTCTTGTATTTGTGCTGAGTCAGTGTTGTTGACAAAATCTACTGAATCAGTGGGTCGTCGCAAAATGGATTCTGGAGAACTTTAAGTGCACTTAAGGAATCAGAGCATATTACTAATTTGTCGTGAGATGAGAAGTCGCAATATTTTTGGGCATACGAGATAGTGTAAAGTTCGGAGGTGAAAATACTAACAATTAGTGGGAGGGTCCATGAGTATGACTCATTTAAAGTGAAAAACGCGCTACCTACACCTCTGTCAGTCTTGGAGCCGTCAGTATAAATTGCTTGGAAGTCAGCATATTTACTTAAAATTTCTAAGAAAGCCTTTAGGAATGTTATATTATTTGTTTCTTTCTTTTTTAAACGGGTGCATTCTAAGTTACATTCTATGGCAGCCAGTTTCCAGGGAGCTACTTCACAAATTTCCTGAGGTAGAATTCGTGGTAATTCAATATTCAGGTTCTCGAGCGTCTCTTTTGTACGTATTCCTAAGGGTAGTGTTATTGTTGGCCATGTCTGAAAATTTATATACTGCTCTTCTCTAAACAATACGCAATATTTGGATGTTGAGGTTGAGCCATAATGCCAATTGAATAATTCATGAGGAAGCGATTTCTTCTAAATTTCAAAGGGGGTAAGCCCGATTCGCAGCATATTGATTGCAAAGGAGAAGTTTGGAATGCTCCAATAGCTAGCCTAATACCAGTACAATGTGTTGATTCTAGAGTTCGAGGACGTGTCCTACGAGCAGAGGAGTATATTGCAGAGCCATAACCTATTTCAGAGAATATTAAAGATCTATATAAATTTAGTAGTACTTCCTTGTCAGCGCCCTAATTAATACTCGATATATATCGAATGATGTTTAACGCTTTTTTACAGCTGACTGTAAGTTGATTGATATGGGGTCCCCAGATATGTTTGGAATCAAATGTTAGTTCTAATAATTTGGCTGTCTGTTTGCATACTTTTAAAAAGAGGTTTGGTTCCGCATGTGGTTTTCGTAAGCGACAAAAGTGAATGCAATATGTTTTAGTCGGTAATATGCGGAAACCTATGCTATCTGCTCTGTCTACTAGTGTGTCTATACCTTCTTGTAGCTTTTGTTCCATGTCGTTCATTGAGTGAACCGAATAGAATATGACTAAATCATCAACGTACAAACAAAAATAAGTTTATTGACCAATTAATAATAAAATCAACTACAGGTTGAAATGGGCCTTTTCACAATTTTTTTTTATTGCTTTATGTGATAGTGTTTTATAAAAAAAACTTGCCGTATTTTTTTCATTTTTTTTTGAGCACGATTTCTATCGAAAAAAAAAACAAAAGTGCAGAAATAAAGCGCGCGCTTTTACGTGACGTCACGCAACCCACCTTAGTGACGTCAAAGGGACTACGACCTTGCAAAGTTGGTCTCTGCTTTTTGACAGTTGACGTCAAAATTGAATTTGAGAGTCGTTTCTTTTTAGTTTGGATTGTTGTGTGTGGAACATGTTTAAAAAGTGCTTTGTACCAACATGTACAAATAACAACATGAATTGTCCAATCAAAATTTTCGTTTACGTTCCACCAGATGAAAATAGACGAAATGCATGGTTTAAAATAGCCAAAGTTGAGAAGCAGTTGACGAAAACCAGAACTGTTGTGAAGATCATTTTGATGTAAGAAAAGTAGTTGTATTTAGAAATTGATGCTAAATTATTGAAATTTTACAGTTAAAAGAAGATTCAGATTCACATAAGCAACTGCGTTGTCACCGTACGATGCTCTTGTTGATCTGGAAATTATTAGACATTAGTAAGTATAATTGAAATAGGAAAAAATATTGTAACAACAATTGCATGTTATAATAATGGTAGTTCCATTATATTTATAAATAAATTACACGAAAATAAGATTACTAATGACTTACCGTTTTGTTTTAAGATTCCTGACTTCTGCTGATAAATAATCTAAATTTGACATGTAAAACTCGTCCACCATAATAAAGTCAACTTTCGGCAGATCTTCTGCATTTCCTTTAGAAAATCCTGGCTCCATTTTCTTCCAATAATATGCAGAAACAAAGCAAAACACGATTCGTAAATGAACACACAGAACATAACCACAAAACTAACCGTAAACAATGTAAAATGTGTCAGATGTGGTGTGACGTTAGTAGTATTAGGCGTTCTGGCAAATGCTACCAACATGATTCCGGTTTCTGTGACGTCACTCAGCTTCAAGGTCAAATGAGTGTTCAAATTGCCATAATAAATGTTTATTTTTTTTATTAAACAATGGGAGACTTATATTTCAAACAGAGTCGCACAAGGTGAATATCTATCAGTTAGCTTTCAAATAAACATATTTGTTTTGAGATTTCAGAAGTAGTGAAAAGACCCATTGTCGGAACCAGGACAACAGGTTAAAATAAAACGCTACCTTGCCTACGTTTCATTTAATATGCTTAAACTTCTTCAGGGCTCAATAGCCAAATAATGATGAAAATTCCTCAACAGAATTTTTTTTTAAAACCACGTCTGTAGGCAATTACAAGACCAATCAATTTGAAAGTCAATTAAATATACATATATGTAGACATTAGACACACAACAGATTAGAATTTAACAATGTTCTTAGTCAAAGACCGAAATCAAAAAAATTATTATTATTATATTATTATAATAATTATTATTATTATATTATTATATTAATTTTTTTTATTTATTTATTTTTTTTGATTTCGGTCTTTGACTAAGAACATTATTAAATTTTAATCTGTTGTGTGTCTAATGTTTACATATTTTATTGACTTTCCAATTTATTAGTCTTGTAATTGTTATGCCTACAGACGTGGTTTTTAAAAAAAAATTCTGTTGTGGAATTTTACATCATTATTTGGCTATTGAGCCCTGAAGAAGTTTAAGCATATTAAACGAAACGTAGGCAAGGTAGCGTTTTATTTTAACCTATTGTCCTGGTTCCGACAATTTCAACCTGTAGAAGATTTTTCAAGGACACAAATTTCACTTTTTAATAAAATTAACGTCAAGTGTTATATACATTTATCTTTATTTAATTCTTATATTTTTTCCAGAAACATTCGTTATCTTCGTAAATTCTAGCTGCAGCCATTTTGAAAATTGCAGTGGCGGTCGGTCCATGGAAGCAAGGGAAGCAGTGCTTCCCCTGGGATTATTAAAAAAGAAACACATAATTAGAACCTAATTATTATTTATCACATATATTAATCATTAAAATTTACTTTTACCCAATTTCAATAGACACGGTCCTGCTTTTCAACAGTTGAGATAATGTTGCATGATAAAACCGTAACGATGACGCACTCGATTAATCGAGCCAACACGACCTCGCGCGACTTCGATATAAGCAACTTCTTGAAATGCATCCCATCCCCACTTCATAATCTTGATATCTGAGCCGTATAGCATCGTAATGCGTTTTGTTTTATAGATTTTAATCTCGATTTTGATATTATACTTAATATTAATCTTCCTAGTATTATTCTCAGCTTTTGTGCTATATTTGTAAAAACTTTTTTGGTGTTTCTAAACCTGTGGTGCGGCGACAACTGATTTTTAAAACGTTGAACATTAGTGCGCGTATAAGCAGTTTTAGAATTGCTTATTGAATTTGGAAGCTGGTCCTAGCACTGTGGAAAATATTATTTGCGTTTGTGTGGTGTGCAATTTGTTGAAAAAGGGATTTTCAACATATTCGTTTCAAGATAAACTGGATATTATTAGAAACGGGAGACCAACACCTGATTTATAACTTTTAAAAACGGAAGGTAAATCATGCTATAGGTACTTTAATATTGAAATGTACAGTGCTAATCAGTGGTTAATGGGTTGTGAACATTTGTGTAAATTGTTTTGTTGGCCAGGTGTACTTTTCACAAATGAAAAAGGTGTTTGGAATAAAAATGGCTTTTCAGATTTAAACAACATTCACAAAGTGACAAAGAGGCATGGCAAGTGTGAAACTCATTTGCGAGGGGAGCTAAAAGAAAAAACATTTGGAAAATCTCGAATTGAGAATTCATTAGATCAGCAGTTGAAAGAAAGTGATTGTAAGCAAAATGAACTTCTAAAAAAAATCTAGAAGTGTTAAAAAGACTAATTGACATTGTTTGTTTTCTCAGCGAAAATGAACTTAGATTTAGAGGTCATACTGAATCTCGGAGCGTCGCTAATAGGGGTAATTTCATCAATTTAGTTGATTTATTAGCAAAATACGATACAATTTTAAGTAACCATCTGGAATACTCCACGGTATTTCGCGGTACATCAAATCATATTCAAAATTATTTGATTCAGTCGATAAGCAATATTGTTTTAGAAATGATCAAGCAAGAAATAAAAAAGCTCCTTTTGTTGCAATTATGTTAGATGAAACAACCGATATTACGAATATTAGTCAGTTGCCAATCATAGTACGGTACATAAATCCAAATTGGAAAGTCTAAGAGAGCTTTTTAGGATTTTTAGACCTAACAACGCAGAGAACGGCTATATTTTGTCAGATAGTCGATGATCTACAGTGTGGTGCTAAACTTATCGCCCAAAGTTATGATGGGGCCACTGTAATGGCTAGTGAATTGGGGGGCCTGCAGGCCAAAGTAAAAGAGACTTCAGAATGCAATATTTGTACATTGTTTTGCGCATCGACTAAATTTAGTAAAGAGTGCAAAGTATTTTTTTCAAGTATTAGTGGAATGGCTGCCTTTTTTTCAAAATCATCAAAACGGACACGAGCTTTAGATTTGGAAGTACAGAAGAGACTACTCAGAGTTGGTCCAACACGATGGAATTACAATGGGTACAAACTGTATCTGAATATCGACAGCCTCTAATTGATTTATTTAAAAATATTTTACAAAGCAAAGATGATTGGGACACTGAGACTTTGAATGGATCCGGAGGTTACTTAGATTCATTGAAAAGAGACTTTGATTTTAATTTTTTTGTTAAATATTTTCTCCGAAATATTCCCATTTACTGTCAATTTATTCAATATTTTGCAAAATAAATCAAATGGCGTTGGATTTTGTGTAAAAAAATTGAAGAATTCAAAAATTTGATTTGTAACAAAAGAAATGAATTCGAAAAGTTCTGGGAGGAAACTAGTTATGATAATTTAGAGCCGCAAAGAAGAAGAATACGAACTGAATTTATAGTGGATCGTAGTACTTCATATCGAAGACTTTTTATCGAAATTTTGGACAATATCACTGGACAACTAAATAATAGATTTAAAAATGTTAGTGATATACAATTTTTAGAATTGTGTAATTTTAATAAATTTAAAAATAAACAGTTTCCACAAAACGCACTTCAGTCATTGAGTGAAAACTACGGATTTTTTTTTTGATATAGTTTGGTTACGATCGGAACTTTCAGTTATTTATGCTACAAAAGATATTAGTCAGAAACATAACGCCAATGAACTGATTATCTTTATAAAAGAAAATAGTTTGGATCAGGCAGTTTCTCGACCTTAAAAAAGAATAAAAACATTCAAGAAATTCAATCAGTGAAGAGAGGCTTTCAAAATTGTTTCTGTTGGCAATAGAAAGTGACTGTGAAGGAGATGTTCCAAAATTCAAACTTTTACGACCAAGTTATTTACGCCTTCGCAAAAAGGGAGAGGCGGATTAAACTACATTATAAATAGGTAGGTAGGGCACGTTAACCGGCTCGATTTATAGTTGGCTAGAGAGTGCACGATAGCAAGTGTGACTGAACAAACTCTCTATTTCGCTGCGGGTTCGATCCCCGCCACCGGCACTGACAATGTCGGTGGGTATGGTTGTGTCTGCGTTTTTTTCATGAGTATAACCCTCGGGGGTTGTCTAATTTTTGTGGTGTTTTTCTGTTTCATGTTTATTGAGGACTGGCGGTCCTACAAGTGTACTTTTTTTCTAGATATAACTTTGCGGCTTTCGACATTTGCTTTAAAATGAGTATACGGAAGCCACGCCCTTTTTCTTAAAAAAAATTTTTGCCTCGCTTCGCTCGAGGCTTCGCACTACCCATCACCCTATATCACAAACTGCTTCCCCTGTATCAAAACTCACCGCACGCCCCTGGAAAATTGATGACTAAATCATCGACGTACGAAAAAAATAAATTTATTGACCAATTAATAATAAAATGAACATCAAGTGTTATATACATTTATCTTTATTTAATTCTTATATTTTTTGCAGAATCATTCGTTATCTCCGCAAATTCCAACGGCAGCTATTTTGAAAAGCTGACAATAGCCAAGATAAATAAAATCAAAAGCATTATCCAAAATTGATAGGCAGTTTTCTCTTCTGCAAACATCTAAAAAAATATAGTCTTATCAATTTATAATTCATAAGAAAACTCACTTATATTAGAAAAATATAGGTTTTATTCAATTGCAAAAATCGCTAAATTTGTATAGCCAATATCAGAAAGAACGCTCTATTAGATTAATATACTGAGTGTTCCATGAAAAAGAACAAAGTTTACCACAATCTTCTTTATACAAAGTTAAACGAGATAAAGGGTCTCCATTCATAATTTCGTTATGAATGAACCACTGTCATACATATATCTTTAAAAATTATACCAATACCACGGGTATTTCCAATAACTTCTAAAATCTGAAATCATTGGGTGAATCGAATATCATATGGAATCTATACAAATTTTGGATTTCATCTTTCATTTTGAAAGGTCTCTTTAAATTTACGTTTCTTAATTATTTTATCAACCAAACTTACAGAATATCCATTACTCACAGCTATATCCTTTATCAATACCTCGTCTTTTTAACACGCTTTTATTAGCTTCACCTGTATGTTTGCTTGCTTGCTTGTTTGCTTGTTTGTTTGTTTGTTTGTTTGTTTGTAACCGACTCTTTGGACTCGATTTTGACCCACTTTAAACGGACAGATTTAATTGAAACTTTGTACACTTACGAAGAACCGGTAACAATACAATAATTTGATAAGTTTATATCATTATCCTGATCAGGATCGCCAGTCCTTTCCTCACGTATCCTCTGCGTAAGAGCAAAGGCTTAATATGTAAGTACATTCCATGATTGTCAGTTAGATCGTGGGTCGAGCGGGCTAAGGCAGTCGACGCGAAAGGAGAGACTCCTCGGGTGTGAGTTCAAATCCCACGGCTGAAATAAAAAAAATATTTTTTTTTCAGAAATATCTGTTGGATCGTAGTATGTTATAATATCAGCATCAATAAGCAATATAAATATAGTTTAAAAAAACTACAAAACACGCTTTCATAGCACATCAGACTAAAAAAGTGAAAAATAAATATAGTTTAAAAAAACTAAAAAAACACGCTTTTAAAGCACATCAAACTAAAAAGTGAAAAATAATTATTAATATAAACTGAAAACAATAATGAACGAAAAATACTAGTATTATTGTGAAAAAAGCGTGGGGCGCTTTGTGCCATATTTTTCGTATATCGAGCAACCCACGCTTTTTTCACAATAATACTAGTATTTTTTCGTTCATTATTGTTTTCAGTTTATATTAATAATTATTTTTCACTTTTTAGTTTGATGTGCTTTAAAAGCGTGTTTTTTAGTTTTTTTAAACTATATTTATTAAACCTCTCCTTATTGAGGAGAAAGCTTAATATTCGATGAATTAAAACTCGCTGTACTGTGTTGAGCACAATGGTGAGAGTTCTTAGGGATATGTCTTAAAATACTAGTATTTTTCCTGTAAATCAAATTGTAATTTATTTTCGATATCTCTAATTATTAATACATCTAAAATTGGTAGTTGTCCATTTTTCAATTTTATATGTGAATGTAACTGACATGAATTACATCAGTTGTGATCACTCTTATAAACAAATTGCAGACTCAGCACATCACACGGGAAGAAGCTACCTAACCTTGCATCTAACGGCAGTCAGTTGCCAGCATTCATACAGTAAACATATTATAATATTATTGTAACAATTTTCTATAATTTCCATAATGTGTACTTGTAAAAATAAAATCATTTTTCAAAAAGTGAACTAAGAGTATCCAAAATAAAAGTCGTGAAACGACTATACATACAATTTAGAAACAAAGTTATCAATATCAGTGATTTTTGTATCAAATACTGCAATATCATCCACATACCTAACCCAAACCCTGAGAAAATACTCAAATTCTTCTTTTGCTTCTGTCTCGAATCTGTTGATGAAGAGGTTACAAAGAGGGTACCGATTGCTGTCATTTTGTTCGAAGAAGTTATCATTGAATCGAGAGCAAAATTTGTTTCGTGCAAAGTTTAGTGAACTGAATATATTCTTTTACGACATCTTCACTGATATTGCTTGATTCGTGCATATCCTCAAGGTAGTTTAAGGTGTGGTATTGGAACACTTGATAATGGATTTCTAGAAATTTTTTTATATGGACCAATGCTAATCAGACTGTCTACCCTTTCATAATAGTCCTCTTTATCTAAAATAACAACATTATTACCCTTATCAGTTTTTATGTAAAAACAATGCTTTTCACGCAACCGCTTGATATATTTACAATCTTTTGTATATTCTGACTTTATATTTACTTGTGACAATATTTGTGGAAATTTGTTTCCTGCAAGCTTCTTTGAAAAATCCTTTAGAGGAATCAGGAAGGTATCGATTTGAACTTTCAACACTTACAACAATCTTATCTAGAATACCTTCAGAGCAGGTAAAATTTAATCCCTTGTTAAGGAGATCAGATTCTTTTTTATCAAATGACTGTGATGAATGATTTTCTGCAATGCACAATGGTGAGAACTTTCTAAGGAATCCTTTCTTTTGAAGTACTATTGTAAACATTATAACTATCTGAAATTCACGAAGATTTTGGAATTTTAACTTAACTCGAATGTAATGTTTCTCTAAAACAACTCTTTGTGCATACAATTTACTTGTAATATTAATTATTATATATGGCTTTTAGAATGTTTCAAAACTAATTTAAACAGATTATTCATTTTATAAAACCTTACAAATTAAGCATTCTTTTTTACCATCACTAATGCAAACCGAGAAATAAAGGATCCTCTGGGGCAAATGTTTTAGAATAAAATTTCAAAATAATTTTTTTTTAGATGATTTTGTGCTTTATAACAGTTGTGTTATTTATTTTAGCTAAAAATAGCATTTAATATATTTTTTTTACTGGTCACCAAAAAAAAAAAACTTTCGATAACTAATTCTCAAACGCTGAGTAAGTTTCTCGTGATTCGTACAGTCTTTGACGTATCTAAATGTACACACAAAATGTTTTTTCCTATTCAATTTTTTAACATGAATATATTAGCTATAATACTTATAATTGGCTATTTTTTTTAAGAATGTTAATTTCGAAACCATGACCCCCTCCAAATACTAACAAGAATGTCAGAGCAAATACAAGTAATGTAACTATTTTGAGATGCATGTTTTACATTTTAGTTTATAATTAAACAATTTAAAGTAATGGTTTTTGAGTAACTAATATAAGTATGTGTAGCTTTAACTTTAAGTGTCTCCAAACCTTGTCGATATTCAAAATATAAAATACTGTTATCACCAAATTGCCACAAACTTTTTTGTACAGAAATTTAAATGTGACATTTTGCTTTAATTACACGTTGATTTTTAAGACCCATGGGAAAATTTCTTTATAAAATTTTATTACCTACATAGATAACCAATACCAAAGTAAACAACAGAATAAAAGCACTATGTATCCATGTATATACAAGTTGATTCACTTTTGATACCGAAAACTGGAACAGTTAATAAATCTCGAGGAAATATGTTTATTGTGTGATATAAAGAGAAAAAAAAATAAAAAAATAGAATCCGCAAAAATTTTCTATTTTAAACGCCTTGTATCGAGACAAGGCCCTACAGAAAAATGTTGTACCATAAAATAACTTTATTTCGTCGAAATCCATCGACTGTTAAATTTTCGGTATTAATAGTAAATCAACATATAGATTAACTACTTCTAAATCTGAAATAATTATTAGTTATCATTGATTACTACTATTATAAATGCGTTAGGTAAATTTTATAATGAATTTAGACATTTTTGAGAAAAACGAAAATATTTTTACAAAACTTTTTTTACAAAACTTTTATTAACAAAAAAGTACACAAAAATTAAATATGGCAGTTGTAAATTAAAACTAACTAGTATTGTGAACCAGGCGGCCTGAACTGAGGTTGTTGCTTTCCACTATTAAGAGGTTTCTTAGGTTGAATTCTGGGAAGAGGTTCTTCTTCTGGCTCCTCTTCTTGTTGGTCACACTTGTTGCCTGTTTCATAACTATATTGCCTATAAATAATAAATTGTCACATTACCTTCCTCTTTTTATATATTTTAGAAGAATTAGGTCTATATTTTGAAATTTGGAGAATAAACCTTATAAAAATTAAATAATTTAAAAACAATAAGCACGTTTCTTCTAAAAACAAAATCAAAATCGTTTTATCATAGTTATTTACGTAACAAGACCGGGAAGTGAATCTTTGCTGGGCGAGCTGACAATTTCCGGGGCGAGCGCCAGCAAACCCTGCATGCCGATGAGTTCAATAGAGACACACATATCTTTTCCGAAACCGTTGTTGCTAATATCAAAAAACTTTTTTTAACTTGAAATCATTTGCAAACAAAATTCATAAAATTCTACTGTCAGATGTCAGACGCTTACTTTTAAAGAAGACTGGATTAATCCAGATACTCTTGTCAACCAAAAGTGATAAATGGGATCGGTAAAGATTTTACCGATCCCTTTTACCGGTCAAGTGGACCGCTCTAGATCAGTAAATACGTATTTTCCACTCAAAAATTTGACCAAAATCGGTTAACTTTCTAAACGGCTGTTGGAAAAATATAAATAAAAGTATATGTACAATACTGTTATAGTTTGTTGAAATATTCATTCTAGTGAATGGTGTTTGTTTGCACTGTTGTTCCAAATCATATTTATTTGTTAATATTTATATTTAAGTTTTTAATGATATACTGCTACAAGGAAAATCTAATTTAAATAGTCCTGAGGATGTGTCAAAATACACGAAACGTCGACTAATTGAAACTTTGGTTTTCTTCTTTCTGCCGACCTTACCCCCACTATTTTAACAAATAAATACTGTTATAGCTAAAATTTACCTTCTGACACCATCAGGGTCGACATATCCGTATTTTCCTTTAGTAATACAGTCAACTCCCAGCGTTTCTTCCTTGAAGGTTCCATCCTCATTTTCAAAGCCCCACGTAATACTACCATCAGGGTTGTCTGTTCTGTATTTTCTTAGAATTTCGACTGGTGGCTTCTTCGTCCTGGAGCCATCATCTTCGTATTGAGGTTTTGGGGCACGTGGAGGAGGCGCAGGACGGAATTGTTGAAGAGGTGCTTGTGGTCTTGCCTAAAATTTGTTATTATAAAGAATCGAATTGTGGAAAGAAGAGTAGATTTTAGTTGTCAATTGCATTCTGCGACTTACCTTCCTCGTAGTTTGCCTAATCGGCAAATCATCTTCATCATCGATCTCTTGCCTAGCTATAGGCCTTTCCTGTCTCAGTACAGGCCTTGGTACAGGTGCAGGCAAAGGTCTAAGTACTGGAAGTGGTCTGGGGGTAAAGGTCTAGGTGAACTGTCAATAGGCCTATCCCTAATTTGATCTCGTGTAATAGGCAATGGCCTTTCCGGCCTAAATGGCAAAGGCGATGGTCTTAACGTTGGTTCTTCCGAATCATCAGACGCAGCTTGTCTAACGGCTGAAGCTAACGCCGAAATACCAAGTTTATTGACTTCAGCGTCGAACGAAGAATTTGGAGATGCTGATTCTTGTTGTTCTTCTTCTTCTTCCTCAACTACTGGGCGTACTTCGCGGAGTGGGGCTGGAATTGCGCCTGGTGGAGGGCGACGTGGCCTTGGTGCGAAATCGGAATTGATTCTAGATTGCCGGATAGGTGCGGGCCGAGCTCCTTGTATCAAAACGGCACCTGGGATACTTAATGGCCTAGGAGGTAGTTGTGCTGATGAGATGTGTACCAATATCTAGAAAAAGCTTTTTACTATTAATAGATATGTAGATATCAGAAGCAAGAAGAAGAAAATGCGCATAAAAATTTTTTAATTAACTTTTTATTAGGAAAAACAACTCGTAACTATATCGTAACCATATCAGTATAGGCTTATCAAACGGAGTTATTATGGTACACTTTGAAAACCATACAATATTGAAGAGGCAAATATTAAATCATTATAGCTTTTATATAGCTTGATAATTAAAGTAGAACCCGATTTTGGCGTTAACAAGTACCATTCTTTGGTGTATTTCGCTATTTAGTTTCATATACATATCATTTAAATTGAATGCGCTACATTTAATTTTTTTATAAATTGATCAGTCTATTTATTATTTTAAAATATCAGTTCCAATATAATTTACTTTTTCTTCGTAATAGCGTAGAGGAAGTAAGTCCCAGAGAAATAACATTTAATCGATGTTCAGAAACAGAACATATAAACAACTTCCCACTAAACCGTACCTGTAAAAGAAAGTGTAAAATTTTAAATTTAATTCCCATTTAAATTGAATATTCTGCACTAAATACGAATATAATTACAACTATACGTTTTACTTTTTTTGTTTGTAAGGCATATCAAATTTTACAATTTAACAATTGATGAAAGCAGTAGAAACAATTATGGAATTTTAATGGCATCTGGTTTTCAAACACTAATTTTTATATCAGTAAACATAAGTTGATTATTTTGTAGGTTGCAAACATAAAAAAGATTATTTTAAAAAGCTGTATAATTGTAAAAAAGTTATGAAAATTGTTGCGCAATAGGGATAAAAACAATCTTTTGCAAATGTTCTTTCACGTATACTTTCAGTAGACTAATTAATATTATTATTGCTATAAAATATATTAAAGTATTTGTGTCAATATAAAATAATCAAATATTACCAATAAAAGAGTTAATTTGTTAAATAACATTATGTGGTGTTACAAAACTTTTTAGTTATAAGGATACATTTGGACTATCGATTGGTTAATTTTCTATAACTTGTTTCGATTTTCAGATATAATGAGTTATTTAAAAAACTTTAAAATCATAGTTCGTTCATCTTTTTTCTCCATATCTTTTGTCTCAACCAATACAAATTGCCGTTAATTTTCATTTACTCTGTAGAAAACATGGAAAATTACAAGTTAAATGGCCCATACAGTTATAAACTGTACTACCGTCTCGGTATTTTAAAAACTTCACTTTGCATCCATGCCCTAGCCAGGATTCGAACCCGGAACCCCTTGTTTTAAGCCATCCTGGGCTCCACATACGTTCCATATGACGACCCAAATCCACCACCAACAAAGAACGTAGAAAACCTGGAGCGGAGCTGTAGAGGCAATGAATCATAGCTCATGCCGTGTGATGCAAATGCACATCACACGGCCTGGGGGGAGCACGGATATCAACCCAAGAGGTGAGTCACTCTTTGAATTTATTATGGAACATAATTTAGACATAGTAAATGTGGGCAACACCCCTACTTTTGTAACTTCAGTAAGAAGGAAAGTGCTAGACGTAACATTAGGAACAACATATGTGTGTAATTTTGTTAGCAATGGGCATATGTCTGAGGAAGAGGGCTGCTCAGACCACAGACACATTCGCTTTGACATAACGGGCATGGACCGTGAGGTCGAAACCTATAGAAATCCTCGAAGAACGAACTGGGAAGCTTACAAAGCAGACCTAGCTCAGAATCTTGAAGGTGTTAAAAACACCATAAAAAGTGTGGAAGATATAGAATTAGTTGCGGAACAAATACAGAACGCAATTATCTCTGCATACGAAGACAACTGTCCTCTGATAGAAAGGAAAATCACCAGGAATGTGCCCTGGTGGAACAAAGGCCTTACAAACATGAGGAGAGAAGTGAGAAAGAAATTCAACAGAGCAAAGAGGTCAAACAATTGGGACGAGTATAGGGCGTCTTTGACCAAATATAAATATGGCATTGAGAGAAGGCTAAGAGAGAATCCTGGAGGAGGCACTGTGAGAATATAGAAGGTATTCTTGAATGTGCCAGACTACAGAAAATTCTCTCGAAAGATAGTCAACGCGTGATAAACAGGACAACATACTGGAACAGAAAAGGAGACAATGAAATAACTCCTTAAAGTGCTCTTTCCTGATTCCACGATAATTGAACATTTATTAGAGGAATGGCAAGGATCAGAACTGGAAGAATCTGGAAACAGGGCAACCAGGGATGACTGGTCATTAACCAACAAAGTGATAAACCAATCTAAAATCAAATGGGCTGTAAACTCATTTGAGTAATATAAATCTCCGGGACCGGACGGAATTATGGCAATAATGCTGCAGCAGGGGTATTTGACCTGTTAGCACCAATGTTATGTCAAATTTACAGAACCAGCTTGGCGCTGGGATACATACCAAATATTTGGAAACCAGTTAGGGTTGTATTCATACCAAAACCTGGCCACAACTTGCACACCCAGGCTAAGTTTCTAAGACCTATAAGTCTTATGTCGTTCCAACTTAAGACGATGAAAAAAATGCTTGACAGGAACATAAGGGATGATGTAATGGCTGGAAGACCTTTGCATCAAAACCAATTTGCCTACAGAGCAGGTCGGAAAGAGCACTTCACCACCTTATTCAAAGGGTGGAGAAAGTGCTGGAAAACAAGGAGGTGGCAATAGGGGCCTTCCTAGACATAGAGGGGGTATTCGACAACACCTCCTTCAATTCCATTATCAGAACTGCTAGAGAGCGTGGCATCGAGGACACCTGTAGCAGGTGGATTGAAAGCATGCTTAAAGGCAGGGTGATATTCACTGGGACACTACTCCCTCTGTATTCCAGATAGAAATCTGTGCGATACTACAATGTGCACATGAAAACATAAGCAGAGCGTACGAGAATCAACATATTTATGGCATCGGACAGCCAGGCAGCACTGAAGGCACTAGCTTCATATAAAGTGTCATCAAGACTGGTATGGCAATGTCATGAAGAGCTCAGAACTCTGGAAGAACGGAACAGAGTTAAATTACTCTGGGTGTCCGGACATTCTGGGATATCAGGCAACGAAAAAAGCAGACGGCCTTGTTAGATAAGGATCTGCTGCCCCATTTCTCGGCCCAGAACCCGTGCTGGGTATTCCCAAATTCTCAGTAAGTGGAATCATCAAAGACTGGATGAAGAAGCAACATAACAATTACTGGAGTAACATTCCAGGCAACCGACATGGGAAAACACTAATCAAAGACCCATGCTCCAAACAAACTATAGAACTGTTAAGAATGACTAGATTTCAGTTGAAAACAGTAACAGCGCTTCTAACAGGACATATGGCTGTTAAAAAGCACCTGCAAACAATAGGAATGTATGATGGTGACTTAGACTGCAGACTATATGAGAAAGACCCAGAAACCGTGGACCATATCATATTCGAATGCGAAGCATTAGCTCGTAGGAGGTACAATATATACGGGAAACACAAACCGACCCGGAAACCATCATAACTCATCCAGTCACATACCTGTACCATTTGATCAGTGGCACAGGGTTACTGGAATAGGTAGAGTTAAGAAAATAGGGAGTGCACAGTAAGCCTAGAGGCCGCAGTGCCCTCGGAGTCAACTAAGACGAGCTCTAGGGAAGGAAAAAAAGCCTAACTTACAGATTGGCATAGTCATGCTGGCGTAACATCTTCTTATGTGCCATAACGAGACAGAATAGTGTGGGGACCGTCATCTAATTAAATTTTCTTTACAGGAATATCTGTACACACCGAACAAAGTAGTAATTAACTGTTTGAGATTTTATATATTTATTTGGCGTACAAGAACTTTACTTAAATTAGTAATTATTTACTATGTTTAAGAGCAAAGTAAAAGACAGGGTGTTGAGAGGCTAGAGCCGCGAAATTATTATTTCGAAGTTAAAATATATGACCGCTGCTGCAGAAACTCTTACTACCCTTCTTCTAAAGTAAACCAATTTTTTTTTAAATATGTTTTTGTCTGAAAAATAGGTCTTTTTATTCCAAATACGTCAAATTTCAGAAATGGTCATGTTTATAAAAACAAAAAAAAAATTATAAAGTTTAATTATATTAAGTCAAAGTTTAATACACAATTTTACAGTAATTTATCGTTTTATTTTGACACGGAAACATATTTCAGTGTGAAATATATGCAAATATTTTGAAAAGAATTTATATTTCCACAACAGGCGTTTACGTGCCCTAGAATAACAGGCTGATTTGCTGTTTCCCTACAAGAATACTAAAGACACTAATTTCTCTGTTAGGGTTGATACTATGCCGAAATTCTATTAGCATACTTTCACTTTACCTCAAATTCAACAAGAGATGGTCTAATTTCAGAAACGGTGTTTCAGACAATTGTGAGAATCAGCTTAAATATAATTTGCCATAAGACATTTTTAGGCATACAATTTTTTGTAACGGTACATCGCAAATTAGGGTAACCAAAGGGTAAAGCATACTTCATTAATAGTCCTACATAAGCCTAAGACTTGAATATTTATAGTAAATTATGTTTAAAAAAACTAAAAAACACGCTTTAATAGTAACCGAACTAAAGTAAAAATAAGAATGAAGTGATTGACAAAAATTTCATTTTATTGTAAAAAGGTGGGGTGCTGTTTATTATATTTTTATGATAACTCTACTTTTATTAATGGCTACCAATAAAATATTTATAACAACCGATATCAAGCACCCCACGCTTTTTACAATAAAATGATTTTTTTTGTCAATCACTTCATTCTTATTTTTTACTTTTTAATTCGGTTTGCTATTAAAGCGTGTTTTTTTAGTTTTTTAAACTATAATTAATTTTTTTATTTTTTAGTTATGAAACGAAAACAAATGTAGTAGTCTTCAAGAATTTTTGTCCACTTTTTTTAATTAAAATTTTTTCAAAATTTATTGTTTATTATTTCGGATTTTTTTATTTTCTTTTTCAAATTATTGTATTGCTTTTGTTGAATTGCTGTATATTTTTTGAAAAAAACGATGAATTAAAAGCTTTCAAAAAAACATTCTTATCGTAAATTGGTAACTAGTTCATCTTGTATTTCAAGTATAGTATGAGTTACGGTATTAAATTAGTGGTTAACTTTCTGTCAACTTATCATTGATGCAATATTTTGGCGAATGCGCTGATCACACAATTTTGACATCCGCTTAGACATTTTTTTAAGAGAAATGCGTCGATACGCATTAAAATTATTGTATCGTCATCGTCCTTAATACGTGTACAAATTTTCAATTTAATCAGACGTCTTGAAGTGGGTGAAAATTACGTTGAAAGATTCCGTTATTTTGGTAAATGCGCCGATCACACAACTTTGACATTCGCTTAGAAAATTTCATTTAAGAGAAATGCATCGATACGCATTAAAATTATTGTATTGTCATCGGTCCTTAATACGTGTACAAATTTTCAATTTAATCAGACGTCTTGAAGTTGGTGAAAATTATAGTTGAAAGATTCCGTTATTTTGGCAAATGCGCCGATCACACAACTTTGACATCCGCTTAGAAAATTTTTTTAAGAGAAATGCATCGATACGCATTAAAACTATTGCATTGTCATCGGTCCTTAATACGTGTACAAATTTCAATTTAATCAGACGTCTTGAAGTTGGTGAAAATTACGTTGAAAGATTCCGTTATTTTGGCGAATGCGCGATCACACAACTTTGACATCTGATTGGAAATTTTTTAAGAGAAATGCGTCGATACGCATTCAAATTATTGTATTGTTATCGTCCTTAATACGTGTGCAAATTTTCAATTTAATCAGACGTCTTGAAGTTGGTGAATATTATGTTGAAAGATTCCGTTACATAGATAGATACATACATAGATACATACAGGTGAATCTAATATAAAGCGTGTTAAAAAGAAACATTGAGTTATACATTCTTGATGTTTGAAAATCATATGTAGGCTGAGAACAAAAGATATTGATATGGTCTTGTATGGAACCGATAGCAGAATCAAAAGGGATTCAGTATCTTTTATAGTATCTAATGGGTGTTTCAATAAGAAAGCAATATTCAATATTTTCTGTAGCAAAGCATTGAAATATTTATTGAGTTATAATGTAGATAATTGGGAGTTATGTATGGAACAACACATCTGGTAAATGACCGCTACAGCTTTGCTGGCACATGCGTACTTTTTGGCGAAATTTTGAATAACGTGTTGCATACATGTGGCGGTATTTCGTTGATATAGCGTCTAATTTCAGCCTTCAATGCTTCGGTGGTCGGGGATTGTTGGCAAATACCTGTGACTTCAGATAACCCCACAGCCAAAAGTCCAAAGGTGTTAAATCGCAAGAGCGTGGTGGCCAATTCTGGTCACCAAACCGAGAGATGACACGACCAGGTAAAGACTCGTGCAAGACTGTCAATATTTAACGGGTGGTATGGCAAGTGGCACTGTCCTGCTGACACCACATGTCGTCGAGAGCAATATCTTCCAATATAGGCACAAAAAACTGGGTTATCATAGCACGATAACGTTCGCTATTTACCGTTACTGCATTACTTGCCTCGTCTTCGGAGAAAAAACGGCCCAATGATTCCTCCAGACCACAGTGCATACCAAACAGTGACACAATTGGATGCAGTGCTTTCATGAATCATTCGTGGATTTTCTGAGCCCCAAATGCGACAGTTTTGCCTATTAACGAAGCCATTGAGGTGAAAATGGGCCTCATTATTGAAAACATTTTGTCCGCAAAATCGGCATTCACTTCTTGTTGTTCGAGGATCCAATTGGTGACGTCTCTTCGCTGTGCATGGTCTGTTGGCAGAAGTTGTTGAGTCAATTGGACTTTGTAGGCATGGAGATGCAAATCTTTAACGAGAATGCGCTGAAGAGTAGCTATTGTAACGTCCAATTCTTGTGCACGATGACAAATCGACGTCCCTGAACTCTCGGCCACGCTCTCGCAAACTGCCGTGATGTTTTGTTCTGAACGACCTCTACGAGCTCGTATCGTGTATTTCACATCACTAACCGAACCAGTACTTTCGAATTTTTCGATTATTCTTATCACAGTAGATGAATGAGGAACATTATATCGACCGAAAATTGGACGTACTTTTACGAATCGTATGGCAATCAAACTTTCACCATTTTGATAATAATGTTTAACAATCAGGACGGGTTGCTCTATCGTGTAATGCTCCATGTTTACTAACTCCCATCTGTCTCCTATCGACCTGGCATGTCATAATCTTTTGTGACATCAAGACAGCCATACTCGCGCGCAATTCAAATCTTGCGCCCTTATTGAAACAGCTTTTATTTAAAGTTAAATCAATGGATCTTGGCGTGCACGTCACAATGTATAAGGTACCGAAATAATTAAAACAGATAGCAACGCGTGGTCAAATGACATCACTGCTAAAGTCGTTTCATACTGAAAAAGGTGTAACACTGTTTAGATTCATACAAAAAAAAAGACAGATAAAGGCGACGAATTATTTTATCGTATTTTCTAATTGCAGTTGTGATGACGTGCGCGCCAAGATCCGTTGAATCTAGTAGTCAGGTTTTCCTCCTATCTTGATGCTTCCTTGTTCATCTTCAATGTCCCGTCAACTGTTTTGGTCGCTAACCTACTCTTTATGCGAATACAAAATAGAATAGAATTTTACTTATAATGTATATGAAAATCATTCCATAAAACTGCTCAATTTAGTGACAAAAATAGAGTGAGATCAACAAGGTGAATAGAGGCTTGATCTTTGTCTTTTGTTTCTGTGATGATGTACATAATGGACGAATTTTCAAATTCATCCATGGATCATACGCATTTCTTCTATCTCACATTTTATAGAATCATGACCACAGACCACAATCATGACTATCATGAGTTTCTTACTACACTTTTATCTTGTGATATTGTCTTGAACAATTTGTATAATCACTAAAGCTGCAAATCGTTTCTGTGTATCATGGTCGTAGAGTACTGATGTACAGTAAGTACATTCGCCAGCATTCACCTTGACCGACTCTTTCTCCAGTCAAGTCTATTATTAGCTTTCGAGTTGTGTACACGTTAAGTCACTTGGACGTATTGCATATTGTTTTTGTGTTTTTATTTTATTTGTTGTACTGTATTGTTGATATTAATTTAATAATAAAGCATGGCATTTGCTGACAAAGTGAATAAATTCATAGGTGAATTCCCGGATTTATTCTATGATGGTGCTAAAATAATTTGTAAAGTGTGCGAGAAAGATTTGATGTGCTGGGATAAGCGTAATTGTGGACCTCACGTAAATAGTGTACACTAAAAAAATAAAAAAATGGCGTGCTTTCGACAACACAGTTTATGATTGATTTACTATTAATGCTGATTGCCTGTGATGTTCGATACTCGATAAACAACTATTTCGAAAGTTCTGGAATAAATACAACGCCCAGGCGAAGTTACCAAGTCGCACAACGTTATGTAACTATCTACCAACTGTACACGTCGACATGGTAAATAAGATGAAATGTGAATTAAGAAATACACGGCTCCGGTTATCTGTTTGTTGAGACAACATATTTTAAAAAAAATTCTACTTTAAATGTTATAGTACGAGTACTGGACCCTCTTAAACCGACAGTTCCACTGTTACTAGCTAGCAAAAGACTAAGTCAGTGTACTAGCGAAACAATTACCAGGGTGGTGCTGGAGGTTAGAAAAATTTGAACTGGCAAAAAGTCAACTGTTGATGTTTGTGACTGATGGCGCCATGACAATGCGTTCGGTAGGCCGTTCTTTGCTAGAACAAGGTTGTACGTTTATACATGTTACGTGTAAAGTGCATGCTTTACATCTTGTGGCAGAAACTATTGGAAGAGGTTTTCCAGAGTTGGATGCATTAATAGCAAGTACAAAAAAGTGTTTCAAATCTCCTAAACGTCTCCTTGCATTTCATAGCAAGTGTTCCAGTATTCCTGAACCACCACAGCCGATTCTTACACGTTGGGGAACATGGTTGCAGGCAGCTTTTTATTATGCTGAATATTTCCAACAAATAAAAGCTGTGATACTACAATTCAATCCAAATGAGGCTGCAGCTATTAAGGAAAGCCAGACAAAATTCGAAGATATTGCCGTTGAAATAGCTTTAAAAAATATTGTGAAGAACTATAAACCATTACATGGAAGCATAAAAAAATTAGAAAACAGTGCGTTGTCGTTAGCGGAGGCACTGCAAATAGTGGACGAAGTAAATCTACTGCTACACTCTATAGGTGACGCAACAAATGAGCGCCTTAAAGAAAAGTTCGCAAGTGTGTTAAATCAAGACACCGGTTTTACCAAATTAAGGCAAATATGTGATGGTGCAGCCCCAGATCCGTTAAGTGCCTTGAAAGACTATTTTACATACGCATGTATTACATCAGTAGATGTCGAACGGTCGTTTTCAAAATATAAGAATATTTTCACCAAAGCGAACATCACTCATGGAGACAACCATAGAAACATACCTGATGCTGCAAAATGTCTACATATCTTCTCCAGTTTGTGATAAGCAACTGTCAACTGTCAACGTCACTGTCCCACGGAACATTTTTTGACAGCCCTAAAATCACTTAATATCTAGTTTTTGCGTAAACATTCACAAATAATGAAATAAATTTTACATAATGCATATTACACCAACGCTCAACACATTCCAGTAGTCGCGTGCCTTTACAGATTTATTATAAAACGAAATTTTGATTTTAAGCCAAAGGTAATAAAAGAAAGTAGACCAGAAAGTGAATTACTATAACACGTTGATTGTGCAACGAGGTTTTATCTACTTATTATATATTCAATAAACTCGATATATGTTACCTTTACAGACAAGTATAAAGTAATAAGAAATATGAAAAAATGTAGGTTAATGTATCAACCATATGCGTATCAATAAAATAAGAGCAGTAATCTAAATACGATGGTAAAAAAATTAAAAGTTTATAGCAAACTGGTATTGTGGAAACTATATTAAACAATTATTGATTTGCATTTCTGTACATATACAGGGTGAGCAAACAAGAACTGACAAATTTTAAATTGCTGTAACCTTAAGTTACTTTAAAAAAATCAAACATCATTAAAGTAGAAGGTCACGCGTGAAAAGTGTTGGAACATATGATGTGAAGCTAACACTGAACACCACATTGCACTCGACGCATGTTTCACCAACCAAGTTAGAATCATCTGGAGGTACCAATTCCCTTCTATACAGAGACATCTCGGTCTATGAGTGCCATGAGTGTCGAAATTGTTGGCTGCGTGAATCGTTCTTACAACAATGATTCCAATAACACGTCTACCCCACATCATCACTATCCTCCTCTTACGGATATAGTTATAATTACTGAATTCGAATTTTTACAAGATCGTTCAAACTATCGTTGGAAGATAGTAAACGATAGTCGTTATTATACGATATGTTATGCAACAACATTTTTCAGCATAGACATTTAAAACTATATATATGTTAACATTCTATTTATACTATTATTACGGTTCGGTAAACTGTAACTCACTAACGAATATAGCGGGCTATGTGAAATTATTTGATTGCCCCTCTGTCACTATTCATACTATTTTTTACACTTTGTAATTTCCAAGCTTTCAAATGCATCCTGCTATCGATCTATTTTATGGTTCTCAAATGCCTGTTGGGCAACATTAGACTTATCTGCTCTACCATATTTAAGATAAGCCATATGTTCCTTGAATCTAGTTTGAATTGATCGTGTAATTTGTCCAACATACTTTTAATTACAGACTTAAAAATACTTGATTACTTAAATGATTAGTTTCCATTGACACTGAGAAGGAAATTCTGCAAAGAAAATCAGGAGAATAATTTTATAACGCAACAGAAATGTATAGATTATGTTGTTTGTTTTAGTTCTTCTTCTTCCTCTACCCTCTTTATCATGTAGCGCATCACATTACGATGCGTTGTATGTCAAACGTATTTGGAACGATAAATATTTAGGGATTTACTATCTATGTAAGTAACAATTCTGTTCCTTTGGTTTATTATGTAAGAGCCACGCACCAACAGAAAGTGGGTCAATGTTCAGTTTAGGCCGAAGCGCTGACTCAATTATCTTGTTATGTGCTACCAGTGAGAAGCATTGTGTTCACGTGTGCAATATCTTGTTAAGTTTTACCGTAGTTACACCAAATGAATTAAGAATTGACATGTCTTTTAGCAAATTGTGCCATATTTTGATTTATACTCTATAAACTTTATTTTCTGGAAATGATTAATACATCATTTGGAGATGATGATACCAACTTGGTTGGCAAAAAGTACGTCAAGTGCATTGCTCAGTGTTTTAGTATTCTGCTACTGTTTCTTTTACAAACAAAAATATTTATGAATAATTATTAATGAATTTAGCTCCGATCAATATTCAAACATGAAGTATAATATATTTTGCGCGAGAGTGTACACCACGACGGTCTTTCGCAATACAAGGATATTGCGAACTTAGTAATAAATTTTTCAATTTTATATGATACAGTTAATGTTACAGTCGAGGACATTCTGTTCACATTTAAAGGACATGCTGTTGGAATTCGTAAAATAAAATGATCTTGTTTTATAAATAAGCATCTAGTCATAAAAAATAAAAAGTAATAGCAAGGTTATGCTTTGAATTTCAGATGATAATTAGTTTTTTGTTCACTGCAATTTACGTAGACTCGTAGACTGTAGATAAAGAAATAATATATCAAAAAATGTGTTGCACAATTTGTGAGATGAATATTGTAGTTTAAATAAAGGAAAAAATAAACACCGGTATTCATTACAATTGTGATTATTTTCTTTGACAGTGTGCACGCTTCATGTCCCCTTCACTTAGTAATTATTATTTTATTACATATAAATACAGTACGATATTATGTTGCGTATTTAAGAATTTTTAAAATAGTTCTTCTGAGATTTTTAAATTAGATAATTAACTTTTTTATATACAATGTGTCCACGTTAAGATTCCTATGAAATATTTATTTTTTGAAATAATCGACGGATTTTTTTTGCTGTCATGCAGAGAACCAAAATTAAACTTTTGCCATATTGATATCCTCTAGTACAGGCGGGCAATTTCGATGTTTGTATAAGGTAATTCGATAACTGTAAGAGATACAAAAAAATAGGTGGAATTTCTCTATCTTTTTTTTGAGACAAATACCCTTTTTCGAGTTATAAACAAAAGTTCATTTTCGACTTTTAATACACATGTCAATATCTTGAATGTTTGTAAAGTTATGAAAAAACAACTTTTACATTTTTCAGGCACTTTTTTTCTGTATAACACTGTGGCGTCGAGAAAATTAAAAAATATGTGCAATTTCGAGTTATGGCATAAAGTTGTATTTTATTAAATGGGAATCATAGTTGGCTATGGTTTAGTTAAAAAGGACATTTTTTTTCTTTCAAACTATATATCATAGTGAAGTCTTGTGTAATATTTAAAAAATCTTTTAGTAGATTACTTTTTGTTTTTTTTATATTTATTCCAAGTAAGCGTGTGTTATCTATGACAATGTTTATCCATTTGTTAGTAAATTGCATATTAATAATTTTGTTTCCGCCATAATTACACCCCGCTTTAATCATAAAAGTGAAGATGTCTTACGAAATTTACGAGAAATGTGATACGCTAGAATGATTTATTCAAAGTAATAACAATTGTGATATTGCATCCGAAATATATTTCAATCGCTATCCAGAAAGAAGACAACCTAATAAAGCTATTTTTAAGAGATTAAAATATAATCTCATTAATTATGGGTCCTTCAACAAGCCAAGATCAAAAAATCAGATATTTATATCTAATTTTATAATACATTACAATTACAAAATAAAAATTCAAATCAAAGTAAATGTTCACTGATGTCCATTATGTTCGATACATACATTACACCTCTTCATAATACTCCGAACTGCATTATAAATATGAAGATTTGAAATGGAATTTACACAATCTATAAAATTTTGTCTGAGTTCATTTATGTCGGTACTGGTTTTCTTGTATAATTTGTCTTTAATGTGGCCCCAAAATAAAAGATCCAGTGGCGTAAAGTCAGGTGATCGTGGTGGCCACATCACTGGTCCGTTACTTACCAATCAGTTCTTTCCAAAATTGGTATTTAATAATTCTGGAACGGTCCTGATATTATGAGGTAGTGCACTATCTTATTGGAAGAACTGATTTCTTGCCTCAATTAAGGGTAGATTGTCCATCATTCCTCAATAATTTTCTGGTTTAAGATTTCGTAGTACCGTTGGGAGTTAAGATTTTCTTGATATATGTGATATGTTAAAACACAATTGCCACGTACAGGACACCAAACACTAAAACCAAAGCGTCCCTGAGATCGCACCGTCAACGGTGAGGTAGGTTCATATCAGACCAATAGTGCTTGTTATGCCTGTTGAAAATTCATGCACTGTTAATGTAGAGTTCATCTGTCCAAACTACATTTCTAGAGAAGAATGTATCTTGTTGATTTTTTGACGATACCACATGCAAAACTCCAATTGTCGCTAAAGATCAGTTCGTTGCAGGTGATGTTGTTTCTTTATTGTATAAGGCCTGAATTTGTGTGTCCTCAAAATACACAAAGCTCAACGTCTTGAAATCCCAGAATCAGCTTCAATTTGACGACTTGAAATTAAAGGATTTACAACCGCCATTCCAATTACAGTTACAGAAGTTTCTTCAGCATCTTCAATGTTGTAATTTTTTGGTCTTAGCATATTGAAGGACCGCACAATTAATGAGATTTTCTTTTACCCTCTTAAAAATAGCTTTATTAGGTTGTTTTCTTTCTGGATAGCGATTGAAATATATTTCGGATGCAATATCACAGTTATTATTACTTTGAATAAAGCATTCTAGCATATCATATTTCTCGTAATTTTTGTAAAACATCTTCACTTTTACGATTAAATGGGGTGTAATTATAACGGAAACAAAATTATTAATGTGCAATTTATTGACAAACGGATAAACACTGTCAAAGATGACATAGGTACACCTACTTGGAATAAATATAAAAAAAAGCAAAGTAATCTATTAAAAGACTATTTTCGCTATTAAATACTTACTCATTAAAAACAACCCTACATATGATATATAGTTTGAAAGAGAAAAAAATTTCCTCTTAACAAAACCATATCCAACCATGATTCCCATTTAAAAAAATACAACTTTATGCCATAACTCGTAATTGCACTTTTAATTTCCCGACGCCACTGTATTATACTGGAAGAAGTGTCTAAATAATGTGAAAGTTGTTTTTTCATAACTTTACAAACAACCAAGATATTGCCATGTGTCTAAATGTCGAAAAATCTAACTTTTTGTTTAGAACTCGAAAACAAAAGACGATAGCAAATTTGTCTCAAAAAAGAGATCGAGTGTGATTTTTTTATCCAAAATCTGACACCATTCGTCACAGACCCCTCAAAATGCCAAATTTCAAACAAAAAAAAAAGCCAAACAGTATTTATTTTATTAACAGTTCACGACGTTGTGACCCACCCGTGGGTCACGTCAGTGTTTGCTAAAGTTTTCCCTCTGAAACATCATTCTCTTTTTTACTTCAGCCGTACATACTCACCGGTGGGCATTTAGTAAAATGGTTATTTATCCAAAAATGCGACATGAAAATTTTTGTTTCATATATCTAAAGACTAGTGACCCAATATGACTTCCAGAACCCCTAAGAAAATATTAGAAGGAGATTTAATTTATTTAGAGTTTTCGAGCAACGTCTAGAGAGATTAATGTTTATGTAAAAAAAAATTTTTTTAGTAAACATTTTTATTATTGAAAACAAAAATTGTTTCTTTAATTAGTCAAACAAATTGCCAAACCCAATATAGAGCAATGTGGACCTGTCTTAAACAGAAACTAATAAACAAAGCAGATTTTAACATCCATTCAACCTAGTATTAAGCGTTACACCGGTGGGCACGGATTCGGCAAAACCTCGCGTGACCCACGGGTGGGTCACAATCGAACGTGTTAAGGATTAAAGGTAGCAAAAAAATATCAAACTCAATTTACAATTGAATGTCACAGTTGCCATTTAAATTTATTACAATAATGTACAAAGCGGTGTTGGAAATTAATTCAAATAAAAAAATGGTACAGCACAGCTTCTTGAAAATGGCAAATATGCATTTTTGCTGGAAGGGTTAATGGTAGTACGCTTGTGGAATTTATCAAGAAACTTGTCCAAATCTTCAATGAGGTGGTAACTTTTCCATCGAAGACTATGTGGAATAGATACTTTTAATCCTAACAGAAATGATTGTGGAAGAAATAGCTCTATCCGAATCCAGGAACTGGAAGAAGGGATATTAAATTAGGTTGCAGCTAATTTGAAAGTTAGTAGTAGAAGGCGGTGGATATTTGCAAAAGTCCAGTAGGATACTTGCATGAGCAATTATTGTTCCCTTACCATCTACAAAGAGTATAGGTTCTTGAACAAAGATTTTCAAACAAGTAGATTTACATGGTTATTGAGAAAAAAACATGTAAATCCTTTATTTCTGAGTAATATTCTCTTTACGGATAAAGCACGATTTACCCAAGCAGGAATCATTAATTTTCATAACCACCATGTCAAGGCAAAGGTAAACTCACATGAGATTTTTGAATCGGAATTTACATAAAAGGTTCGCAATTAATGTTTGGACAAGGGTTGCTTGGAGATAAACTCATACCGGTCTGCCAAAAATCAGCCGAGTGACTGGCAGGCCAAATGCAGAAGGCGGTCATTCTGCGTTTTCTCCGTCTGCTTAGGGCACACGTTTGGTATCTACAGTCACTAACCCTACGGGATGTGGGGAGTGGCAGTAGTTGATGCGCCGGCGCGACTCCCCTGAGGCGTCGGAGGCCATGGGAGGACTGACCGGCATCGGATATCCCGAAAAATAATAATAATAATAATAATCGGATTTATTCAGAAAAAATGAATATACATTCAAGGCGAGGTTTAGCCACACGGCTATTCTTACACATAACCTTATAAACCACTTAGGCAGAATACAAAAAGAAATAAGTAGTAAGATACATAAAAGAAAGAATAAAAAATAATAACAACAATAATAGTAACAATAATACATTTGAAATTACATACAGATTAATGTACAAAATGATACTAAATAACCACCAATTATGGCTCTGAAAATAATGATACAAGGTATGAAAATATCCAAAAACCATTTAGGTATTACTGGAATTAATAATCCAGGCTTTAATATTTTTACGAAAAACATTCACTGATGATAAGTTTTTATACACATATATTATCTATAGAAGTATACAAATTTATAGACACATTGTGAACGGCAGCTCTAAGAACTGGCTTATCTCTTAAATAAGTGGGGATGGAAAAGTGAAATTTGACTAACTGTTCCATCTTTAGTCATCGCAAATTTCCATATTTGGTAGAAACATGATCAATTTTTTAAAGCGACAGCAACAATTTTGCAAAATTTTTGATTTTTTTGTAACTTGATCCAAGCAGAAATAGTACATATATATCGCAGTAATAGAAAATGGGCAAAACTAAGTTTTCATAAAGTTTTTTACGTTTTTTAAAGTTTAGTGTACGTTTGTCAGCATATAGTAATCGACAATAAAAAAGCATTCGTATGTGCTGATCAAAATGTAACTTTTCATCTATTATCACTCCCAAGTTTTTAGTATGTGTTGAGAAAAATAAATTTTCGCGTTTTATATTATATATATTTTAATAGATGACTTTAAATATTGCCGCTTGTTTTTAGAACAAAATAAAATGACAACCGATTTATTAGTGTGGATCTTAAGGTTATGTCGTTGTAAAAACTTATAAATATTGTCAGCTTTGTCTGAATCAGATGGATCAAAACAATGAAAAAGTTGCATATGCTTGGAGATGAGAACTAGTTTAACGTTAAATATGTCTGAAGTATATACAAGAAACAGAAGTGGTCCAAGAATAGACTCTTGGGGAACATCTGATATTATTACTTATTATTATTTTAGGGTCAGATATTTTTTCTGAAACTGATACATTTTGACGACGTTCACACAAATAAGAATTAAAAAACCGTAGTGATATTTCATCAAACCCATAATTGAATTTTGTACAAAGAAGTACGTGGTCAATCGTGTCGAAAGCCTTGGAGTAGCCTAGTGACACTAGAATTGCCGTCGTGTTACAATCTAGAGCACGGAAGATGTTGTCACTAAGATTGAATAGAGCTGTAGTGGTGCTATGTGCTTTACGAAATCTCGATTGATGTACAGTGTACAGTATATAAGTTATGCAACAAGAGATAAGAATTTACCTGATCATAAACAATTCTTTCCAAACATTTTGAAAGAACTGGTAGTAAGCTAATAGAACGCAGATCCTTCATGGATAAAGGATTCGCAATTTTAGGTACTGCAAGAACAATTGCATCTTTCCATAACGACGGAAAGACAACAATTTATAAGATGTGCGATATGGTTTAAAATAGTTGGTATACATAGTTTTAACATGTGTAATGTTATTGTATAATTTCCAATAGTATTCGATTATATAATCTTAATTGCATTATAAACAGTGTAAGTAAATACAAGGGTAAACGAAATAAATTATTACTAAATTTTGTGTTATTATAATAGTCTATTGCCATATCACAGTTATCATTTTTGCAGAAAACACTAAGAAAATAACACAGCCCCACAAAAAAAAAATTTCTGACCTAGCAACGAGACGAGTATATCCTTATGTGTTTTTGATCGCTGATTCCGAATCCGTGGTCAAAAAAAGTCGTACACCCCCAAAAAAAATTTTAGAGCCAAAAAACACACCCTGAATCGTTTTGTTTAATATTTTCGGGAAACATTGAATGTATTACAATAAAAATAAACGTAAATTACAGCGTTCACCCTATCGGTATGAAACGCATCCCCATAGAGGGTAAGAACCACCCTCATCTGCCACCAAACCAATTGGTAACGACAATGACTGAAAAACATTTAAAAATGTTTAAGTTTCGTTAGGTTTGCAATAAACTGACGTAGAATTCACGTAATACCCCAAAACTACCCCTATAGCGTTATGAAATGGAAAAACGATATCAAGGAAGATGGGACGAACACATGATAGCAAACTACTGTTGGTCTCTGAAAAGAGACACGAAAGAACAACACAAACGACAGTCAGTAAGAAGATCGTTTGAAAATAAAGTTATAGTTTATACGAGCACAATTGAAATCGTATAAAAACTAAAAGCCAGCAAAAACAGTCGGCATCTCTTTATTGTACATATACAATAATATATAGAATAAAGAGATGCCGATTGTTTTTGCTGGCTTTTAGTTTTTATACGATTTCAATTGTGCTCGTATAAACTATAAAAGATACCATAAAAAAAAGATTAAAAATGAAGAATTAAAAGCTACTAACGTAAGAGTACTTCTCTCCCCCTTCAGGGATGCGTTTTATACCCAAATTGTGTTAAGATTGGTGACAAATGACTGTTAATATCCTAGCCATAAGGATCTCTGCAAATAAGAACATCCATATAATGAAATCGTTATAAAATTTTATGTTTTTTCCTTTCTTTTTTCTGCAATTGAAGTTAAGGGTTGTTTTTCATAACGATATAGGGGTAGATTTGGGGTATTACGTGAATTCTATGTCAGTTTATTGCAAACCTAACGAAACTTAAACATTTTTAGATGTTTTTCAGTCATTGTCGTTATCAATTGGTTTGATGGCAGATGAGGGTGGTTCTCACCCTCTATGGGGGTGCGTTTCATACTGATAGGGTGAACGCTGCAATTCACCCTTATTTTTATCGTAATACATTCAATTTTTCCCGAAAATATTAAAACGATTCAAGGGGTGTTTTTTGGGTCTAAATTTTTTTTTTGGGGGTGTACGACTTTTTTGACCCGGATTCGGAATCAGCGATCAAAAATACATAAGGATATACATTGCTAGGTCAGAAATTTTTTTTTGTGGGGCTGTGATAATCACTGATTTCTACAACATTTTGCAAATTATGTTCTACCAAATTTATTGAATTGCCCAGAATACCTAAACATTTCTTACAACAGGTATTACCTGATTATTAGTTGATATGGCCTACCAAACACGATTTAACATATAGTTTATGCACGATGGAGCGAGACCCCACTTTAGTATTCAAGTACGAAACCGCTTAAATGAGCTCTATCCCGATAAATGGATCAGACCTAGTGGACCCACTTCGTGGCCTCCTAGATCACCAGACTTAAATCCACTGGATTTATTTGTTTGAAGTTACTTGAAGTTTTTGGTCTATGAAGTTTCTGTACTTAATATTGTCGAATTGGAACAGCGTGTGATAGAGTTGTAAAGTAATTAGAAACAGACAAGGATTTTCAAAAAAGTAAGAGGATCAATGGCGAAACGTCTTAGGAGTTACATTAAAATGCATGGTAATAATCAAACAGAGTCCAGTGAATTATATTAGAGATATTCCCAAGAAAAAAATTGTCCTTGCTAACAAAATGGTGGTGGTTTGGAAAAAACGGTAAAAAAAAAATATTTAGAAAAAATTTCTTTTTTACCAGACTAGGCTAATTTGATCCTTAGTTGTTTTCTGTAGTTAGTCATAACTAAAATTTTGTAATCTCTAAGTATGGACAATTTTTCTAATCTTGTTAACGATTTTAAATAATATTTACAGGATAATATTTTCAAATTTAATATCTAGGTTGTGATAAGGAAAAAAATAATTACTTAAATAGCAGAGCGTGCGAAATAAATCCGCATGTAAGTAAATGTTGTCCTAATTTTGTAATAACATTAATTTTTAAGTTGCATTCAAGGTCTTATGTTATATCAAATAATAATCTGAAGATAAATATTTATTTAGTACACCTATTTGAAATATGTATCATATTGCAGCACAGTTTTTTTTACAATTTTATTTGCCCAATTAACTGTGAATAATAACCGCATAATAACAGTCAGCTTTCTAATATTACCTATACATTGAAAGAACTTATAATATATTTATATAAGTGTGCTATAGTAAAAAAGTCATTAAAATGCAACGAAACATAAATTTTCAATAATATTCAATAAAAACGTTTAAGTTATTAACATTTGACTATGTTCCACTTTTTTAAGAAATGTTTGCCACATATGAATGTCAAAAAATGTTGAAATATCAGCGTTTTGTTAAGAAAACTTTCTTACTAAAACGTAGATTACTACAGATGTCATTATCCTTTTTTATTATTAATACTAATATTATACAAATGCCAGGATAGTAAAACATATTAAATATAATTTACAATTTCTTTTGTATTTTTAGACGCCGTTTTTAAAAGTTTCTAATACTTATATCGTCACTTCAATGAGAAGAAATCGTCAACTAATTGAGAATCATTGAAATTCTTAACATTTAGACGTAACAAGCTATTAGCAACTAACAAAAGCAATTTTCTTGAAGAAATTGCATATGATAACAACCAAACAGTCCTTACGGAAACTTGTGATTCAAATTTTGGAACCAAAATTGAGAGAAATTTTAATACAGGCTCTGTATAGTATTCTTTAGCCGAGCTGCCAATTGGTCAGATGTCAATTTAGATAAAGATGTTACGCCGTTTTTTATAGCGATAACCAGTTTCGTTGCCTCTGTTTATAGAGTATTTAATACAAATTAAAAATTTAACTATTTCTTTATAAATACAAAAAAAGACAATTTGAATAGTGATTTCTGGGGGTTAAATTGAACCGATAACATAACTTAAAAGGAATCCAAGAAAATGTTTAGTTTTGTTACACTTTCATCCAGCAACAAGGTAAATGTTTTCACAAAAAATTATAAAAATTTGTCAAAAGAAAACAAAATCTTGAATTTTCCGAAAATAAAAACCATTTTTATTTTCAATTGATTAATTAATCAAAGACATTTTTCAACCATATTGAATATACTTAGAAAACTCGCAATTTCTGATTGTGTAATTTTTTTCTGTAATGCCGCTTTCCCGAAATTTAAGGTAATATAACATTTTACCACATTGCCACTATTGCTCTATTGAACGACCATAATGTGGAGTTTGTAGCGTACAAGAAGTTTTGTTAAAATGAAAATATAGAGGGGGAAACGAAACTAGATACAACCCTGTGTCTTCATTCATAAATAATTTGAAAATTCTTGAAATCAGATCATTCTAACAGATGGGTTTTTTTTTTGGAGGAACTTCCATTATTCAAAAAATTTTCAGAAATCTTTTTTTGAGATATGTTATTGATGATACGATGAATAAAACATTTAAATTTTAGTTAATTTAACAAGAGGGTAAATGCAATCAAATTTGTCAAGCGGTTAACTTTTCAAGAACATTTTGTATGAATATTGGAATAAATGGCTATTCCAATAAAGTGATGTTGCTAAGCTAGAACTAAACTGAATTTATATGTGACCAATTTTGAAAAATCAAAATACGAATATTTTGCCTCCTTTCCACCTCTAAAATCCCCTAAAAATTAAAATTTCCAAAAAAATGAGTGCTTTTTGTTTTTTTATTCTTTTATGACCATTTGCCCTGCAACAATTTAACTTTGAATCTGGATCAAATACCACAGAAACAATTGTTTCTGTGTTATTTAATCTAGAAATAAAGTTAAACCGCTGACTATAAAGGCGGTTAAAATTCGGACCCATCTTCTAGAATCACCTTGTTTATGTACACAAAAAAACAGTTTTTTTTACCTTCAGATTACTCCACTTCTGGTTCCGTCGAAAACAATACTAATTTTTTTATTTCAAGTAGCAACTTGTCTATTTTAAACTCTTTTGATTACTTGTTCTGTATTTTCTTTATGTTCACATTTGTTGTCAAAACGATATCCAAAAACAGTTTTATTATTTAGTATTTTAGCATTTAATATTACATGTATTTTTAATCACAAAAGTAGCCGAGGTATAACTGATATTATTTGCCTATATTTTTTTAAACCTACATTTCGATTATTATCTTAAATGACATTTAAAATCATCTACTGATGTTAAAAAAGGTAGTCCTGTTTAACTGCATTTTACTGAAACACTTTTTTTCTACTATCAACTCTAAATAATTTTTTTGAAACACCTTTTTGCCACGAAAATAGTCACATTAGTGTTTATGTTTTTGAAGAATTTTATGTGAATAATCTATCTCATAAAACAAGCTGTATACAATAGAACAAAATTGTTGATCATTAAATACTTTTATCAGTGTAGTTTTCACTTTTTTAAATCCGTTATGGTTACAGATATAGCTGCACCAAAAGTTCTCCGACACAATGACTCTGCCGCACTAATCACTACAATGACACTACGATATGCACTATACACTGATGATTACTTACCATAACAAAAACACAAGATAGTCCACACCACACCCCCATCGTGTTAGATTTTCCTAATTATCCACGAAACGAAATTTAGTGTTTAAAAATTTTCTATAATTTTTTTCAAAAAAATCACTCACAGCAAGTCATATTACACAAATGGGGCCCGTTTGTGTACGCTGTGTTATATATAGCCTCACCCCACTGCATAATACAAGAATTCTTGTCTCATTTGCAAGACAGGGCTGGGCTACTAACACTTTCACACTTTTCGAGGCACAAACTTCGTACGTTGGTGCAATTTTAACTTTATGGAATTATATTTTGTTATTGTGGATACGAGGTGGTACAAGTGAAGGTAATCCATGCTGTCGAATACTAGGCAGTTTAAGGGCGTGTATAGATCAAAGTTAATAGTCAGCTTATTTCATTGTGACACTGAACTTGAGTTAATATTACAGGCAGTAATTGTTTAAGCTCCGCTTTTAAACATTCATTTTTGATAAACCAATCTTATAGGGATTAATTACGATTATACTGTATGTGACAAAAAATATATAATAAATTTAATGACTTTGGGCTGCAAATGATTGCGATATAACGTTATTTTTTTTTTAATTTAAAATTGCCTCGTTAAAGAGTTCTATATGCCTTCTACGGTAATAATAAAAAAAGGGTTACTGGACTTGGTACATTATAGACCAGTCAAATTAAGGGTTTTTCAAAATGATAATTTCCAACCATTCCCGACCAATACCATTCGATTCAGTATGTTTTTTGAATTATCATGGTCAATTTTGCCGTACGTTATATGAGCAAGAATTTAATTTATAAACAATTAAAGTTGTGAAAATGATGAAAATCGATGTTTCTGAATATTCAACTTCAAACGCTGCGAAAACGGCAACAGATAGAGAAAAATTGCTCAGAACATTTTTTATAGAGCGTTAAATTCCCTACAAAAAAGTCCGCGACGGCATATCTCTACGATGAATAGTTGAGGCGTTACAATGAGTTAAATATTTATTATTTTTCTGCTGTATATCAGTCAGCTGTATAAGTTACGCGCATGCGCGATCAACAGACTCGTACGCCGCGTAAAAATGGCCGCCTGCGCAGAACATTTTAAGTAGACTCATTTCAAAAATGTACCATAAAAAATAATAAACATTTAACTCATTGTAACCTATAAAATGGCATTCTTCTGAGCATTTTTCTATGTTGCCGTTTTCGCAGCGTTTGAAGTTGAATATTTAGAAACATCGATTTACATCATTTTCACAACTTTAATTGTTTATATATTAAATTCTTGCTCATATAACTTACGGCAAAATTGACCATGAGAATTCAAAAAAAAACTGAATCGAATGGTATTGGTCGGGAATGGTTGGAAATTATCGTGAAAATGGGCCTAATTTTTGCTTAATTTGATTGGTCTATTAGTATAGTAGTAGTAGTAGCTCAATACTTCAACAAATGGCCAGTTTTATTCAAATTAAAAGATTGGAATTGAAAGTCACGTGGCACATTTAGTCCCACTTTTCTTACCCGTTCGCCTATGGTGTAACTTCAATTATTTGAAATTATTTATGATTTAATGAAAGTTCCAAACTATGAAAATAGGGGCGTGTTTTAGCACTTCTTAAACTAAAGATGTTTTTCCTCGTTTTTCATGCAAAGAGGTTAAAAAGAGAACGATTTTTTTTTAGTCTAATTTTTCATGAAAATACGAAATATCCGTGACTGTGCACGTGTATTTGTAATCTGACTGGAATATAATTTTTTGTTTAAAAATTATCTTTCACTTTTTTACTTTCTTGTACCTAATATAAGTATAGTAATTCTGATTTTTTTCGACCTCGAGATTTTGATTGATATATACGTTTTGAGCCCTTCTGAATCCATTCTGACTATTTTCCGAATGATGTCTGTTGGTGCGTGTGTGTGTGGATGTGTGTGTGTGTGTGTGTGTGTATGTGTGTATCCGTGATAACTCAAAAAATACAATGGGAGACTTTCCAGATTCAATAGCTAAGATTTTCAACAACATTTTAGGTGACACATTAAATTTGGTGAATATGGTACTACCAGAAGGGCCATAATGAAAGAAGAAAGGTACAATTTCGGGAAAAAAAAATAAAAATTTTTATTGCATTTCTGGGCGAATCTCGACGAACTATAATGAAAAAACATAACTTTGTGGAAAAAATCTGTCGGCATGTCTGTAGTATCGCGATAGCAGCCACAGTTATTGAGATAAAGCTTTCAAATTTGGTACACATGTTCTAAAGGCCAAAGACAATGATAAATTCGGTGATGAGCCAAAATCGTCAGCTGAAAGGTGATCCACGGGACCAAAGATTTCTGTCTTTGGTAAAAAAATGTACATTTTGTTTCCCTGCTTTCCTTTTAAGATATATTTTTTTCTGTTTTAATATATTTTTATTTTGGGTGTATTGAAAAAGAATTGTAATAAATTTAAATATGTACGTATCTAAGGTACTTTCACATTAAAATATTTATAATCGAAAGTGTAAAATATGAGTAGGTATCTTGAACACTTCTATTATTATAAAAAAAGTATCTACCCCAGCTCTGTTCAACAAGTATTTTCATAATTTAAGGTTAAAAACTTAGTAGCTAATGATCAAATAGTATCAATCAAGGTTGACGTGTGATTAATATGTAGATACTAGCTGAACGATTAATTAAAAGTAGGTATAGAAAAGTAAGGAAATTCTCATTCTATTTCATTAGTAGAATCAAACTGTATACCTATCTAACTGTAAGTCATTAATTTTGGAAAATTTACGAAGTAAATAGGATGTACTCCAAGATTAAAAATTTTCATCAATATTCATCATATAAGTATATGTATATTAAAGTAACTATTTTGATTAGTATCAATCTTTTATTTATTTTCAGTTTTGGATAACCTCCATTATGTATTAAATCAAGATTTAAATGATTGCAGATGTTGAAAATTGGCATAACAGTTTTTAATACAATTTTTAGAGAATATTAATTTAAAATAAATAAAAGTTAGCTACTTTTTATGGCAATGCAAATGCCTGATCCTCGTTTTTAAATTTCCTAAAAATGTGTTGTGTTCTTTATATAAAAAAATGTATGTTTCTAAAGCTTCTTTGTAAAAATAATTTAATTCTTATCAGTTTTGCGTTTACATTTCTGTCGCAAACATTATTAATAAAAACCGCGGGTAAATCGTACATTCCAGGTACGTACCTACATATCGTGTCGTACATAGGTATACAATATGGTGAAAAATAGCTGTTTTTGTAGAAGCACAATTTTAACCTCTTTACTGCGGCGTTCGATTTCCCTATATGGGTTGTCAGAACGGTTGCGGCAATATTCGTTTCCCGCAGTTAACCCAGTGTCGTGCCCAGGTGGGGTCTAAATGGGGCACCACCACCCCTGTCCATATTGCCGCCCTAGCGCCCGCGGCAAAACACTTCGTAGAAATTCAATGGATAACTACAGAAAATAATTCCTTCTTGAACGTTTAGTGACCTACTTAATTAATACATATACGATTTATTTGTACAGGTCAATTAAAACAGAACAACTACTTTTTTTTATTTAGTCGAGTTTTCGCTATATTTATTAATATCTCCACGGCTAATTAAATTGAGTTTTCTTGTTCATAATCCGTAATAAACTAATAAATTAATTAAACAAAAACTGGTACAAAACACAGGTTGAAATAAATACAACATAAAACACATAAAGGGTTTTTAACGTTTCAACGACACAGTAAATTTGATGTGTTTAGTTGAAACTTTATATACAAAAAATAGTCAAGGATGAATTACCAAATGTGTCAGCAAAACATTTGGCAGGAGCTACAGGCATATTGATTGTTATTATTAGTTTTGAGTTCAAATTTTTATCAATATTTTGCAACGATATTCTCACAAAAATATTTGCACTATGAAAATATTGACAAAAATAAAAAATCATTTAAATGCCGCTCCCACCATAATAACAAATAATCTCTTTGTTCTATTTGAAGCTAGCAAATGTTAAGAATGCACAAGGACATTACAAAAGGGTGACACAGCTTTCTTGCTATTTCTTCATCAGTTACTTATTCAAATTATTTGACACATTTATTGAAACAAGTATAATATGATGGCTTTGAAGGACCACAACAAATAAAAAAAACTAGAAATTTCTACTTTAAAACTAGAAATTTCTACTTTAAAACTAGAAATTTCTACTTTTAAAGTAGAAATTTCTACTTTAAAACTAGAAATTTCTAGTTTAAGAGTAGAAATTTCTAGTTGAAATGTCGACCTTAAGAGCTCAGTGCCCAAAACGGGTTTATTACCGCTTTACCTTAATCTGAGGCTTTACCAGTAGCTTCTAGATAAAAAATGTCTTGTATAAAACTTCTTAAGAACACGGAAGTTTTGTCTGAAACATATTTTTGCAAGTCGAATAGACACTGAGCTATGGAGCTTCAAAGTGGGATGGATCATTGAAAATTCCAAGAACGCTTATTTTTAAACTAAATTTGGATTTTTAGAAAATTATGTGGATGTAGGCCGAAATCGCATATATGGGGCATGCACAGAGTAAGTGCATGAGCAATTCCGGTGCCTAACAGCAGGTTCTGCAGTTGATATCAGCAACCTCTAAACGCCACACGTGGCTATGGTAGACCAGCCATCCTGGCAGGCTATAACGAATCCCTCGGTTTCTAACTTAAGTCCCGCTGACCTTAAAAAGGCGAATGTTAACCTGGTCGATAAACCCAGCGTTTCTATATTCTTATAGAAGACACCATGCTGGGGTTTATCGACATGCTGCAGAAACAAAGTTCATCTGCGGCTCTTTTTGCTGCCTTGAACAATCCTGCTCCCATTTCTACAGTTTTGTGATGTTTTACAAATCGCAAGAGAGGATCTGAGCTCTTGAGGATGTTACATGCCATACTCAGTAATACTCTGCCATGCATATACTCCAGGATCAAGAGTCCTCACCACCCACCCCCCCCCCCCGTGAACGTGGGTGGTACACACGAGGAACGGACGAGCTAGGATGAATACTTCTGTGAATGTTCATCATCTTGCGGTTATCTCTGTTTCATTGGCGCAGCTCATCCACCGTCTACTTTATTACTCCGAAGGAGGAGAGCAGAACAGGAACGGCAAGCATATTAGTTGCGGACACCTTGTTCTTCCCCGAAAGTTCGGAAGACCAAATCTTTCGGAGGCGGTGTCTCTACTTGCCGCAGAGAGAATCCTTTATTTGTGTTACATCCTGGATGTGCCTTTGTTGCATACCCAGATATGTATAGGTCTCTCCGGCATACAGATGTCTTAGGATGCTTCCATCTGGGAGCTGCGCATCTTCAGGGAATTCCCCACATCGTCCTCTCTTGAGGTGGACGATTGCACATTTGTCCAACCCAAACTCCATACCAATGGCCAGCGTGTATTCTTCGACTACCCTAAGAGCGTTTTGTAATTCACGCTCTCCGGAGGCATAAAGTTTAAAGTCATCCATATAAAATAGATGGGTGACCTTATGCCTCCGGTTGCTGGGTGGTCCACATTGATATCCGCGGGATTGACAGAGCTCAATAGACAACGGTGGCAGAAGAGGAGAGGACTCAGGGAGTTACCCTGGAAAACTCCTCTCCTACATGCCACCTGCTCTGTCGTGACCCGCTGTGCATCTGATGTTATGGTGAAGAGAGTCTTCCAGAGTGGCAGCATCTGTTCTATGCATCTCACTAGTGGTGTTGGTACCGCAAGACATTCGACCAAGTGCAACAATAGCTCGTGCGATGTTGTATCAACTGGCTTGCGGTAAACCAGTCCAGGCTATCGATAGATTCCGATTGTATTGCACAGAACCTTGTGTAATACAGCGGTCTATAAGCAGGCTGTCCTTGCAACCTGTCATGCCCTTCTTAGCACCACGCTGTTCGTATATCTGCTAAAAGCCCGGATCAACAGACCTCAGTGTCCTAGCATACAAGATACGTGCAAATATCTTGTAGCAGGAGATGAGGTAAGTGATCGGCCTATAATTCTTCGAGTCGGAAAGATCCCCCCTTTTTGGAGATAAGCACAGTACGTCCCTCGACGAACCAATCCGGAGTCTGCTGCCCCTCGTTCAACCATGAGTTGAAAACTCGCGTCAGATGGCGGTGAGTGGAAGAAAATTTCTCCCACCACCAATTGTCAATGCCGTCTGGATCCGGGGCAACGAAGTTCTTGGTACCAACAAGTGCTTGTTGGACTTCCTCTGTACTGATTGCCTGGCACACTTCTTCTGGCTCTTCAATATGTCTGTGGCACAGAGCTTCGAAGTGTACAATTGCTGGAGTGTGGCTATTGAATGCACGCGTCGTTTCGTAGATTCCCTTCCAGAGGGTCTCGACATCTTCTACAGTCGGCAGATTATCGACAACACGCTGTGGCTCCATGAGCGCTTGGATCATATCTAGACAATGCTGCTTGATGGTAAACATCACTGTTAGATTTAGAGTGTGGTGGTTTTTTCGGTTTCCCGTGGCGCGACGCCTCAATTATTATTATATTCAAAGTCCAAATATTCATTGCATTTGCAGACAAAAAAATAAATAAATAAAATAGAAATAATGAAGTATGCTATACAGTATGTAGATGCCCAGAATTATGAAAAAAAATTTACACAACTTTGAGGAGCTATATCTCCGTTATTATGGATTTCCGAACCCATGTTTATGGAAAACTTTTTCATATTTATCTGTTTTGAATGACCACTTAAATTTACAGACATAACATTTGTAACGCCCTGTATTATAGTTGTATCCTAGTAAATTTCTAACATGTTTTTTTGAAAGGACACAGGTAAATGTTCGAAACGTCTACAAAATAATTAAATATTTTATTTGTTTGTATATCTATCTGGAAAACAATATTTAATTCTTTGGTTGTCTCTACTGACACCAGTATATTTTATGTCGGAGCCAAATGAGTTATTCATTAGGTGTATAAGATATTATAAAAAGTTCATAAAAACCATTGACGTTGTCTATAAATCGGAGAAAGCAGAGAAGAGAGATATATTGCACACACACGAACCATATTCCACTCTTGTGTTGTTACTTACATGCATTTAAATTTCTAAACGCTCTAGCTGAATATTAACCATGAGCAAAAGGTATTTAAGTAAATGATGATAACAGATTCAATCTACATAATATTTCGTAATTATTTTAAAATAATTATTCAACACAGGAGGCTGACGTAACGTTCGATAATTTGGTTTAATAGTGCCGTATAATTTAATGAAAAGTTACACAAATTAAGAAGAATGTAATCCGCAATGGTTGTAAATCCAAGATTCAAAATTTTACAGGAGACAAAAAACAAAAAGAAAATGAAAAACGTCGCAACTGCACTATTATCTGATTATAATTCTAAGAATGGAAAATATCGTAACTCCCTTAAGTACCTTTTAAAATGGTTATAAAATTTATTAAAATTCTTAAAATGCAATACATTATGCTTATTTTTAATTATTGATACTTACAATGCATTACAGAACTGTTTGATAGGAAAAACGTTTATTTTATCACAAACAAAACTCTTAAAAACCTAAAAGGCCACCTCATCGTTAGATTGAAATTGGTGGACATACTGTTTTTTCGGCACAATTTAACTTACGTATGGACATGCGACTAAAACTATACCTTTGAACCAAAAACAGCTCTAATTTTTTTCTGACAGATGGAACCAAAATCACAATTTTTAGATAAATTGGACTTACGACAATTTCATCTATTGATCTATTTCCTTTGTCGATAGTGCCACACCGAAAAAGAAAATAGACACATAGCCCGAGACATCTTGGTCCCTCGATCTCAACAAGCAATTTAAATAAATTGATTTTTCTACAGCTTATATTTTGTATTGCATTATAATTTGACCTGGTATTTTGTCTATTCGAATCGAACAGAATAATTTTATTTTATCTTAATAAACTGTTGGCCAAATGAAGCTAACAATGTAATTTTCTTGTGTAATTTTGAGGAAGAATATCTTATTTTATATAATTTTTTTTATTTTATTTATTTTATTTTATTTTATTTTATTTTGTTTAATACACTATTCAACAGGTCCTAGGACCCATTTACAGAATAAGCAGAAAAGGTTACAAAATAGAATTTTTTTTAAAACTATTATAAAAAATACATCAACATACAGGATGTGCATATACACACCTCCACACCACATGTAATGACAACCCCCTTTATCCCTGAATATCTTAAACGACATTGTGCGGGAGAGGGTTACACATTAAGAGACAACGGACATACGTCCAATATTCGAGTATACTATGATTAATATCTCTCATAGAACAATTCCAGTACCACGGCCGGGAATCGAACCTGGGACTCCTAGGTTTCGAGGCAAGTACGTTAGCTCTAGACCACGGAGCCATATACGCATATGCACACACATAAATACAGTGCAACATACATATACATCATACATACATACATACATACAAAATAAACAGAATTTAACGTACATCAGAAAGCATTACAAAAAGGTACAAAAATATAAATAATTAAAGATACATGATTTTAAAGAAGCAATATTGGAGTTGAAAATATCAATATGATTATGTATCTTGTTATAAATGGTAAACATAACATAACGTGGAGAAAATTTTTTATATTTGTTCTAGGAGTCGCTAGTTTAAATAAATATGTTTGACGTGAAACTATTCTGCGGGTATGAAAAGGTACAATATTAAGTATGTAAGTGCTGGCAGTGAAATTATGAAACAATTTAAAGAAAAATTAAATAAGAAACTTACCGACGTTCTTCTAATGATACCAACGAGAACCTAGAAAGAATTCTGACTGAGGATAACCAATAGGTGGATACTACCCATCAATTTTAAATGTAGAATTCTTTAAAAACTTTCATTGAATATTTTCTAAGCTTTCTATATGTACCTTGTACTTGATTAATATGACTTATAAAAGACAGTTTTTCGTCAAACACTACCTCTAAGTCAGTGAATGTCCCTGGTCTTGAAAGCAAATTATTTTCATATGCATAATAATATGTCACAGTATTGTGTTTAGTTGTTACTGATGAAACATTACACTTTGAAGGATTCAGAAACAATTTGTTTTTAGTGTACCAGTTATAAATTACATTTTTCTACAACCGAGCGAAAAGTGCAAATTTGCGCTTCCAAAAGAAAGCGCAAACTTGCACTTTTCCGAGGAGCGAGCGTTTTTTCACTTTGTCGCTCGCCGAGCAAAACGTTCTTAAAACAGCTATTTGTGTCAAATAAATTTATTCTTATAATTATCAGATAGTGGAAAGTATTGAAAAGTATAATTTATGTGATACTTGTAAAGAATTGTGCCATGTTCAAATACGCCATTCCAGTTTAATATACTTAACCGCCCTAATTGAAAACTGCGACCAAGACATGTCAAAGAATGGTTTGTTTAAGAAGATTCAAAGAAGTCTACTGCAAATGTCGACCAAATATAATTATTTTCCCAGAAGAAGACTGAATACAATCGTTTCAAAGTATTACATATATGTCATCAAACACAGACATTTAATACCCTTTAATTCTTCGCCTTGCTTTTCACCACTAAAGAAGGAGGAAGTGTTTGAAGAATTCCAAAAACATTTAGATTTTGTTATACATAGATATAAATCATAAGATGACAGTATTTAAATAAATAATTAATAGGTACTAAAGCAATTTTTTATTTTATTTTGCAGTAAATACCATTTTAACAAATATTTCTACAAAAACATGTGTAGCGCAAATTGATGCTCACGTTTTGAAATCTGAACTGACAAATTTGAGGTTATCAATAATTATTAATTTTTACCAAACATTTTTATAAAAACACCGGTTGTAGAAAAATCCTGTGTGTAATTTGAGCGCAAAGTGACATTGCCACTCTTCGCTACGCGTCGCGCGTCAAACCTCGTTCAGAGCGACAATATATCACTTTGCGCTCTTAATACACAAATAGCTATTAAATTATGTTGTAATGCCAGACATTCATCGAGGCATGAAATTCTACAAAATAGTTTTAAATCGTCAGCATATAAAACACAATTCGCAGTAATGTCAGTGACGACGTCATTGATAAAAATATTAAATAAAAGTGGTGTTAAATTCAATCCCTGTGGGACACCCGAGGTTGGTAAAACTTCGACTTAGGCCACAGTATAAAACATATTGCGTTTTATTCTCAAGGTACGATGAGAAGTAATTATTAAGGTGGTCTGAAAATCCAAATATATGTAATTTTTGTAGAAAAATACTGTAGTCTAGTCTGTCAAAAGCTTTGGAGAAATCCTTATAGATAATATGAACTTCACTGTCATCATTAATCCCATCAGATAAGTATTCCGTTAAACAAAATAAATTAGTAACTGTAGATACCCTTATACAAACCATGTTGGAGATCCGTGATTTTATGTTTTACGGACTTTAGCAAAATTATTTAAAATTACAATGGCTCTATAAATTACTTATCGGAGTACTATCTCCTTTCTTAAAGATAGGTACGATTTTAGATTGTTTCCAATTGTGGGAATGTGGAAGATTGGAGAGTTAATAAGAAAATTGATTGATTCTTCAAAATCTATAGAAGACATCTACAAAAAACTTTAAAATGCACGTTATCTGTTGTTAAATAGTTTAAAAGATTGCTTCCACTATATATCTTTCGGCTTCTAAAAACTGAGGACATCCGCAATATGCGCCTCTTTCTAGTTTTTTTCTTTAATAAAGAATGAAAAACAATAAAACATGCACTTACAATAACCACTTCGTCACTCGTTTTGATGGATCCCGCACGAGCAAGAGCCTTTCTAAACTAATCCAAGCCATGTAGACAAATGGCTCGAAAGCCAGCCATCATGCACCTAGCCGGAGACCGCTCCGGCTTCAAGCCCAAGCACGAGTACTTAGTTTGGGCGCAGCTTTAGACAGCACAGACGCGGAAACTATAACAAAAATAACACTCACTAGTAGACTGTGTGTTTAATCAATTTTAAATTTATTTTACTAAAATTAGTTCAATCAACGAAATACAGGCTTTTGCTGTCACGTGATCTTTTCAATGTCTTCTTATTCCTCTCTACATTTATGTATTTCCTACTTTGGTATATACTTCATTTTTGTTTTAATAAAAAAAATCTTTCGTAATCTTGTTGAATAATGAATTAAAAATATACTCTTGTTGTAACTTCGTAGGATTCTGACTACGTGTGTACATTTTCGTCATTCTCAAGTTTTATGATATTGACGGAAATTTTATTAATATAAAAATATAAATGATAAAAATATACGGTTTTGTAAAATTTCCTGCTACGTATGTCCATAAAATGTTTAAGTAAAATTTTCTTGATGTGTACAGGATAGGCCTCAAATGCGTTAGTAATTTAATATCAAATTTGAAAGTTATTTGATATCATGATTTTGCACCAAATTTTCATGTTAAGAACAAAAATACGAGTTTAAAATCTACAACTATAAGTATTCTTCTAAATTGACACATTAGCTATTTTTTCAGTTATTAAAAAATATTCATTATTAACAGTTTCCTTCAGGTTTGTTTGTAACAAGTTCTGAGTATAAAACAATTCATTTTGGAGGTGAGAATATTAAGAACTACCAACGAAAACCATACTAAACCCTACATCATTATGCTCGTAAGATGATGCATACTACAGCTTCTTAAAAATATACAGGGAGTGCCATTTAAAAATGACACAATTGTAACTTGCCACACATGTCTTATCCAACCTGTATTACCTAAAATATCTTTTTTTATTCCTTTTCTAAACCTCTACAACTTTAATATTTAAAGTTTCTTCTATTGTCTCATATAAACGTGTTGCCCATTAGCGTCATTGTAAACTTACCCGAAACACTTTTAGGTCCAATATGTACTTCAACTCTAACCCTAACTCATATTAAAATGCTGCAATAAAAAATTTGTCATCCATGATACCTCTGTCATTTCTGAAAAAATTAATTTTTTCTACAACCGAGCGAAAAGTGCAACTTTGCGCTTCCAAAAGAAAGCGCAAAGTTGCACTTTTCCGAGGAGCAAGCGTTTTTTTAATTTGTCGCTCGCCGAGCGACAAATAAACGCTTAGTTACCATGGAAACCATAATAAAGAAATGTCTAGTCGCTCACCGAGCGACAAAATAAACGCTTAGTTACCATGGAAACCATAAAGAAACGTCTAGTGTATCTGCGACTTTTGACACAAAACAGCTATTTGTGTCAAATAAATTTATTCTTATAATAATCAGATAATGGAAAGTTTTGAAAAGTATAATTTATGTGATACTTGTAAAGAATTGTGCCATGTTCAAATACGCCATTCCAGTTTAATATACTTAACTGCCCTAATTGAAAACTGCGACCAAGACATGTCAAAGAATGGTTTGTTTAAGAGGATTCAAAGAAGTCCACTACAAATATCGACCAAATATAATTATTTTCCCAGAAGAAGACTGAATACAATCGTTTCAAAGTATTACATATATGTCATCAAACACAGACATTTTGTACCCTTTAATTCATTGCCTTGCTTTTCACCACTAAAGAAGGAGGAAGTGTTAGAAGAAATCCAAAAACATTTAGATTTTGTTATACATAGATATAAATCATAAAATGCTAGTATTTAAATAAATAATTAATAGGTACTAAAGCAATTTTTTATTTTATTTTGCATTAATTACCATTTTAACAAACACATCCACAAAAACATGTGTAGCGCAAATTGATGCTCACGTTTTGAAATCTGAACTGTCAAATTTGAGGTTATCAATAATTATTAATTTTTACCAAACACTTTTATAAAAACACCGGTTGTAGAAAAAATCCTGTGTGTAATTCGAGCGCAAAGTGACATTGCCGCTCTCGCGAGATAGTCGCGCGTCAAACTTCTCGCTCAGAGCGACAATATATCACTTTGCGCTCTTAATACACACATAGCTATTTCCCAGCTTTTTTTTGAATAGAGACCATTTCATTTGTATTGTTGCTGTATGGAGTGGGCTCGTTACAGCACTTTTAACTCTCGTTTCTGGTCATAACTTTTTTGTTGCAGCTTTTTCAATTTAACTGTAAATTTTTTATGGTAGAATTTGACTCCGCACAAAAAATATACTCTTGTTTGAAAATGTATGAAGGTAGACATATGAGTTTTAAAATTAATTTTTGAGAAAATAGTGCACCTAACTTGTAAATAAATTCAATATAATCTGAACAACATGGTTTTGCCAAAAACGTTAGGACACGTCGATTTGCAATTTTGAATTTAACGGAAAAAGTTCAAAATGATGTGCTTATGATGATTGGTTTTCGTGACAGAGTTCGTACTCAACAGCCGATATGTAACTTATTTAATGAAACTAATCCTGACCGTTCACCGATTAGCCAATCTAGTGTCAACAAAATTGAAAACCAATTTAGAGAGTTTGGCCACGTTAGAGATTTACTCTCAAGAACCTATGATTTGGCAACGGGATCATTATCAAAAATTCTTCGAGCAACTAAGTACCATCCTTATAAAGTACACCTGGTGCATGAATTGTCAGAAGACGACTTTGATCGAAGAATGCAATGCTGCGAGCAAATACATGGAATGCACAATGAAAATTTAAATTTAATAGAACACATTCTTTTTTCTGACGAGGCCACTTTCTATTTAAGTGTTCATGTAAATAGACAAAATTGCAGATACCGGGCGACAGAACCTCATTGGATGCAAGAGGTTCACACAGAATATCCTCAGAAAATTAATGCATTGGCAGCAATTGTTGGCAATTGAATTATTGGGCCTTATTTCTTTGAAGGAACACTAAACGGAGAACGCGTCTATCTAAAGTTTCCTCGCAATTCGAACTTATTCCTGCTTTAGCTGTTCTATTTCCAAACCCACAGGACTCTGATGTACCAAATGATATAATTTGGTTTCAACAAGACAGGACACCTCCCCACTATGAAATCGTTGTTCGTCAATTTCTAGATGCAACCTTCCCCAATAGATGGACTGGTAGGAGGGGCCCTATTGAGTGGCCGCCGAGGGCACCTGATATAGCCCCTTTAGATTTTTTCTTATAGGGTCTATGTAAACCGACCTAACAACCTTAATGACTTATAAGAAAGAATACGCCAGGAAATTCGACTAATCTCACCAGAAATGTCCAACGAGAAATAATTATTCGAATTCAAAAAATTCATTGAAGTAAACGGGCAACACATTGAACATATATTAACTCAGAAACATTTTTTAGATTGTTAGTGCAGTAAGTTTGTAAATAATACAATAAATCAATCAATCAATCAATCAAAATATGCTTTATTGTCCAAGAACGAAAATCTTATTGACAAAGCTTAATATGAGTATAACACAATACAATAGTCACAGGGAAGTAAAATAAGCAACAAAGTAAGGTATAAATACTTACATACATACACAATGACAGAACACTACAAAAGAGAAAAATAATAATAAAATATCTACATGTTAAAATAAGTAAATAAATGCTAATGGGCGAAGCAAGTTCCAGTTAAAATCGGTCGCTGTAAAATTCACTAATACTATAATAGGCTTTCTGAACTAAAATGTCTTTTACTGCCTCTCTGAAGGTCTTCAGTTCGGTCATACTTCTAACAGACAGCGGTATGTGATTGTATATTTTTTTACTCTCGTATATTAATGACTGTTTAGTTAAGGTCGATTTTGGGATAGGTAGGGGTAGAGATACATTTAATGTCCGTCTAGTGTTATATTTAGGTAGGTGGTCAGTATCTACTGAATTTAATATTTTTTTATGTAATAGACATACGGTCTCTAAGATAAAAATGCAGGTGAGAGTTAGTATTTTGTGAGTAACAAAAAGGGGTTTACAGTGGTCACTTGGCTTAGATTTACACAAGTATCTTAATGCTCTTTTTTTGCAATACAAACACACTGCTTAATAATTGTTGGTTGCACATTCCCCAAAACGGAATGCCATATCTAATATGAGATTCAATCAAGGCAAAGTGTGCAGTTCTTGCAGCTAGAAAACCCGGTTCATTGGACGTTACTCTCATTGCATAGCAACCGGATGCCAACTTTTTACATAGGTTCGCAACATGCACATCAAACTTTAGTTTGTTATCAATATACAGTCCTAGGAACTTTGTATGCGAGTTATTTTTAATATGTTGGTTATCTAGGAATAGGTCATTATAGTCAAATTTAAAGGTTAGAATGTTAGTTTTGTTTATATTAAACACAAGTAAGTTAGAATTACACCACTGCTTTACTTTACAAATATCTGACTTTATGGAGTTTTGTAAATTATTCACATTTTTATTATGCCACAGAATAGTGGTGTCGTCAGCAAATAATGTAAAGGTTCCCTGAATATCAATTGTGGCTACGTCATTAATATACAACAAGAACAAAATAGTTCCCAAAACTGATCCCTGAGGCACACCACAGCTAATGTTTCCTACATCCGAGATCTCACCATAAGTTCTGACAACCTGTGTACGCTGAGAGAGGTACGATTTGAGCCAGTTAAAGGATACACCTCGAAACCCATAACACCAAAGTTTCTGAAGAAGTATTTCATGATTTACGGTGTCGAAAGCTTTCGAGAAATCACAGAACACTGCACCAACAGCTTCGCCCTCGTTCAGTTGTAGATAATTTTGTTCTAAAAATTTAAGAATAGCATCAAAAACTATTCATAATAAAAACGTGTTTATTACATTTTTGGAAACGTCTTTTTTATCGTCTACAGAAATCCGGACAAAAATACAGGGTGTTACATTTCAAATAACAAAGTTGATGTCACTTTGGTCGAACCACGTTGGTCAGATTGTATTGAATTTATTTATTTCATTGTGAACGCACTGTATAATGAAATGATGCACCTATAACTGCGTGTTTTTATTTTCAAGTGACACACCTACTGATTTTATTCAACGTAGAAGGTTACTTTTACTTTATTTAGATCGTTAGAAGTACACAACATAAAATCATCTATGGGGATATTTATTAAATGCTAAAATAAAATAGTCTTTAAAAATTGAAATTATTAACTATTATGACTTTCATTTTATCAGCGTATATAACAACTAGGATAAAATAAATTTTTGAGGTTCATAAAACCAATCATGATAACCTTTTTTGAGAATTTCAATCAAAAATATAAAATAATAAAATTAAAATTTGATATTTTAGTTTAGATGAATCATGATTTATGACCAAACTAGTAACGGGAAATATTTGGAATGTACTCCTTATTAGTTTTCGTATTTCTGTATTTTGTAATTTCTAATATCTCAAATCTAGTAAACACCATAGTATGGGCCTTTACTCGGCCTTTATTTTACCAGCATTTCCAGTAAAGGGCTGGTAAAAGTCTAGTAAAGGCCTGTACTTTGGTGTTTACTGGGAATAGAATAGAATAGAATAGAATTCCTTTGTATTCATATTCGGTAATACTACAATTAGTACCAATTCCTCCAAATTTGATACATGCTCTCTAAACCTAGCCAAAATTGATTCTCTTGTTTCTATAATATCCTATTTACATGAAACAGCTAATTTCATGAATTCCTTCTTTTCGTTTAATCAAGTATGCTCTCTTATTGGCTTAAGGTTACACCTAATTTATTTCCTGATGAAATCTCTACTAAAAACTCGGGTATCATTCATGAAATTGACACAAATTATAATTGTTTTTCTCATACTGCGAAAAGTCGAGAAATTTCGAAGTGTATCCTTAAATATGTCTAATTATTTTATTGACTACCCAGTAAGCATACAAGGTTACATATAAACGTTCTGGAGAATTCTAAAACAGATCGGCATAAGAACTATTTATGTAAATGTATATAAAGAACTCTTCAAGACGTTATTTTCCTACTTAATATGAAAATTTTTATCGAACGTTGGCAGAAGTTGCAAAAAAGAGGTTTTTTATTGTTTCTAAAAAATTAAATAATTAACGAGATATTTATAATTATCATAAAAATTGTACAATTAGCGGTGCAAAAAAATATCTGTAAATTGTTTTCATTACTCTATGAACAGTATGAACAAGATATCAGGCTATATTAGTTTCATAAGCCTCAAAGTAATGTCTTTTGAACTCTATATTTAGCCTTTTTTTGGCCATCTGACATCGGAAACTAACGTCTTGAAGAGAATTTATATACGTTCCATAAATAGTTCTTATGCCTATCTATTTTAGAATTCTCCAGAAAGGCCGAGGTTGCTTTACACAACTCCGCTATTTTTTAAGACTAGCTCGAGGATGAACATATTTACTGACGCCGCTATTGTGATGTTGATAAAAATAAAAATATAAATTTAGGAGGTTTTGGTCAATCTAATTATGCTACTTTTGAACTATGAAGTAATCACTTATGTGTTGACAGGTAATTTACTCAAATTTGTGTATCAAAGAAAAAGTTATTATTTTTTTTTCTAAGAACCCTAAAATGTTAATATTTTACTATGAACAGGACTGCGTTGACAAATTTGGCTATTAAAATTTATTGAAAATATCGCAACATTATAAAAGAAATAAAGTGTGTAATCCTGAAACCCTACACTTTGTATAAATATTATATCATGTTGCAAAGCGCATAAGAGTTAAAAACCATAATAAGAAAAACATATTACTGTACATCACTATAAAGAATGCATAAAAAACTATTCATTGTGAATCTATAAGAGATAATATTCAACCTTTTAAAAAGTGCTTAAATGTAGTGATATAACACCATTATTTTAGAAATGAACAGTTACCTCTGGAGGTCATATCTAATAGTATTTTGTGGCTGACACTCATAAATCCAACGGAAGTTAATAATCCTCACAAAAGAATTTGCAAAAGAAGTTTTAACTTCTTTAGTAATACTTGTAGAAGTACTATGTTAATTGGGTTAAACCATGTTTCCTTATGTATTTTGATGTACTAACACCGAATCTGGTCATAAAAATTACGGCTATGGCGGCAGTTTTTAGTTACGAGACATTTTTAGCTACAGATATCGTAAAATCACCTTTTTTTAAACAAAAAATTACAATTTTGTTAGATAACTTGTTTGCCTAAATCATGGTAATCTACGTCTCCATGGGTACTAAACATGATTTTGACATCAAAATAGCCTGTTTGGCAACTGCCAACTGTTAAACCGAAAATTGTAAAATTCCAAAATTTGTAAGAAAAGCTTCTTCTGTGTGTAAAAGTACATTGTAAAATTTGTAAGAAGAGCTTCTTCTCTGTGCAAAGCTATGTCACTATCAACGTCTTCGAGGGTGCTAAAAATGATTTTGACCTCAAAATTGCCTTTTTGGCAGCTGCCAACTGTCCAACTGCTAATTCTCACAATCGAAATTCTAGATAAAAATTTGGAGTGGCATGCAAAAAACTTTCATTAATTTCGAAATCAGTAAATATGATTTGGTTATCGTAATTATCTATCTGTAGATTTCAATAGTACTTTGACAACAACCATTAAAGTCATGTGGAGCATCCGCAAAACGTAGGTAGTGATAAAGTTTTACAAATATAAAAGTTTTGTTGAAATTTTGGAATTTAGCAATTGGCTGTAATTGACAGTTTGACAGTTGGCAACTGCTAAAAAGGCAATTTTCTTGTAAAAATCATATTTAGCACTCTCAAAAACGTAGGTAGTGTTATACTTTTACACATGGAAGAAGCTTTTCTTAGAAATTTCGGAATTTTACAATTTGCATATTGACAGTTGGCAGCTGCCAAAAAGGCTATTTTAATGTCAAAATCATGCTTAATACCCATGGAAACGTAGATAAAGATGATTTATACAAAAACATTTCTAACAAAATGGTAATTTTCTTGTTTAAAAAAGGTGATTTTTATGCTATCTGTAGCTAAAAATGTCCCGTAGCTAAAAATTGACGAAATAGTCGTAATTTTTATGGCCAGATTCGGTTTCAGCACATCAAAATACATAAGTAAATACAGTAAAACTTGTTAAATGTGCAGTTTTTCATAAGGTAAACATATTCAATTAGAAAAACCTTCATCTTGACATCCAAAATCACACATGCATAAAAATAATCCGCAGCGCTGGACAACATTATTAAAAGTTATAGGAAAATGCCCATTTGGGAAAAGAGATTTGAAATTGCATGCGAACAACATCCGTCTTCACTTATCAATTTTTTTAAAGTAAGGCAGAAATATTTCTACAGTTGGCAAAAGCCACTATTCATAAATAATGGCAAGACTATTGACGACTGATGTATTAAATGAAATGTGCCAGGCACGTCACTGTTTAAGTTCTATATAAATTTGTGTTTAGGTTTTAGATACTCCCATGATATAATAAAGTTAACAAATGGGACCTGCATATTTATTGTATAACATTAAAGTTATTATTTAAATATTACCATATTACCTACGAAATTATATCTCAATTAAGTTATTATTTAAACATAATTGAGATATAATTTCGTAGGTAATATGGTGGTAAAAAATGAAACTTAAGGAGGTGTTTTCATTAAGTGGTCAAAATAAATCTATAGATCACTCTTAAAAAATGTGTAGTCAAATGCAAATTCAGTAAAAAAATTTATAGATTTGTTGCATGAAAACGTTGTACATGTTTTTAGTTATGCAACTATATTTTCGATATGCTGTATTGTTAGTTGCCTAACGCACATTCGAAATAATCTTTAGTTCTGGCACATATCAAACCTATGTGGTTCTGGCGACTTTTAAATTACTGGGGCCGATCCTAGAGCTCATACTTTTCATTTTGTTTAAAAGTAGAATGAAAAACGAATTTTGAAAGATTTTAACTTTTTATTAATAATAAATACAAAAGTAATGCGATGAATATATACTATATTAAAGCCACACTCTCCTGTTTGACTAAATTTTCATTTTCACTTAATATTTTATTACACTGTTCCAAATTTGTAATAATATTTTGTAAGTTCCAATGCTTCATCAGCAAAGCATGTTCCAAGGTAAAATAACTATGCCTTATACACTGTATTGCTGTACAGTGTGCAGTGGAATGGAGCTTTAGTCCAATTTCATGTATTAAAGATGTTAGGTAGGTCTCATACTCGTTAACACATTGTATTTCTGTAACATGGAATGTAAGCATGTTTCTGATTTTAATTTTTGGTAAACATCTCACCTATTGTAAAATTTGGCCCATCGAATTCTATACATTTCAATCCGTATACTACGGGAATTTTTCCATCCAGAGGTCGGATAAGCCCTTTAATTGCCAGTTCATAGCCCAATTGTGACTGCATGTCGACTCCACACATTCTAGGGAAAAAAATATAATCTCTAAATCTATTAACCATACAGATCAGAAGAAAAAACATTACCATTTGCATTTCATCCTATTAATAAGAATAATTTGGGAAGTCATAAAACTAAGAGCACAGGCCCTGTGTAACCTCCAATGATAAATGTGACCCACTTTCAAACCAATTTGACCATTATATTTTACATTATTTTATAAGAAAAGTTACAACCTAATGTAATGCTAAATTTCTTACATCATAATCATTCAATTTGGATGCTATTTGTTTAATTATGACTGACACAATCAAATACCCTGCTGAGATCACAACAAAATATTTCATTTGTCAGCCTTAAGAAACTTAAAAATATTCCTGTTAAAATCTGATACTCTTCTACATATCTCAACAATCGGTTCAACAAACAATAATCAAATATTTTAGAAAAACCAAAAGGCAATGTAATAGGTCTATAATATAATAAATTGGGATCACTTTTAAAAACAGGGACAATTTATCTAATTTTAAAGCTACCTGGAAATGTTCCACTCTCATAGGCTATATTTACAAGTGTAAGTGGTTGAATACTAAAATAAATAACTTTTTTAATTAAAAATATTGGGACATGTACAGATATTTCTCGTTAGCCTAAGTATTGTCATTTTACTTGAATTTTGGTTCACGTTAGCATTTCCTATAAAACAGAAACCTACTCAAACATCTTTTTCTGATGTGAGGCTTGCATTGCTGATAGCAGTCTATCCATATTGAACTGTTTAACATGTCTCCAAGTTGATTTCTCCACTACTTTTCCGCCTTTGAGGCCATTTTCTGTCGCTTCTCCTAAAACTCCTTTTATTCTATAAGCTCGAGTAGGACGGTTCTCTCTGATAAATTTAGCTGAGCGGGTACCACTTCTCAGTCCAAAAACTAAAAAATACAATAGAATCTAATATCATAATTAATAATATGGTATAATTCTAATAAAAAAATACATAAATAATAAATCTTACAGTATATTTTTTTAACTTACTCAGTACCCCAGTAGTATTCCACCCCAGATTATTCGACCAGCTCAATGGTAAGTCCTCTTCTTGATATCTTGGACCAACGACTAATGGATGGTCAGCGTAATTAGGCCTAACCGATACACTTAGGCTCTTCATAGGGTCACCCTCAATTGCAACATAGTCTATTGGAGGTCTTACCTCGGTTTCATTTAATTCTGAAATAAGTGTACATTGAATTTGGTAGCAATATTCCCGCGCATGCGCAGAGTCATCTAGATTTTTGTTTGAGCTATTTTGGCAAGTGGTGAAGTGTGGTGAACTTCACTAAAGCAGAAATTTCAGGTGCGTAATTAAAATTAAAATTTAATATATTAATAATTAGTGGTTAATGATTGATACATACCTGTACATATTTTATTTATTATAATTGTGCGTAGTTTTTGTACGGATACTTCCGCCGGTTTGTACACACATATTATACCTTTTAACGTGTTCCAAATCGTTTCTGCGTCACGTATCAGCATGTTGTAGCCTTTATTTCACACTAATTATCTCTTATTTTGTCATATTATTGGAAAAATAATATTTTCCTGTATTATTGATTTTGAGGTTATGTTAACGTCAATTTGCATTAGACCGAATATCCAGTCATCGTTTCTATGGGATAAAATTCGGATATATACTGGTCAACAAAATTGCTTCATAAAGTTATATGCAAACTGCCCAAACTAAATTATAGTGATATATACCCTCAAATATTTTTAGGTGTATTTTATGCTACGTAGTCTTGCGCAAATAAGAAAAATGGCATCATCTGGTATCATCCCTCAAATAAAAGATGTGGACATCGACCCTAATGGAGTTTTCAAGTATATCTTAATTAAAGTTACCAGTCCAAATGAAGATGGGAAGCTGTTGGATAAGTTGATTGTTAGAGGATATGCTGAATGTCCTTACCACAGTAAGTAATTTTTTATGTTCTTTATTATGATGATCAGCATTGATAATTCATTCATTCATTTGCGGGAATGGGAAAATTTTGTTACACTCGAATATCCCTAAAACTATTGTAATTAGATCAGAAAGCCAAAAGAGTAAAAATTTCTGATTAGTGTCTTGGAATCAAAAAATCAATCATTTGGTTTCAAATTGAAGCTGATTCTGGGATTTCAAGACGTCGAGCTTTGGGTATTTTGAAGACACACAAATTCAGGCCTTATACAATAAAGAAACAACATCACCTGCAACCAACTGATCGTCAGCGACGGTTGGAGTTTTGCATATGGTATTGTTAAAAATGTCAACAAGAACCATTCTTCTCTAGAAATTTAGTTTGGACAGATGAAGCCTACATTAGCAGTGCAGGAATTTTCAACATGCATAACGAGCACTATTGGTCTGATATGAACCCTTACCGTACCGTTGACGTGCGATCTCAGGGACGCTTTGGTTTTAGTGTTTGGCGTACTTTACGTGGCAATTGTGTTTTAACATATCACATATATCAAGAAAATCTTAATGGCCAACGGTACTACGAATTCTTAAATCAGAAAATTATTGAGGAATTTATTGACAATCTACACTTAATTGAGGCAAGAAATTAGTTCTTCCAACAAGATGGTGCACTACCTCATAAAATCAGGATCGTTTCAAAATTATTAAATACCAATTTTGGAAATAACTAGATCGGAAGTAACGGACCAGTGAGATGGCCACCACAATCACTTGATTTAACGCCACTGGATTTTTTCGTTTGGGGCCACATTAAAGACAAATTATACAAGAAAACCAGTACCGACATAAATGAACTCAGACAAAACTGTATACTGTGTGAATTCCATTTCAAATCTTCATATTTATAAAGCAGTTCAGAGTGTTATGAAGTGGTGTAATTTATGTATCGAACATAACGGACATCAGTTTGAACATTTACTTTAATTTGAATTTCTATTTTATAATTGTAATGTATTATAAAATTAGATATAAATATCTGATTTTTTGGTCTTGGCTTGTTGAGGGACCTACAATTAATGAGATTTTCTTTTAATCTCTTAAAAATAGCTTTATTAGGTTGTCTTCTTTCTGGATAGCGATTGAAATATATCACAAATTGTTATTACCTTGAATAAAGCATTCTAGCATATCATATTTCTCGAAATTTTCGTAAGACATCTTCACTTTTACGATTAAGTGGGGTGTAAATATGACGGGAACAAAATTATTAATACGCAATTTGCTGACAAACGGATAAACACTGCCATAGATGACACACGCCTACTTGGAATAAATATAAAAAAACGCAAAAAGTAATCTACTAAAAGATTATTTTCGCTATTAAATACTTACACATCAAAAGCGACCCCATAAGATATATAGTTTGAAAGAGAAAAAAAATTATTTTTTAATTAAACCATAGCCAACTATGATTCCCATTTAAAAAAAATACAACTTTATGCCATAACTCGATATTGCACCTTTTTTTTTAATTTCCTCGACGCCATTATTATACAGAAAAAAGTGCCTTAAGAATATAAAAGTTGTTTCTTCATAATTTTATAAACAACCAAGATATTGACATGTGTCTAAAATTCGAAAAATCGAACTTTTGTTTATAACACGAAAACAAAAGACTAGAGCAAATTTTTGTTTTGATGTGTACAGTACTGTACTGTAGTGGCAGACATTTCTATAGGTCGATTATTGAGCAATAATTAATAACCTTTCATCGACGTGGCGAGAAATGGATCAATGTTTGAAATGTTGAAAAGAATAGTTAAACTTAAAAAAAAAACGTCTGCCCAGCCAGCTTATGGTTCACAAGGTACTAAAAAATCCCAACATTGACAGGCATACATTTTTGCCAAATTTACCCCCCCCCAACAACCTCTTAGAGAATTAATTTTTTTTTTCAGTTTTTCGTGTCTGTACTTTTTCTTATAAATATTAAAAAACGTCCCTTGAATATATTCTTACAGTAGAGAACACGAAAAATTTGAGCTTTGGTTGGAAATGTTTAACCCTATAAGGGGTGGTTGAGGGGGGGTAAATTTGGCAAAAATGTCTGCCAGCCAAGGTTAGGGTTTTTTTCGTGCCTTGTGAACCATAAGCTGGCTGTTCAGACGTTTTTTAAATTTGAACTATTTGTTATCAACATTTCAAATTTTGATCCATTTTTCGCCATTTTGATGGCAAATTGCTCAAAAACCGACCAATAACAATGTCTGTCACTACAGTACAATACTATACACACCAAAACAAACATTTTGCGCTAGGTTTGGTTCGGTAACTAAAAATTTGTTTTCAATTTCCGGTTATCGCGCGCCGACCGGAAATTTTCTGCAAGCGTAATTGTGGTATGTGGAGTACATGTATTAACTACCTATGCGGACAAATATCGGTAACTATGCGATTAAAAAACAATGTCCCCCGACTCCGTAACCGTCCGCCATACCAAAAAAATTTCAAAAGACAAAAAAAAGTATGGTACTCATATGGTCTCTTTGATTACCGACTGGCAGACGGTAACCTTTCATCGTCGAATTTGCACGCTATTGCTTAGACTAGTTCTCCGTCATTGTGATGTCGACAAAAAAAAACAATGAAAAACATGCGAATTCAAGAGATTTTGGTCAACCTAATTATTCCACTTTAAATACAAAACCATTAAAAGTATTTATTATCCCAAATCACTCAAATTTGTGTATCTAAGAAAAAAGTTAAATTTTTGGTTTATCAAAAAACTCATCAGTTTGGATGCGCGCTTGATTTTTCGGCCTACAATGTCCATATTTTATCATAAACTGGTCCGCGTTGAAAATTTTAGTACCAGAAAGCTCATAAAAAAACATCACAGTAAAACACAGAAGATGGAGGCTCTACTTTCCATCTTTCCAACTTTAGGTGGTAACAGTTGATTCCAGTAAACACAAGTGTCCAAAACTCAGTAATGTTTTTAGTTAGAAGAGCCAAAGAGAATTTAAAGGATATTCTCTTTGGAAAAGCATACTTTGAAACTTTGGTATAAAAGTTGATTTTCCGTGCAACGTTAAACGACGTCGTTGATCATCCATCAGTCAGTCGCATGCCGATGTTGTAGTGACCCAGATTTTATCCACCGAATTGATGCAAAAGCGGGTCGGGAAATCGATGTTACGACGTCGTCCAGCAACGTCAGAAAGCGTCGCGCGTCGGACGATTAAAGTGCTGCTTGGGTCTGCTTGATGTGTCAGTGCGAGCCTAACGGGATGATGTCATACGACTAAAATTCAACACTATTATTATTTTTTACTCGTTTATTGCGCTCAAAAAAATTCCGGAAAAAATTTAGTGAGCCTAGTTTTTCAAATACTATCGGATAAGCAAATAAGAAAATCGTAGGAAATGTTCATGGGAAAAAAAATGTCTTACTAGTTTATCATATTTATTATATTATTGTGAAGTTTAAATTGAAAGTCATATTTTAGTCATACCATTTATTTACACTTCTTTAGCATACATTTAATATACAGGTTACAAAATTATATACAAAGGCTTGAAAACTTTAGTCTAATACCAAACAATAAATCATTAGTAACTGGTAATAGTTTTCGAATAATATTATAAAATCTTATATTATTTAAGATTATTTCGTTAAGTTATTATTCTTATATACATAATTCAGTCAAATGGAAATATCATTGTCATTTAGTTGTATAATTTAAAAAAATAATGGAAGGTATTGTAAATTATTATTTAAGCAGTACATTTTATTAGGTATATTCTATTTACACCCAAGAAAGTAGTGGTTTATTATGATATGTAATTGCATTGTATATCAAACTTTAGGTTATTTTGCAGTCATATAAAAATAGTCAGTAAATGTATTTATATATATTTATGTATATATTTATTTGCAATGCATTGTATATATTTAACAGAGTTAGAATGGAAACATTGCATTGCGGAAAAAATTAAAAAATATCCTTATTAAATACATGTGTCCGAGATTGAGGAAAAACTTCGTCAGTTGGTTCTTCTCACCAAAATAAAATAAAACAAAGATACTGTATACGTATATTTATCTCTACATTACAGAAAGTAAAGTCTCAAATAAAATTGTAAACTTAAAATAGTAACAAATAACAAAATAAGGTTTAGGCACAATGACTGATACAAAGATCTTGCTCATAACTTTTCAGTCTACAATTAATAGTGTAGTTAAGCTTTAGGGTTATCGTAATTTTGGTTAGGTTAGGTTTTCGTAGAATGAGAGATGTATGCATTTATTTTTATTTCCATATAAATATTAAAAAAACTGGATATATAAAGGGATTTGAAATGTTTTAAGACTTTGCCATTCTCGTAACAAATATAATAATATAAATTTTTAGTTGTTAGTTTTATAATAATTTACATTTGTGACCTGATATTCTGACAATGAAAATAGTTAAGGTGCTTATACACTGAACGAGCGAACATCGAATGCCGAACTATGAAAATTTGTGGTATTTTAGTGCTGCACAGCTGTTGAAACACTTGGCAATCTTGACATTCAATAAATAAGATAACCTGAAAATTGTGATGTGCTGCTCGGGTCTTATTTTAAGTTTATGATTTTAACATCGCATTCTCTATACTCCATCTAGATTTTCTGCACTCATCCATAATTTTCGTATTTTTTAATGTTTTATTGAGTGTTACATCAACTTCTTGGCAGTTTAAGATTATAAAATACTATTCAGTGAGTTCACTGGTTTCATTGTTTTATTTTAAATTGGTCATAACTATTTTAATTAATGAAACTTTCAATAACTAAGATTCTAAATAGTTCCTTCGATCACTCAGTTAAATTTCCAATGTCTTGTAGATAAAATTGTGTAATAGTGATCACCAGAATAGCAACTTTGGTTAATTTACAAGGTCATCAATTTTTCAAGAATGTTGGTTAACAATTAATCAAAATGACTAATGTACACCAGAATCCTAAACCTCCATATGTATTAGGTAGTTGTCAATAACCAATAACTAATGACCACCAGAATAAGGCTGACTATATCATTTATCATATCTTTATATGTGTATGTCAGTGCTGTGTCCTGGATCAGCCCCTGGTTTTTATCTACTATTTACTCACGGACCGTATTAATAAACCAAACATGATTGAATCTTTCTCACGAGTCTGCGAAATTCCTACTTTAAGGCAATAAATAGTGCACTAGCAAAAGTTGGTGACACAGTATTATGCGATCTAGGTTCCTACAGCGAGTTATTTACTATACAAAATATTTTGTATACATGAAAAACAAGTACAATTCGCGATAAAGTTAGTAGTCGTTTAAGACAACATAAATGAAGCGATTTTCAACTGAAAAATTTGGAATCTTTAATATGTAACTGGTTCGGTAACCGGAGTTTTTTTTTTACAGGAGAGGCTTATGTGTACAAGCCAATAAAAAATAGTCTTTCTTTTGAATTATAATTATTATAAACAATGAAATAAAAGCTCCGTATTTTTGGTCTCTGCCTTATATGACGTTATCCAAGTAACATTTTCAGTCTTATAAGTAACGTAACGACGTCGTCACGACCTTAAATACGACTTGCATTTAGACGTGACGACCTTGTTACAACACTTCTACGGCCAAATTTGGACGGTTAGAAAAGGAATGTTACGACTTTTCATATGATTTTCATGTGACTTAATCGGATATGACCTTTATAGAACTATTAGGTCGTGTCCTAAGAATTGATTGTGATATTGTCGTGTATAGGTCGTTATAAAGTTATTATAAGGTCGTAAAAATCTTTGTTATGACTTCGATACGATCTATGATCTGATTTTTGTTCAAACACGACAAAAGAACGTAACGAATCAGTATATATTGTATATATTTTACTCATACGTATGTATAGAAATATATTTTCTGATCAAATTTCTATGTAATAAACCTACAAATTAAATTTAAAGTTTTAATATTTTTGTTTGTTAAACATGGACGCCAAATTTCCAACAAAAAATATGGCGGAAATTGCTTACGACTTATTAGTTATAAATTTACTAATGTGAAACTACCAAGCAGTCATATAAATTCGTAGCCATATTGAATGTTTAAATGTAAATTAGTTTATGTCTTTATGTTACATGTCTGTAATATTTATTTAAACAATTATAGAGAACTAATTAGAAAACTAACTACTAACTCACTAAGCAGCTTCATTATTGTAGTTTTTAAATTACTCTAGTCGTTTTATATTTTAGAAACGATCATAGTCTTATTCTTACAGAAGTAGTATGATGACTGCCCAATGGCGTGTTCACGTGACTTAACGGTCATTTCATCAAAAAGTAAACAATACTTATTTTAATAACAAGGCTAGGATTGTGTGGAAAATGTATTATTTAAAAAACATTGCAAAATTCAAGAAAACTTATTATGAAAGGAAAATAAATAAAAATGGAAATAATTATTAAAAATTAACGAGGTTACTAACAAAATTTTTTAAAATTTGGTTTTATTTTTTGGGCCCCTCAATTTTTTGAAGTCTAGAACCGCCCCTGCACAATAGTGCTGAAAATGGTTTGTTTTCATACTTTTTAACTAACCCTCTAACTAATATTCCTAATAATAACTCGCTTTGACTGTTTATATTTAGGTTTGCGAAACATGCTTGAGCGTAAATGGCGGTGACGGCCACTGTCATATCATATGACTATATTGTCATTTTGCATGCTTTCAACTACTTTTGAGTCTTATTTTTACATCTGCGACGGTTTCATGACGTCGCATGGGTGACTCGCTCATAGTTTTTAGTGAAAAAAAGTAAAAAAAGCAGATAAGCACACTTGATATCATTTAATAATCATGCTACTTGATTTATAATACATGCAGGAAATATGAAATTTGTTAAATAATTTTGGATTCCGAAAGTGTAAAATTATATTGTGTGTGTTGAGGTTATGCGCGATCAGAGCCGTTTCTAGTGTCTTTTGCAACCGGAGAGGCTCTGAGGCCCCTACACAGGAGAAAATTAAGTGAGGGGGGATTAACGCAATGAAGCAAAATTCTTAAATTTTGACCACACGCAGGCATTTATCTAAAAACTGGATTTCCGGGCTTTCCAAAAAGAAAAGAATCGTCGGATATAATTTTGACTACTTACATTTATCTAAAAACGGGTTGGTTGAGCTTAGGGGTTTGAAAAAATGAGAGGATGAACTCGTCTTTAAACTTTGTAAGATATGTTTACTTTAGTACTATTCTCTGTAGACTAACTAAATTGGTTAATTTTTATTAATCATTCATGAATCGTACCGAGGTCGTATTGAACTTCTGTTACGACTACCACTTTTTGGAGCACCATATTTCAGTTCATGGGTCGTGTGGAGGTCGTTTTCAATGTTAATATAACCCCAGTTACTACTATCAATTATTGGACGCCATATTTTCATTTATGGGTCGTATGGAGGTCGTATTCAAAATCAATATAACCTCTTTTACAACTTCAATGTTAGGTACTATTTTGTCTCAAAGTCCTATGAGGTCTTATCACGTTTTTTAGTGACCTTTGTACAATTATCTTTCTGCAAAGTCATAATAAAGTCATATTATTTTTTTTAGCGACCCTTAAGTCATGTTAAGTGTTATATTGTAGATGACAACGACCTCTTCACGACCTCGTAACTATCACCTCAAGACCATCCACTTTTAGCGTCCAGTTGGTCATCTTATGACCTTCATACGACAAGGAGTTTTGATAGTCGTGGGTATAACCTTATCACCCCTTAATGACCTACAGTCATTAAAATTATTTTTACGACAATTTTACGACCATTACACGACTAATTGGGCATATAAGCCAAAAATTGTAACTCAAAATATTATCTGAGTATAGTGGTTTCATTCATTGATTCCAAGGTGAAAATGATAAATAGTGAAATGTCTTTCACACTTGTCACTGGTCCACCGCGAAGAGATATAACTACAATTACACTCTAAGCATATTTTTGTTGCCAAAATTTGCAAAAGCATGTAAAATACAAGTATCACATTGGTGGTCCAAACTACCCAGACTATCCATTTTATGAATGAAACCATCAAAACTTTACAAAAATTATAAAAATTCTGCCTGAATAATGCCAGTCTTAATATTGTATCTTAGATTATAATTACAAAATGAAAAAAAAAAACAATCCAATTGCCTATTGTAGCAACATTTGCGTTACGGATAATTCTTTTAAATTTGAGATCCAGACGGCTAGGTGGAGTAATCCTTCGATCATAAACACCGAAGGAGTAATCGGCTAGAACGCGCAATCGCAAATGTGACTAGCAATCTTTCTATCGTAGCTGCGGGTCAAAACCCCGCCACCGGCACCGACAATGTCGGTGCAGTGTTGCCACCTGAGTATAACACACCGTCCAATGCACAAGCATAAAATATCCCGTATTTTATTTAAAAATCCCGCCAAGTTTAAATTATGTTCCAATCAGTTTAAATTAGATAGTAAAATATTGTAATATAAAATAAAAATTAGTTAGTAAAATATAAAAAATGGCAGATTTTATTCAGAAACTGAAAATTTCCCGAGGCTTATTTATAACCTCGGGCCACATAAATTTTCCGAAGAAGAACATAATAGAGCATCTGCGCCACATGACCTTATGGGCGTGGCTAACGCATGGAGGTAAAACTAAGAAGAGGTCATAACCTCAAAAGCTATTTAGTCACATATAATAGTTTGGTGATTAGTTGTCATATTTTATTGTGAACGTATTCCTGTGTTTGCTGTCAGAAAATATGGTTTTGGTCATGTATAGTATTGTTTATGATTATCAAGGACCAATGGAATTTTATAAAAACTAACACTGTCTCTTGCCACGTTATTTTCACAACCCGCCACGATACAAAAACTTGTCATTTTAATTAAAAATGTAAGGAAACAAAAATTGAAAGCTGTTAAATAAATACAATGTTATTTTTATATTAATTATAAGGAACCGAAGTGAGGTTATGATTTATTTGTTTATCCTCCAAGCAACGACCTTGAAAAACGTAACGTCATGTGCAGTTGATCAATTTCATACGTATAATATTAGGTTCAAGTTCATCACATTTCCTCTAGATCTAAATGGCACCCGATTGAACCAGCACAATATTTGTTGATTCCCATTATGACCACAAGATTGTGGGGATGTTCAATTAAATAAAATAAAAGCAGCGATCGATAACAAAAGAAATATTGTTTAATTCATTTATTGCAAACCGTTTAAAAATCCCTCAAAATTACGTGAATATCTCTTTGTCCCTTGTGGACCTCAAAAATCCCTCGAATATATATACCAAGTGTAATAGGAACATGGTATACCCCCCTTTTCTCCTTTAGTTTTGAAGATAATTGATTGAAATTTGGGATATCCTATATACATAATAAATTAAATTTTTTCAAATGGAACCATATTGGTACCGTGGTACCATTTATTAGTACTATTAATAAGGAATTTATTCATATGTGCGATACATATAAACAAAATTACAGCTAAAAGAAAATAAGAAAATACAATTTTGTTTTAATTACCTTATTATACATAAGGTGGCTTTGGAATACAAAAAATGAACACAAAACATAACAGTTGTTCAAAACGCTGTCCATTAACGTCAATGCACTTCTGAACTCGCATAGCTGTTTCTCGAAGAACATTCGCCAATTACTGGGCCGTTATGCTATTAATTGCTCGTCTTACTCGTAGCTCCAGGTCTTCACGAGTTGTAACGGCGGTTGCGTAGACAGTATTTTTTAAATGACTCCAAACAAAGAAATCAAGGGGTGTTAAATCAGGTGACTTTGGAGGTACCTCACAGGACCATTCGTCGAAATTATGTTTTCTCCGAATCTGAATCTTGAAATTAATCAATTACTATCCTTGAATTATGGGGAGAAGCGCCATCTTGTTGGAAATACATTCCCTATCATAAATGGAAAGTTAATTCAGTCAAACTGTCCTCAATTTCATTTTGCAGAAATCCCAAGTATTTGGCACCAGTCAGGGGTCCTTCAAATATTATTGGACCAATGATTCCACTACCGATTATTCCAAGCCAAACATTGAATCCGAACCGCACTTGAAAGTTAACCCCCCCCCCCCGTAATAAATTTTGATTTTCTTGTGACAAATGTTTTGTATTTTGTCGGTTAAATAATTCCGAATCTGTAAACCTAGACTCGTCCGAAAATAAAATAATTCCCAAAAAATCATCGTTTGGCTGCACGTAATTCTGCAAAATCCAATTGCAATATTCCATCCTCGTTCGTAATCATGCTGGTGGAATTGGTATTTAAAAGATTTATAGTGGTATTTGTGCATAATTCGGCTTACTGTTTGATGACTGATTTCCAATTCAAACCCAATTTGCCTTAAAGAAACATCAACTTCGACTCGAGCCAAAACATTAATTTTCGTTGCTTCGTCAAGAATGAAATTTTCTTCGGGACCATTGTTGGGCTCACTTCGAATTTGATTTTCAAGACGATTAAAATAATTTCTCGCTGGACATTGTCTATAAGGATATCGCTCGGCATAAAGGTGTCTAACCGCAACGACATTTTTCTACATTCCCCATAAATAATTAACATGTCCACTTTCTCAACTCTTGTATAAATTTGTGGCATTTTGAATACAATTAACAAGAATTTTAAACAATTTTTAAAGACACAATAAAAACACCGGTAAACCAACAAATGTTTGACAAGCTAAATATTTCATGTTTTCAAAGCCACCTCAGGTAGTTACTTCTTAATATTTAATTAGAACAAAATTGTGTTTTCTTATTTTCTTTTAGCTGTAATTTTGTTTGTATTTATCGTACATTTTAATACGACATATGAATAAATTCCTTATTAATAGTACTAATAAATGGTGCCACGGTACTAATATGGTTCCATTTGAAAAAATTGAGTTTTTCCCAAAAAACCATTTTGATGAACTTTATTTGCTCATAAATCACGTAATTTAGTATTTTTGACGGGATTTCGATTTTTCTAGCATTACACGGGTCATTTAGACAAAATCGGAACCGTCATGGCAACTAAAAATTATATTATAAAAAATATTGACGTTTGAAATGTCACTTATTTGGTATCGTTGGATTCAGAAAATTATGCAGAATTCAAAAAATGCAATAATATACAGGGTGTTCTATTTAAAAATCGAAAGTTAGTGTCACTTCCGGCGAAACTGGAAGTGAAAAAAAAAATCACTTATACGTCAAAAAGTACTGCTTATTATGTATATAAGATATCCCAAATTTCAATCAATTATCTTCAAAACTAAAGCAGAAAAGGGGGTGTACCATGATCGTGTTATACCCGGTATATTCCTCAAGGTGGCAACACTGTGTCGGTGGGAATGATTGGGGGTCCGCGTTGATTCGTCAGTGTAATCCCCGCCTACCCGTGCAACTTCGGTTTAGGTTCGGGGATTGTCTAATTTCTGTGGTGTTTATTTTTTATTTATCATAGTTAAAAATGGGCTACATCTGTAAATGCGAATAAAACGTCTGTTCGAAAAATTTTCACAGACATTGGTAAACTCAACAGTAGGTAATTGAGAAATTAGGAACAATGTGCAAGGAGACAGTTTCTTTGTCGCTGATCATAATATATCCGACCACCACAGAGAAAGTTAGGGCGAAAACACAACAGAGCGGTGCGACGTCGCATCGCAAAAACGACGTCGCACGGCGATGCGATGCGATGACGCAACGTTAAAACTTCATCGCCACGGCATCGCAGAGAAAACACTTCTAGTGAGATGCGGACCGCACAATACGTGTCCTACGGCTATTGCAGGCCACAACACTGCGGTGCGACGACGCATCGCAAAAACGAAGTCACACCGCAATGCGATGCGATGAACGTTCATTGCACGGCCACAGAAGACTTACACCAGAAGCAACACGTTTGATGTATGTATGGCGTGTTATAATTAAATATAAAAACCAAATAATGTACCAAATCTTGTACACACGAAACCTGTTGGCACAGCAGACTAAGTCGCGTATAAAAGACCATCAGACTTCCGCGATTTGCGCGTGCGTTGCTTGAGAGAATCATTCCCGATCTCATAAGTAAAAACACAACACTGCGGTGCGATGTCGCATCGCAGAAATCAACGACGTCGTGGAAATTTGCGATGCGTCGTCGCACCGCAGTGTTGTGGTTTCGCCCAGGATTTGTACTAAGCGACGTCGCATCGCAAATTTCTACGACGTCGTCGATTTCTGCGATGCGTCGTCGCACCGCTGTGTTGTGTTTTCGCCCTTAGTGTACAAACTGCAAATTTTAAGTTTCAGGTGGTCACAAACTTACTGAGGCAAAATTGCATTTAATAGATCTTATTGACCTAGGCTAGATACTATAAATTTCTCGTTGACTCGGTGATGATTCCCGAGCATTTATTTTTAAATATTTTCAAAACTCTTTCCCTCCTGGAAATGTACTGGGAATATATTTTGTCAAGTGTACCGTCAATGCTTTTATAGTGATTTTTTAATATCAGATGGATATATTATTTAACCTAAATATTTGGGAATATTACCACGTAAATTTTCCCTGTGATAATATTTCCAATTTACTATAACACTATTCACTACTAGTAATGATTTTCCACATTTCCATCATATTCTTTATTAGTATTACTATGTTAAACTACTTGAAAATAAAGTAACAATTTCAAATCGTCCGTTTTTACACAAATTCCACTAACGTTATGAAGTGCGTCTGGTTCGTAGACAACACCACGCTCTCTGAAAACTAAATCCTTTATGTTTACATTCTTCTTCGTCTTTACGTCCTCCGTTTACAAAGGGTTCTTGTTGTTTAGTTTCCTCGATATCGTCTCTTTTCACCGTCACTATTTCATCGAGATTTTCTCGAGTTAGTTTGGTCCCGCTTTTCTTAGGTTGATCCTGATCTTGTTCGGTGTCATCTTTTTGTATGTCTTGTTTTGCTTCATAGGTCGAAGTGGGTGTAGCGTGGTCCTTGTTTATTTCTACCACAACCTTGAATAGAAATATTATTTTAATATCGGTTATAGGATTTAAAGAATTTCAGCAATACTATCGTAATAAGGATAAAAGCAAATAACGCTGGAGGACAAAAAATATATATATTTTTTAACATGTAGCAGAATAGCAGATCTCACTGAAATAAAACCTTCTGATTACAGAAATGACAAGCAAAAAGTAACGTAACATTTTCTTGTTACATTAATAAAACATTATGGACAGGAATATTATTGTTTATTTTACTAATCAGTTTATTGCTATATATCAATGATGTATATGACATATTATATTAGGCTTACATATATATATATATATATATATATATATATATATATATATATATATATATATATATATATATATACATATATATATATACATATATATATATATATATAAAAATTTGTCAGGTGAGGTTTTGTAACTTCGGCGCGTTTGACTAGACATTTTTGTAGTAACAAAGTTACGTAGACGAACGAAAACACTTTTAACAGAGACATAATTGGACACTTGGAAGGTCAAAACAAGACTGTTACTGAAAATATTTCACCTTAGTTTAACTTGCTCTTCTAAACTTGCCGACCCATCATAAAATTTATTATTTTGCAATATAATAGTCTATTGTGTTTACATAAAAATGGTACGTATTAGGACTTGTTGGATATTTTTTTAATTGGGAGGTATTAACAATATAAAAACAGTAGTGTGAACTATGTTACAAAAATTGTGTCGGCCAGTGTAATTCGAAATATTCGTTCACCATTAGTTAAGTATACAGTATGTGTATTGAACTATTGTACATACGTCTCTTAAATGGCAACGTTAAATATAGACCAGAGGCAGATAACCCGTCGCTGTTCAGCGGGTTCATTTTCCATCTAGCGTCATGCGGCCAACAGTGAGTGCATGCTGCTGGACATACGATGCCAAATTCTTTCAATGTACAGTGTACTTATTTCAATTTACTATGTCTAATCTTTATTACACATACTGTACACTAAAATTTAAAACTCTGTTTCGGCCGTTTTCAATCTTACCAAAAATTTAAGAGAAATGATTGTTTTTGAGGAAGTTTTACTCCTCCCTCCGGCCAATAACGAGCACTATGTTTCCATTGTACGTTTTTTTTACCACAAATGAGTCGCAAAGAAGAAATTTAATCTTTCGGGTTATACAAAGCAATTTAATTAAAACTATGTTACACATAAAACACAATTAGGAAGTGAGAAAACTACGGGGTTGCATGACTATATATTTTAATTTCCCTTTCACGGGGTGCAGTTCCTTATTATGATTACTTTTTTTGTAAATTTTTATTTGGAAAACTCATATTTTTTTGTATTTTACATGATCAATTTATATTTATATTCCCATTTTACTCTCTTGTACATATTTGTGCCATCTGCGGTGTATCGATGCAGTAATAAAGGAAATATGCTCTAATAAATAAGTTGAGAGACTTTTTTCACATCAAATTTGTCTTTTCAAAGGTTTATTATTATAATATAGACGAAAGGACAGGCTCACCCTATATAAAAATCGAAATTATAACATGAAAAAGTTTATATAAAATATATAAAAGGAAAGGAAATGAAACGGAGTTATGAAAGTGAAAAAAAAAGGTTTCTAAATGAAACATACGAAAAAGAAGGAAATGAACGGGCCTAATAAAAGAGGACGGCGTGTTTCTAGCGCACGTATCATTCCCGTAGACGAAATTAATACTGAAATCAAATTCAATTTTCCGTTTTGTTTATTTCAGTTTTGGGTCGACGGTGTTTTCAGAAGCAACAACATAATCAGTTTGATATTTTTAAATTAGAATAGGCTTCATATATTTTTTTAAGAGAATGAATATCCTAGCGAAAATACGGAAGCGACAGATATGATTGTCATTCTAATTTGTTACTGTTACTTTACTTTGACTGAACGTAGCTGAATTGCTGAATTATTATTTAAGGAAAATTTGTATCACTGGTAATAATGTAAAACCATGTTTGACTTATCAACCTTAGTAAATAAAACTGACATTAAGTGTCATTTATAAAATTCAGATTTTTCACAGCCTACCCTAATATAATAATATAATATGTTTTTGGTGAATTTGTATTGAATGAGGGCTGACATATTCAACCTCACCAGTTGGCGCCACTGGTCGAGTAAGGTCGTGTCAAAAGTTTATAGTTTTTTATTATAATTATTTCGTACAACAGCAAAATAAAAAACCTTGTTAATTATGCCTCAGTGTTGTGCAGTTCCATTTTGTTCGGAAACAAAAGGCGGACATATGCTTCCAAAATTGGCCTAAAACAGAGGTTGATAAAGATAAGTTTACTCCTTCGAAACTTTCGTGTGTTTGTAAGAAATATTTTAATCCTGACGATTATGCGTTACCAAAGGAGTCTACTACAGAAAATCGTGAGTAATAATCATGTACATTCGTTGTTTTAATCATACTCATTCTTGATATAACCTAACTTTAATCACATAAGACACTTTTGACAAGTACAATAATTTCCCTACTGAGCAAGTAAATTACTACTTTCCCCTTCTGCCATCATTGTGTTAAATATTTTTCAGCTAATTTTTATAAAAAACTACTAAAAAGCCATAGTAAACATTAACGTTCAGTGACATTGAACTTTCCGTACCCTAGCACCTCTCGTGGTGAATTCAAGCGCGTTAACCCTCATTAGCACACTTTGTACATTAATGATAAAAATTCGAATGGACTCGTCATATCTGCCATACTTGAAAGGTGAATGTGGTGAACCATAACCTAAAAGTTAGATATTTGATATGTAGTAAGTAGATATAGATCAAACACTGTCTGTAGAATTAAAAATGGGGGAAGAAAGTATTACACCTGATTCGTCCCAGCCAATATTAAAATGTTATTAAATATTACCAGTGCACCTTTGTTTCAACATAACCGTAAGAAAAAAATATACAAAAACTAAATGAAAAAATTAGGTTATAACTGCTGTACAACCACAAATGCACCATGTTGTTATAATTTTATAACATCTTTTTCACCACGTTAGACTTACGTGACGTCATTCAACAATCAATAAAATAATCGCGAATGTATGGTGCAACACAGAAGCGTGCCTATAATACAGAATTTATACAATCAAATTCGAATCTTTGTTTTATCGTAATGATGATTTGATGTGAATGCCGTTAATTTATTTTTCATCGTCGCGTCGGTGTTGTTATAGGCTCTTAAACAAAATAATTTGAGTTTCGTTAAGATTTTTGTTATCTCACTAGTGCGGTGCTGTAATCCATTACCGCACGTTTTTTTTCTAAAACAAAATTGAAGCAGAATTTATATATTTGAACAATAATAACAACATTTATTCTTTATAAAAATTACCATAGCAATACGTACATCGATTACTTTGTTAAAGCTGAAAATAATTTGAATCATTTTGAATTTTATGTAAAATTTTTGGACATTTGTAATCTTAATTTGTCTTGCACATTATGAGGTTTGTTCCAGCAGAAAATCACAAACGGTTTGATTGCGCATGTCTAAACATCAACTAGTCGGGAATTAGTTGGCAATTTGTACTGCTGGAACGAAATTTTTGTTTCTCTTCTGCTTTCTCGTACTTTCTTAGTTCATCGCATGGCATTTGATTGAAACTTATAAATAACTATAGCTCTGTTTTTGCAATCATTTTGAATCATTTATTTAAATTACTCAAAACAGTAGATTTAGAAGATGTAGCAAATTATTTCTATCTTTATGCAAACTGGATAATGCTACCACAAAATGTTGTTATATTCACAAATACGTTTATAATTCAAATAGTTTTAAACAACATTTTATATTTGAACTGCGCATGGTCAGGCTAAAATCCACGGAGAATCCGAGAATTCCTCAAATCGTTTGAAATCGGTTAGAAACTATCCAGTTGACTTGCTGGAACACTGAACTAGTAGTCAGAATCCCCGAATATTGTCTGCTAGAAAGCCAATTTTGCGCATGTCGAGGACAGTTTGAAACCGTTTCTAACTGTTGCTGGAACAAACCTGTAATAAAACGGAAACTTATTATTTTCACCGACGAAGGTAAAATATTGATCATGGCTTTACGAAACTTGTTTGATTACTGCTGAAATCGACTCATTGCCTCGTTCTGGCAATCGAACTCGTTTCGTTAAAAATGCCATAATGAAACTTGTATCGTTAATAATGACTACATGATTTTTTTAAAAATAATTAATTCTTAATTACCCAATTGAAATCAGAAGAAAATGAGCATTAATTGAACTGAACAGATCTAATTACTTAGTAGAGGTGCTATACAACAGAAATCATTAAAAAAACTGCAAATTCTGATAAGAATATCACCATTAGTACAAATGTAGTTTATGGTTATATAATAAAAATAAGATGGGGAGACAACGCCCAAAGTGATGGGAATCCAAGATGGCAGTTATAATTCAAAGTGGCTACCCGTGTTGAAATTTCTTTTTTTTAAACATCATACAAAAAAGTTGTTCAGTTGTTGATATCGATTTACATGTTTTTGGGATCAACGATTTCATTTTTCATATCAAAAATAGGCTAAGAATCAGTATAGATGCATTTTTGTCGCATGTAGGTAAAGGGAAGAAAGAGCAACTCAATATACCCTTTTACTAACAAAGCATTCTCTAAAAATGGATTTCCAAACTTTTTTATCTGTTGTATAGTGCTTGAACCGTAGCGACATATATCTAACACCTCCACTATAAACTGAGTTGTAATTTAATACAAATTATTTAAAATCATGTATAGCTTTTAAAAAACTTATTTTGTAGTAGGTGATTGCAAATCAAATTCATTGAATACAAAAATAAAATACACTGAACTGATTCTGCGGTTGGCTCCTTGTGAAACATTATTAAATATTTTAAATATATGGGTTTAAACTTTTTAGACATTAATATAAAAAATATCAATAATAGATTAGAGTTTGACATTTATCGTAAACCTACTTGCACAGATACAATAATTCATAGTAAATCTAAACAATCATTGCAAATAAAAATGACACCATTCCACAGCTACATACATCGTCTAATAACATTTCCACTAAGCGAAGAGAATTTTAAAAAAGAAGTTAACGTAATCAAACAAATTGCGAAAAACAATGGCTATAAAGAAAACCTAATAGATAAACTAATAAAAAACAAACAAAAGAAAACTTTACGTAAAGAGTTTTATGCCGCTTCTTCTCAGGAATGCAATAAGAGATATAAATGTATTAATTATAGGCCTAAGATCAGCAATAGAGTTAGTAATAAACTGAATAAACTAGGATGTAGAACAATTTCAGTAAATAAAAATAATTTAGGTAAAATGTTAATTAATAATAAAGACAAAACTGAAAAACTACAAAAAACAGGAGTATATGAGTTAAAATGTAGTGACTGTGATGCTATATACATTGGACAAACTGGACGAAATGTAAAAAAGCGATTCGAGGAACACAGGAAATCTATTGTAAACAATGTATATAGTACGGGCATGTCAACACATTGTATAGAAAACAGTCATTTTATAGATGTAAATAATGTCAAATTACTCCATTCGGAAAAGAAAGGAAAGAGACTTGATCTATTAGAACAATTAGAAATAAGTAAGGCTGTTAAAAATAATAAAAATTTAACGAACGAACAGCAAATTTTTACCGGCCACCATATTTTAAATAAAATAATTTAGATTTAAAAAATAAAGTAGTATTCAACTTATAAAAACATATTTTACAATAGTTTTATAGTAGGTACCAGATGTGGTTATATAAGCAATGGACACAAATTTTACTGTTCAGTATTCCCTGTACTCTTGACAAAGGCCTAAAAAGACGAAACACGTGTAGAGTTTCTAATAAAATATTTTTGAAACATTAAAAAGCAAATTTCTTTCATATATTTAAAATAAAAATAAAATTATTTTTAATCAGATCCTCGCATGACAATGCAGGTTCCTAGTGGTCGAGTATAAAATTCTATGGGTTGGGGAATCTGTATATTTCTTGTAGGTAGGAAATTTCAATAACATTTTGTGCGGGTTTAGTAACAGAATATACGGAATATTTGCAATAGAATGTGAATGTTTACCTATCATTTAATTTTTTCGTAATCAGTTTAAAATGTTTATGGCATCCGGTATTTGTTTCTTTTTTAGAGTTTATAACACTAACTCTCCTTTGTCTTTTATAACACCATCACTATGTTTCATTATACTGTACATTTTATTTACATTTATTTCGCAGTTTTATGAATGAGTAATTGTGATATCTCCGAATGAGGGCGACATCTCGATTCTCCACTAATTGGGACATCTTACCTTTTCCTCCTTGTCTCACGTTCCGTCCTTTTCCGGCTTTATGGGTTCCGGGAAAGTGGCAGATTTCAGTTGCAGCTGTACGTCTGGTTTCACCCTCGTTAACGTTTCGGTGTGCTCGAAGTCCGTACAGGTGTGCATGAGTGTAAAGGGCAATTTCAAACTAACTTCGCCACCCATTAAGCTGACCAACAGTTTTACTTTCACGTAGTAGGACACGTATATGGCGAACACGTTGCGGTCGTCCGGGTTATGTACCTGTGAAGTAGTAATTTTTACATAAATGGTATATTTTTATCAGTCAAATTGTAAGTCGCATTACATTTTCACTATAAAAAAAATCTTTATTGTCAGTGTGCATAAACATGGGCACCGCTAGAAAATTTTCCAAGGAGGGGTAGAAATAATATGCGTTTCTATGAAATTAAAAAAAAATAAATAAAAAGGAAATTCTGAAAAATAAATGTGAACATTGATTCTTGTTAATAAAATTAAAATAAATTAAAAAATTCAGTCAACACACTTTTTATTATACTATTTTTAGCAAATACATTAGCAAAATTCACCTTTTTTTGCAGATGACACAACTTTGGCTCTCTCCCATAGGGATGCCAAAGTTTTATCCAAAGTTCGCAACTCGTTATATACAGTTGAGGACTGGTTTTTAACCAATAGGTTAGTTCTAAATAAAGCTGAAACAATGATTTTTAGCTTAAGACGCCACTCTCCGGATATGGATTACTCTCATTGTGTTAAATTTTTGCCGTTACTTTAGACAATAAATTAACTTGGGATAAACACACAGAATTAATCTGCAAAAATATATCACGTAACATTTTCTTGTTGCGCAGTTTGGCAAATAATATATCACGGACAGCAATATTAATGGTATATCATGCATTGACTCAAACTTCGTTAACGTATGCTGTCTTGGTATGGGGCTATTCGGCACATATTCCAACCGATTTTTCAATTCAAAGAAACGCTATACGGATCATTGCTGGATTGGCATACAGAGAGGATTGCAAGGACGCTTTGATCAATCTAAATATACTTATTTTGCCTTGTACAATGTACATGCATACTGCAATGTCTCCTGTACATAAAAGAAAATATAAAAATTACGTAACACACGACGGTGTTCATTCCTGTTCAACACGTAATGAAAATAATATTAATTTAGAGTTTTTGCGGTTAGCGAAGACTAGGAATGGGAGAGGCTATTGTGCAATAAAGTTTGTGTACTGCCGAAGGCCGTCCAGGAACTTGAACGCAAACGATATAAATTTGTACATACACGGTTTTTGATAGAAAATGCATTACGGTTTTAACGAATTCTTATTAACTGACTTTTTCCATATAAAATTATGATTATCTTTTTGTTTCTATTATATATGTTTAGTGTTTTATTTATACTCCTGTTTGTCTGCATGTAACAGTTCCTTACATTGTGTTTGTTTACATTTAAATTTTTTTTATTATTTTATTTATGACGACCTATATATAAGTTATTAGACTGATTTTATAATATTTTTATTATATTTTGTATGTTTCTGACTTTTCAAAACACAATTGTGTATATATTACCATTCTAACTATCTATGTAGTTGTTATATTTTATACTATTGAATTTTTATATATTTTTGTATGCTATTGTGCACTATTTTGGATTTTTTGTGTATATCTGCTGTTTATTTATCCTGTAACTGGGGTTTATCGTTCGTTGGATAAATTATTGCAAATAAATAAATATGGCACTGGTTTTACTGTTATAAGAATTTAACGTTTACCAACCGTTGAAGTAACAGTTGAGGCCAAACTCGTCCCAGATTTCGTGTAAGAATCTTCTAAGGCTATCCAGTTTTTCGTTGAACTCTTCGTAGGTATCAGAGTGTAGGTCTTGTCCAGGGATCCTCCGTGATGAATGGGGCAATCGTCTTTGGCATTCAACATGGCGACAACGTTTTTAAATTTGCCGTTCGAGAACATGCATACATCCACGTGTTGCACGACGAACACCTAGAAAAAATATTGATTTTTAATAATTTTTATACAGAAAAAAATTGTCACGATGGAGTCAACTGTGTATGTTATAACTGGATAAACAAGTTTACTAAGCGCCGGAAATTAAAATGTTTATAGAACACGCCGAGACGTTTTTGTTGGACTTCAATTTGGTAAACATACAAAACAACATGGTTGAATTTTATAATTGGGCCTTATACGGTCGACAGCGTGTTCCCTAGAGTAATGCAGCAAATATTAGCAGTTAACAACGTCCGATTGCAAAAAACGAAATTAAACAAATATTCGAGAAGCAGGTACTTTTAAAACTTTACAAGAAAAATACGGTTCTTGTAGATAGAATGAATTGCTTTCGAGAAAAACAAGTTTGAATGACCATTTGTCAGAGATTTAGGACGTCTTCCCAACTAAATACATAATCAATAAAGTTTATCCTTGACAATGGCATACTTCTATTTCTTTTCAGAACAAACTTTATAATTACGAAAAAGTTTAAAGTTACACCACTGCCAACTCCAATACAAATGCTAATTACTTAAGCTTAAAACAAAAAGAGTTGAGTCAATACGTTGCTGATGGATAGAAAATAAAAAGTTCGCCTTCAAATAATATATGCTGTTAAAAACTGCTATATTATTTATTATGTGCGGTTAGAAATAAAACGTCTAGAGAATGATTTATGTATGTTTCGTTAAACTTTTAGAAAAACATTAATTAGAAAAATGTTAAGCGAAAAGAGGCGAATCAGAAGTTGGCTAGATATATAATATACATCGTTTTGAATGATATGTTTTCAGCGGCAATGATTTTGAAACTCCTGTTTTTAATAAGTTATTACTTCTCATGAGGAACATCACTCTTGAGAGTCTAGCAGTTAGTACAGCTTCAAGGTTCTCGGGAGAAAAGCCCTAATGCGAATCTAAGATATGTATTCTAAGAAACATATTATATCCAAGCTTTCAATAATTCTGTAGGAGCTCACTAACAAGTTTTCTATAATTATCTGCCCAATCCATTCCAAGGAAGTTCTCTACCATTTATTAAAACTATTACTATGCAGCCCCCGTAGCTTCATTCAGATTTTCTTCAAATGCAGGATCATTTTTAGTTTCATTATTTGTGGACTGACAAATATGCACTCCTTGATCTTTGCATCACTTATTCTAGGAAACTTGTCCTTCAAGAAAAGAAAACCATGGCCATTACGATCCATCACCTCGACAACATGTTTTTTCAAATCTAGCTTGTTATGTAAAGGTGGAAAATAAACTTGTCTCTTGGTACAAATCATATTTACGTTCTTCTCTCCCGGAAATGAGTGCATCTCTCATTGGCCACTGCTTTTTGATGTAGAATATTTTTCATACTGTATGCAGGTCGGGAAGAGTTTAATATTTTCACACGATTTCTTCATGTGAGCAACATGAGCAGTGTGTTCGAGGAATATTTATTTACACTGTGTTTGCTGTCAAATTCAGCATTGAATAATCTATCGCCATTCTTCAGAATTATGTTACTGTTCCAAAGTCTTTAGTAAAGAATCCACATCTTTGCAGTAGACTAGGTCATCGTGCTTAGAGGAGAGATGTTCAAATTCATGCTTCTTTTTATCGAAAGTGCTATTTTTTGTACTTTTCTGTAAAGGATTCCACCCCTTCAATCTTGAAGCTAGTATCTCAGCTTGAAGTTTTGATAAATCGAGATCACGGACCAAATCATTTAATTCTGCCTGTTTTCGGAAGTTGAGTAAACTTCGCCTTATTGAGCTGAGTGTATTATGAAAATAGAGTTACAACAAAAAGAAATTAAGGCTGATAGAAAAATTCTGACCATATTTAGAACCAGCACCTCCAAAAACATCAGAAACAGCAAAAACTGTGTATTTAACAAAATCACTATCGATCAGTGTAACTTGTTTAAAACAGAAATTTATTCTTGTCTTACTTAAAGGTAGGCCATTCAATTTTGTGTTGTCAGTGAAAATAGACCGTCGATATTTATCAGAACTGACTATCCAAGTATAGCGCAACACAAGATATAAGAAATAAAAATAACTAAGTAAGAAATTATATTATGCCTCACTAACAAAGGTAACAGTTAAATAGCTCGCTTGCTGCTGACCCAGATTACTTCTAGACCATTAGTATAATATTTGCAAACTATTTTGTTTTTCGTAATCAGAAGAAAAATTTATCACCCCGTTTTTTTTTGGTTTTCGAAAATTTTGATTTTTTGTTATGACATTTTGAAATTTACACAATGAAGAACTTAAATTTCAAATGTTATAACTTTTACAAAAAATCAAAATTTTCGAAAACGAAAAAAAACGGTGTTTCCTTCTGATTACGAAAAAAAAATAGTTTGCAAATATTTTACTAATGGTCTATGAGTAATCTGGGTCGGCAGCGCATTTTTGTAACTTTTTTCTTTCTTTTTTCATTTTTTCTTCTGCAAAACTTCGTCATTCAGTACTGATAGTCGTGCCTTAAAATATTGTTTGGATTCCATGCTCCAATATTGATATATGGTATAGCCTAAATCCACCAGCCGCCACTGTCATAAACCACATGATCAATTGATACTTTTTAACTTATGCTTTTGTGTCATCTTTCCAAATTATCGAGAAAATGGGGATTAGAGATTTGGATCACCCGGAACATAAAATTTTACGTCTCCATTGTAATTAGGTCATACATAAATTGTACAAACTTTTATGTTGATAACTACCATAAACAGCGGACAATTTCTGGCTTCCCAACAGGCCGGTCTTGGCTGCCATAGAAAAGCGCAGCAAACAAGCGCAGCGTGTTTATTCAGTATCCAGTTTACTTGCAAACGTCGCAGTGTGTAGACGGCGCGGGAATAAAAAAAATAGTAACAACTATATTGCAATTTCGATCGTGTTTGTCGAAAGTTCTTCCATGAATTGGAAAAACCTAGTGTCACAGTTTTAATGAAAATTGTATTAGGTGCATAATATATTCTACTAGGTTTTTTTTATTTTCGAAGTGGTATTCAAAAAGTTGAATGTACTATACGCCGTGGAACTTCGTAGCATGTCATTTTATTTCCCATTATACAAAGGAAATACATTTCTTTTTAAATAAAATGGAAAAGCATTATTGTGTAACATTTGCTAGTTTGTTATTAATATATATATATAGTACCTTTATTTACAACGGCAGTACGTAATATTTGGGCCTATTTGATTGGCTCTTTGATATCTTATAATATGCAGTCGAACTTATCTAACTCGAATCGGCGACATTTTGATTACCGTGCTGTTGACTTTATCTTCGTAAACATGTTTAAAAAGTTTATGAAATATTCAGTTTACCAAGTTAAATTATTTAAATGTGCGCTTTCTAACGAAAACAAGTTAATGTCCATTTTACGACACTTTTTACGTAAAGCAGACGATTACTTGTCTAAAAATACTCGGCAGCTATAAAATTTATGTAACTTTTAATCAAATCAACGATAAATATGTTTGCGTGGTTTTTATTAATTGGAAATTGGTTTCTTATCAAAGCACGAACCAGTAATTACACCGTGTTTTATATTGATCGAATTTAGTTTTTGTAAACTTTGAATTTTCTACCCTCTTTAAAATTTACGGCAGGTTATATTCACTTTATTTTTTGTTTCCTATTATTAACTATTAGAAATTTTATTTTCATGTAGCGTAATGGGAGACTATTCAGAATTAGCAAACAATGGAGCACCATTGTTTGCTAAGCAACAATAGAGCCCATTTTCGAAGTCTCGCCGGACTTTTCTTAATGTTTCTCGGGAAATCTGTCTACATTCCTGAAACCACGAATATCGTCTGGCGGAATTTTTAAATAACCCCAGAGAAAAATCAAGCGACGTTAGATCCAGAGATCTTGCCGGTCATTTTTGAACACCTCCTTCCATTCGATTTTCCAGGAAATTATTCAACTATTGTCTCATAGCAACAGCGTAATGAGGAGGAGCATCATCTTGTTGGAAATACAGATTGTTCTCATTATGTTTCCTTCTTCATCGATCTGGTTTTCTAATGAATGGATGATGAACGGGTTTACCTCATTCACAAAGAGTTTTATGTATAGTTGCTCAGTCAGGTTTTGTTTAAAGAAAATATGTCCCATTATTTCGTTCTCTAGAATACCAGCTCACATATTGATCTTTTTGGAAAGCTGTGTATGGTCTTCCCGAAATACATGTGAATTTTCATTGTCCCAATTATTTTTAAAGCCCATTTAAGACAAAAATCGTTTCATCAACGAAACAAATATTTTTTAACAAATCCTGTCATAATCATCTTTAGTAAGAGGGTACGCTTCAGTAGTGGGTTTGTAATTGTGTGGGCTGGCATATCTTACGCGGTTCGCACATAGTTTGTGTTCGTAGATCGAGGTAGGTGCTTTAAGGGCTAGAAGGTATATTAGTGATATTTTGAAAGAGCATGTGGTGGTTTTTGCGGGGTTTATTGGTGAGCATTTTTTTTAATGGACGGTAATGTCGTCCCCACGTGGCCAGAATAGTTAGAAACTACCTCTATGATGTTGGTATTGAAGCCCTAGACTGGCAAGCACGTAGTCCTGATCTAAATCCCATAGAACACGTATGGGATATGCTGGGAAGGCAGACCAAGCAATGTTGTGGGCAGTTGTTAATACTGCACCAACTTAAGGAAGAGTGGGATAACATTCCTCAAGAGGCCACCCCACAATTAATTGAAAGCATGCAGCGTAGACATAAGGGAGGTAATACACGTTATTAAATAAAGAAATTTCATTTTTTAATTGCCTATGTTTTGTTCATGTCATGTACCCAAATTCTCGTCGGACACTACTTTTTATCCTAAGAATTGAAGTTATCCTTCTAAAAAGACTATGTTTGTAAGGGAAATGGTTTAGAAAATACACCAAGAAACAATTTTACACGTTTTGTTTACACTGAGAAAAATTTTAATTAAAAATTTAAAAATTTTTCTTGTTGTTCCGTATTTTGTGCCGGTTGGTGCATTAATGCAGGAATAATTTATTATAGATGCAATGTCCTGGGTTTTACTCAATATATTTTCACACAATCTAGTATCTAATATTGCTGCTTATTTGGCGAGTGAATTTTATTTTGGAAAAATTTGTCATAAAATATTATAAAAAATGTTATTTCATCGTAAAAATATCTGATGTGGTCAGCACATAACCTTATTATACCAGTATATATCTTCCTGATCTAAAAAAATCATTCCATTGAATTCTTCACTTACTTCAATTCAATTTTAATAGCGTACCTTGTAATGTTTCATTAAAATTTTTAAATAGTTAATTATCAGCGTCATTCGATACTGTCAATAATAATTCATGTCATATATTTTAATAATTTCTTCTTATTGACATTGACATTTTTGTAACTAAATTAGACCTTTCAAGTATCAAACTGTTAAATTTATCGTAACCCCATTTTATGAGGCCAAATGTGTTAAATATTTCAGCTTTATTTAAATACTTGGAAAATATATTTTATTGACTCGATATTGTAAACATGATTTATAATCTTCCATCAAGGATATATTTTTTTGTAAAGGTAAATACAAAAAAAGTTTGGGTCGCGTGGACCTCCTTTCGGCCGGCCAATTTTACTCATCATCGAATTTGTCATTGTCTTTGGCCTTTAGAATATATGTACCAAATTTGAAAGCTTTATTTCAAAAACTGGCTGTTATCGCGCTACTACAGACGTGTCGACAGATTTTTTTTCCATAAAGTTATGCTGTTTCATTATAAATCGTCGAGATTCGTCCAGAAATGCAATACAAATTTTTAATTTTTTTTCCCAAAATTGTACCTTTTTCTTCTTTCATTCATTATGTTTCTTCTGGTGGTATCACATTCACCAAATTTAATGTCACCTAAAATGTTGTTTAAAATCTTAACTGCCAAATTTGGGAAGTCTCCTATTAGTATTTTTTGAGTAACGCGGATACACACATACACACACAAACACATCCACACACACGTACTGACAGACATCATTCGGAAAATAGTTAGAATGGATTCAGGAGGGTTCAAAACGTATATATCATTCAAAATCTCGTTCCTTATATTAGGTTTAAGAAAGTAAAAAAATATATGCTCTTGCAAAAAAAAAAACGATCGTTGTCATAAAAAAAACATCAAAGACGTCATAAGCAAAAACTAGTAGAGACACAAAACATCAGAATATGGCATTCGATGGGTAATAATTTGCAGAAAACTTTTTTATAAGATCGTTTTTTTTTGTAAAACCTATATTAGGCCTGTGTGAAACATTTAGCGAACTTTGTGTATGCCAATCTGAAACAAATTTATTATTCAAAACTATATCTAGCAAATGCTTATTTAGAATTGTTAGTTTACAATTTTGGACGAACAAGCTTAATAAGCATTTGTAATATAAACCTCTTCGGATCGAATAGACAAATTTGGCCTTAGCGCCGGGATTAGACCTAGATATTTCCTGCTTTTCGTCTGCGGTGACTGTTCTAGGCAATTATTTGTAACTGTCATTATTGAGGATTAAACGTCTTTATAAAGTTACTCAATGAAAGGGACAGGCTTTTCTGGAGAAGATATAAATATTTGGTGAATCTATAGGTTTGGATAAATTTTTTAGTCGTCATCGAAGGGTCTGGTGTGTCTTTTAACTAATATTGCTGTAATTGTTGTCTTGCATTAATTTTTAATCTCATTTTTAATATTGGCAGTTTATAATGTAATGACTAGACACCGGACAATTCCCGTGCGTGCAGGGCAGGCACCAGTGGTGTGTCGTGATTTTTATAAACAGGGAAGCTGTACCAAAACAAATACCTACCTTATTTAAAATTTAGCGTCTTCGTTTGCACATTCATCAATGATGTCATCATAAAACTTTTACGCTAGTGACATTTCTTGATTTAGTTCCTTTTCTATTGATAACAGTCAATCTTTCTTGACCGGTAGAATTTATAATGAGGTTTTTAATTCTTTTTAACGCGAGAAAACTACGTTTGGTCGATGCACTTGTGAAGCTTGATTTAGTCCACAATCATTAAGGGATTTTCATAAGCCATAAACACAATTTTTATTTATACCTTCCGATGTGTCGTATATCACTGAAAATTCAAATCGCAATGCAGGAAAATCAAAATATTGTGAGTAAGTTTTTTTCAAAGAATTAAAAGTACCTTCTGGAATTGTAGTAGTATGGCCATTAAAATTCGTTCTCTAAAAATATTGTTAAAATCTTTGAATCTGGTATTCGTGTATGTGGAAATATTGTCAATTATTTCTGAAAATAATCTTCGATACACATTTTTTGGTCTCCTATGATTTCTGTATGTATTTTTTTCTTGTGGTGGTTGAGTTTCTATGTTCAATTGCTCAAGTTTTTTCCATAAGCGATCAAATTGTTCTCTCTTAGATAAACAATTGATTTGAATTCCTGGATATTTTTTATGCAGAAATTTATACCACGCGATTTATTTTGTAAAACTGCAAATATATGATCGCAAAACGGAAATATTTCAGAGAAACGAGAGGTAAAAGATTAAAGGTACTGTTTGCTTTTAACAGGTCTAAATAACCTCTAGAGCAAACTACTGTTTCGTGATCACATTCCTCCTAGTGATCTAATAGTTTTTCAAAATATCAATGTGGCTGGCGATATTCAAACACAGCTTGCACCAATCTACCATTGTAATTCCATCGAGTTGGAGCTACTATAAATATTCTTTTATGAATTTTGGAATCTTAAGCACTTGTCCATTTTGTAGCACAATTAAGTTCACCAACTATAGATTGCACAACGTTATAAAGAACATTTGCTATTCTTTGCGTAGAAATGCCTAAAAGTCCCAAAAAGCTTTCTTTAATGTCACCTATTTTGTAACAGATCACGCTGGGCAGCCGGTCCGGGATTCACGGAAATTGTCGGTGTCTAGACTAATAATAGAGAGTTATCGCAGGTATATACCGTATTTTCTGGTGCGTTATTTTGACATCTAAGCATGCGCATTTTTGTTATGGGTTCCGCTAAACGTTATCTAGCTTAACGTACTCCCTTATCTACGAACGAATATCGTAGGTCTTTTACGTCCACGTTAACTTTCGGTTGGTCTCGGGCCTAACTTCAGGGAAGTTCATTTTCACAAATGACAGTTTGTTTGGTGACAACTTAACCTATATTGTCGTTTTATTGACTTTTGTATAAAGTATTTTAAATTTGATAAATAGATTTTACAGCACTTATAGGTTAGAAATTACGTTTCATGTTTCGTTCGTATTCTGCGTGCGATAACTCTTGTTTGGCAAAACGATAAATTAGTACGTTATTTAAATAACGTTAACGGATAACGCATACCGTATTCGTTATGGTTAATTTGCGATAACTCTCTAATGACCGGTACAATTTAAATGAGTCATCTGGTTGTGCAACTAAATCATTTTCAAATTGTTGTGATTCGCCAAAATTGTGATTACTGAAACATTTCAATTGAATACACTAACAATACTAGTGTTATATTATAACTGTTTTGTCACTAGAACTTGTTCAATTGATTAAACAATTTCCGTTTTAATTTAAATATTATGCGAAACAAATAAATTCAATTTTGTTTTTGCACATTTGAAATTTCACTATGATTGTAGAATTAAATGTTGTCGATTCTGTTACACGCTTTTTAATCTACAAAGGAAAATGAACTGGTTTTATCATTGATTGATTATCGCTTAAAGCTTTATTGCTGGAATGATTTGAAAGGATATGTAATATATTAAAACAATACCAGTAATCCCAGATGAAACAATATTTATGATGGAAATAGAATAACCCAAAAAAACTTACACTGTTGTACTTTGTACTAATGCTTGGACAATTAATGATGAGGTTGGTGGTTTTTATGTTGAAGAAGTGGATTAATAAAATGAATAGATTGGAATTATTTGCATAGCTTGCTTCGTTATCAATAGGATGTTTGACACTATGAGAAATAATTGATTAAAGTATGTGAATACGATAGTTTATCGAATAAGAATTCGGAAATTGTCGGTTTGTATTCATAAGAACACGAGGTTGATTTATTATTTCAAATTTAAAATTCCAATTTTTTAGTCTGTGAACAAAAATGCTACCCGTCATGATGGTTTTAAATGTGACGTCGCTCTTGTAGTAAGCAAAACCTACGGTTACCTTATCGTGGCTGCTTTGTGTATATACCACTGTTTTCATTTATTCATGAATAGAAATAGTTTAAAAATTATTTACAGGTTTATATTGAATATCAGTAGGCATGGGGCCTGTTGGGACACCCCCACCACTTCATTTTTGCCCTCCTCACCACTTCCTCTGCCAGACAGGCAGCTGACGTATACCTCCTGTCTCGACTATTTGTGCTCATCTCCACCACCTCCTCACAGCCAGTACAGACTTGTAAAAATCTGTATCAGTAAAAGCACACACCTGTAAAAAGCTGTACCTTTTTACTGGTACAGCTTTTTACAGCTTTATACTGGCTGTGAGGAAGTGGTGGAGAGAGCAAAAATGGAAGTGGTGGGGGGTGTCCTAACCGGCCCCGAGCCTACTGATATTTGAAACAAGCGAAAAGTCGAGAATTTACTATATTAGCTGTAAGGACTGTAGTCAGACATTGGATCAAGTAGACGATTAATTCAAAGTTGATTTAAGAAACATATGGATCATCTTAAATATGATAAAACAGATAAGTCTAGTGTTGCCCAACATGCGTTTGAGAACAACCAGAATATATATAGTAGCAATTTAAGATTAATTGGGAATGTTATAAATACTAGACAGTTAGATGCATTTGAGAGCTTGTAAATTACAAATTGTAGAAAATAGTATGAATAGTGACAGAATGTTAGTGAGTCACGGTTCACTGAACAGTAGCATAAATAGGATACATTGTTAGCATAAGATTAGTTTTAATCATCTCCAGATGATGCCGACTTGGTTGGCGAGTGAAGTATTTGGTGTTTTGTGGAGAGCTTAGTCAGTGCGGACGACTTTAAGTAATGTTGGTTGCATACGCCGTGATGTCACACATAATGAAGTAATTGTTGTTTTTCCTTATATTAAAAGAATATGAATAATGGATGAATATGTCGTTATAAAATGAGAAATACATTCTATAGAGGGTACGGAATTAATTCATTTTTTATTAACATTATTCATAAAATGTGTACGTAAAGAAAGATAAAAGACTATAACTGTTTTCCTACCTTTACCCTTTTAATAGTTTTATTGCTGTTGTTTTGTACTTGAACGTTAACGTTGATTTCTTCTCCATGGGAGTAAATAGCTTTGTCTAGTGAGGCCGTGAGGCTTACTTTACCATCGCTGAGTATATAAAACTTTTCTGCAAACGCTTTAGGTGCAGGAACTCCTGCTAGGTAGGCCGCTAAGCTCGGTCTCTTTCCTCCGCACAGGGACCGATAGTAATCGGAAATTTTGTCCTGAAAAATAAACAGTATTAGTCTCCGAATTACTGCACTTTTTATCTTGAAAATTAAGTTTGGCAGTGTTATGTTGATTTTTTATCACAACACGTTAATAGACAGATTGTTAAAATTTTTATTATTAGAAATTGCCTCCTTTACCGGCTCCGGCATGGAAAGTACGATTTCAGTCCACTTGGCAATGACAAGTAGCTAGAAAGTAGTAAAGAAATGACAGCGCTGTTACATAGCGAAGGAGCAAAGATCAGAGATTAGCCTATCACAGCGCGACACATCATATAGGGGTATTCAGAGAGAGGAGATGTGATGAGTCATACTAGACATCTGATATGTACGAGTAAGAATGTCTGAGACGCAGGGTATGGGGTACGAGGGGAACAATGTTGTAGTTCATTTAGCTTGGCGTTGATTACAGACGGTCCATGGTTTGCACCCTACACAAATCATACAGAATTTTTTTCATTAAATACTGTACACTATTAAAAATATCATTAAAGATTATTTAAAAAAATTTGTTCCCTCTTTGATATCAAATACGAGCATATCCACTGAAAATTTCTTTCCGTATCAGGAGATTCATATAAATTTGAGTTGCCGGCCGGGAGCAGCGATACTGTCTAATTATTATCATTTAAACTGTTGCCTTTTTTTAAGAATGAGAAAAGAAATAAACACCTCACAAAGAGAAAAATGTATACACAAACTTACTTTTGATGTAATATTTTTGTAAGAGATACTAATCATTAGACGAATGCTGTTTTTTTTTATTGAATCTTCGTTCTCATTACAAAACAGTTGTGCTGTTTTCTACCAGCTTGTCCCTTAAGAAAAGCTACGGAAACAACAAGGGAACGTGATTTAAGCCCGGTTTTCCACGATTTATTCTCGGCTACACAGACAATAGGTTAATCCAGAAGGGAGTTATCGATGCAGTGAAAGAATTTTTTATTCATAGCATCGCATCTTGTTTTATTGTTTGGTGGTTCTTTTTATTTGTACAGTATCTTTATAAATTTCTTGAAACTTTCAATTCATAAAGTTTTGCTTCATATATTAAATGTCATATGTTTAAAATAGATGAGGTCAGTAATCAATAAACTATCAGTATTTGGATTACCAGTAGGGATGTAGGGAAAATAAAATTAGAATACAAAAAATAGGGTGTTGGAGCTAAACTGTATTCACTTAAACTTTGCAGTGTTGGATTGAACTTAAGCGAGTAAAACGTCCAACTACGACCGTTGCTTATGAAATACAATAAACATGAAAATGAACCGCTAAAGGAACTTGCATTTGTGTACATCTGTCTGCCGTCTGCACCAAGAATCAACGAGCACTTTGTTCTCTATCCTGACTAACGCCGCAAAGTTAAAGTGAACAGAGTATAGATCTTGATTTTATTACCGTGATGCATTGTTGCCTTCAAATAGCCACAATAGCAGTGACGACCTTCTTGGCAGCTTTATATGATCTTAAGAAATAGTCACAATCAGCATATTTGCTTGAAACTTACCCATTCCTTTCAATCAACTTGTATTTTTGTGACGTTTGTCGTTGTTCTGATAGTTCTACAAATAAAACTTCTGAAGTTGCATGTAATATAAATGAAAATCAGGTTGATAAATAATTTAGTATGAGCTGCTTCATTAATGTATCAATAATATATTTTTCGTTCTCGTGCATGTATTTATTTTCTCGATTCCTCCTTGTTCCTTGTTTGCTTAAAATAACGTGACGTACTTCGTTGCTCTACGCAAGATCGGAAGTGTCACTTTGACGCCCAACACTACGGCGGTGCTCACGGTACGGATATCTCGGGCGCCAGTTTCTGTTTAGAGTGCAGAAACACCACTTTACTCTATCGGCGGGACGATAGAGGCCGGGCAACTACAGTGAAGAAGCCAGGGGTCGGGAAAAAGGTAACTTACACACTACAGTTAATGAACAGACTCTCATTCAATATATGTACATTTATTCTACACACTAATTATTATTTACACTTTATATACACCTTAGTAACTACAACTTATCCTACAAGCGGTCTTATAATACAAGCGGTCTTATACTACAAGCGATCTTATACTACCAGCGGTCTTATACTACAAACTTATACTACAACGGTCTCAACTACGGGCGAGCGGGGTAGTAAGCGGGCGGTCAAGCGGTGCGATACGGTAATCCGGTGAAAGAAGCGGTGAAACGGTAAACGGCAATAAATTAATCGGTCATAAGCAGACGGCTGACGGATACCCGGAGGGGACTGGTGACGGCGGTTGGTTTAGCAACTATTTACCAACCGTGGGTCCAGCTCAACACGCTGAAGACTCACGGCGATAAATAATTTCTAGACTGGTGACGGCGGTGCAGAGCGGTAAAATGGCTACCAACACCAGGAGGTCAAGCTCAGCACGCTTAAAACCCCAAGATGCTACCAGACATTCAGCCGGACGGCGTCGTGGTCGGATTCTGATTTCTAGCCAAAGGGAGTCAAGCTCAACACGCTTAAGACTCCTCAACTACCCAGCTCAACACGCTGAAGGTAGTTGTCAGCAGAAAACTTAATGCCTTTCCTTGGTTAGGGCCATACTATTTATACCAAAATCCTGGCCTTGGTGACGTCAATATTTCATGGCGGCAGGAAGTACGTGGCAGCACCTGCCAAACGGTAATTGCAGAAACTTCTAGGAATGAACATCTGCGTGATTCATCATATGTCGGCAGGAAGTGCGTGGCAGCACAAGACTAATGGGAATTTCCGAAACTATTGTAATGAACATGCCTATGATTTGTTTGCTTCTAGTCTCGGGGTCCTTCACAGCGGGCACAGGAGTGCAGGGGACAATAGGCGCGCTTCGCGTTTCGTGATTCACGTACTGCCCGCAACTTGGCATATTTGGAATGTTTATACAAACAGATCAATACTACCTATCTATAATTGACAATTAAACTAGTATTAATAAGCAACTGACGATACCACTATTAAGGGCGCAATGTTTAAAATATCTTTTGAAACAGACAAATAGCACCTAGTTACCTAACTTAAGCCTATAAAATAATCACTTCGTTACACAGTAATATAAAAAATCTACTGATTTTAACTTGAATCTTTACCTTGTTAAAGATTCAGGCTGTAGCAAATAAGCCACGGCGCTGCTTGCATATTTTGCTTTAGACGCAGACATTTTCAACAAAAACAGTTTATGATGTGCCCATTTTAAAGAAAAGACTGTGCTCTATGTTTTGTTTAAAACTTATCTCAAGAACAGGCCCCAATATGTGTGTGTCAATAAATATGTATCTGACAAATATATTGCAACCTCAGGGGTCCCACAGGGCTCAAACCTGGGCCCACTCTTATTCTTACTTTTATTAATAATGTGGTAGATGTAATAAAATACTCAAAAGTTCTGTTGTATGCAGATGACCTTAACTTGTTTCTAAAATTGATGCCAACAAAGACTGAAAAACTACAGACAGCCATAACAGAGGTAGTAAACTGGTCAAAAATCTAAATTAGACTAACATAAAAAAACTGTAAATTAATGTCTTTCTCAAGAAAGAAGACACTGATGGATTTTCAATACTCAATGAATGGTAACAATTTGGTGCGAGTATCTGAATTTTGTGATCTAGGAACTGTAATGGATGAAAAGTTAAACTTTTCTCAACATATAACCAAAATAACTAATGACGTCACAAAGACTCTGGCATTAATTATTCGTAATACCAGAGACTTTCATGAAATAGCCGCGCTTCAGATCATTTATAACTTCTATGTAAGGTCCAAATTAGAATACTGTTATGTAATTTGGAATCCGCATTACAAAAAATATATTTACCTAATTGGCAATGTTCAAAAAGGATTTTTACGATACGCAAAATATAAAATTAGTGGTACATTTCGATTTGTTGATATTTGGTAATTAAGGTCTCGCCTGTGTTATTAGTGTTTGTGAGTGATTTGGAAAAAGTTTACTTAATTTTTGGCTTAAAAAAATGTCCGATAGTGATAGTGTTGATGAAGAAGACCACTCTGCGGGTAATCACACCGACAGTGATGAAGATTATAGACCAGAAAATGATCTCCCAAACCGCCCTAACCTCAATTTTCGCAATTTGTCGCGAATTATCACTGATTCTTCAGATTCAGAAGTTGAATTTCACGATCCAACTACACTTCTTGAAACACCTCATAGGGGAAAGAAACGACTTCAGCGTAAAAGTATGTGGATGAGAAATATTCGAAAACAGGCGAGGACTCATGGTGATGTGTGTGTCGGCACAAGCGGGGCAGTGGTTCAAGAAACAAAAATTGGACCTAACTGTGAATGTAGACTGAAACGTTTTGAAAAAATTTACTCTGATGGACGTAAAAAATATTCGATGATTTCTACAGCATTCCATCGAAAATAGGATTCTTACTTATATGGTCTCATTAAATTACAACCAGTGGCGCGACATAGGTCGCGTTCAGGAGATGGATTTTCAAAACATGCTTCTTATAGGTATTTGGTGAATGAGAATGTTGCTTCTTTTTAGTTACGTATTCCGTAACTTATATTTTTATAGGTAAGAACACAGAATTGTACAGAATTATTCAAGGTATGCCGAAAATCTTTTTTGGCTCTACACGGAATAACAAAAAGTCGTCTGGAGCATCTACAAAAGCACTTGCTCAATGGTAATAATACCCCTCTATTGGATGGAAGAGGAAAACATGACAAAAGAGCCAACAAAATACCGGACGAAATCGCCAGGCAAATACATGCCCATATTCTGTTTTCCGTGTTATAAGTCACATTACAGCAGAAAAAATAACTTTAGGCACTATTACCTTTCTCCACTGCTCAATGTTTCTAAACTATATGAACTTTATTTGCAGAAGCATGAACCTAATCACTTTAAGTTGCAGTTGGATGGCAGAGAGTCTGTTCCCCTTGTTAAATACGAATATTATAGAAAATACTTTGCCGAAAATTTCAAAATTTCATTCGGAAAGCCAAAGACAGATACTTGTCAGCAGTGTGATAAGTCACTCAATAAAATTAATGCAGTTGAATCTGAAGAAACAAAACATGTTTTGGAACGAGAAAAAAACACTGCATATCAAGAAAGCTGAAACATTTTATGTTGACATTAAAGACAAAATGACCATCGCAAAGAGTAATCCAGAAGTGGAAGTACTCACTGTTGATTTCCAACAAAACCTACCTTTACTAGTGTCTTCAAGTGGTGAAGTTTTCTATAAAATTCAACTGTGGGTTTTCAACTTTTGTATCCATGTCGGTAGCACTGGTAAAAGTTATTTTTATGTTTATGATGAGACAGGGTGGAAAAGATCAAAATGACGTGGTCAGTTTGCTCTTCCACTTTTTTAAAAATCATATATCTCCAGATGTTAAGGACCTGTATATTTTCTCAGACAAGTGTTCGTCTCAAAATAAAAATTACATACTTGTGCAATTTTTTTATAGTCTCGTTGAACTCAATAGATTCCGTTTGATCGTTCATAGATATCCGAAACCAGGCCACAGTTTTCTGCCATGCGATCGGAGCTTTAGGTTGATTGAATTCAATAAATGCAAGCACGACAAAATGTTTCTTCCAAATGAATATATGCAGATCATAAGGAAAACCAGCAAAAAATTTACTGAAATACCTGTGACTCAGGACATATTTTTAGATTTCAAAAATCATTTAGAAACATTTTTTGTCAAACATCCGTCACGAAAAAATAAATTTCAGTGTTTAAGTATCGTATTTTACGTTAGGGAAAAACAGATTCAGCGACAGTACTAGAAGCTAGTGAAGCTGATTCTTGGCTAGTATTTTGTTCTTTTGATATAAAAAATAATAAGGTTTCGAACCCTATGACACTTCCAAATGATAACGTTAAACTATATTCTAGTAGAAAAAAATTGAAAAAGAATAAATTTGATCATATAATGACCCTGGCAAAAAATTATATACCTCAATGTGACCAATGGTTCTGCCAGGATATTAAGAGATACCACAAAAGTTTTCAGTCAGATGACAGAGAAACTTCGGTGTCAGAATATAAGTAGCGACGAATAAGAGAAAATATATTAAATTTTAATATATGTTTCCTTTATATTTGAATTTCAAATGTACACTTGATTTAAAAAAAAAACTGGTACAACTCTTGTAATCGAAAATCTTAATAGTTTAGTTGTGTGCATATGTCTGTAAATAGGGCTGGCCAGGCATGTCGAGAGTGGGGTGGAGAAGAGGTGATTTACCCCGGACCTGGGTTTTTTGGAGGAAATCGGTTTTCTTTGTGTTTTTAAACTTATTAAACCTTTCTCTTTTATTTTATTCAAATGGAATTTTAAAAAATAATTGGAAAATAACTTTTTTCAAGCCTGCCATATTATTGTTTAAAAAAATAATATTTGTTACGGATAATTCTACTAATGGTTGTAATTAAAATACTAACTGAATAATGATAATTCTATTTTTAAAATAAGAACACAAAAATACCAGTTGAGGTTAAAAAAAAATGTAAACAATGCAAACTGAACATAAAAATACAATAAAAAAATAAAATAAATAAACTTCAATTACGTAATACAGAATTAACTAATATTTTGTCATTGCTCCATTAGCGTCTAAAATTGCCTGAAGTCTTGCAGGCATGGACAAAATCAGATTTCTTGCAAGGTCAATTTCTTGCGACAAGTTCTCCCAAGCGTCTTCAATTATCCCTTCCAATTCTTGGGCATTATTTGGATGGTTATTTAATTTTCGTATATGTTTCATCATTAGTCCCCATACATTTTCAATTGGATTTAAATCCGGACTTTTAGATGCCCACGGTAACAACTCTATGTTTTTATTAAGAAACCATTGCCTGACACGATGGGCCGTATGTATGGAGCAGTTGTCTTGTTGGAAAATAAAATTATTTTCCGGAAACACCTCTATTACTGACGGCAACATAATATTGTCTAATATTTCAATATATTTAATGGAATTGAGATGACCACCACTGTTCCAACACACACCTAGCCCATTTAGGCTCATCCAAGCCCAGACATTGACTGAAAACCTTCCTGATATTTGTGGATCGAAAGTATATTTTTCGTCGTATCTAGTGGAAGGAGGCCTATATACGCGAACATGTCCATCGTTACAGGATTTAAAAACCTTTTCGTTAGAAAAGACAACTTGTCCCTAGAAGTTTTCATCATTGATTATATAGTTGAGTGCAAAAATAATCCTACCCTGTTTCTTTTCTTCTGAAAGTTTGTATTTTTTAGCCGCTGAACAACTCTTCTTGTAGTTTTATTCTTCTGCAAGCAGTAGATACCGAAGCAGGGAAATTTGTCTCTGAAATTGCATTTAACTGCAGTCTGAAAAGGGTTTTCTATTAGGTAATTTATAAGATTTTCATCTTCTTGATTATTGCTCTTTCTGGGCCTACCGGAACCAACTTTACGGGATACCGTTTGGTTGGTTTCCCATTGTTTTTTAACACTCATTATCGTGGTTTTACTCACATTGTATTCAGCAGCAAGTCTTCTTATGGACCAACCATCTTCAATTTTAGAGACAATTCGAAATTTTTGAATATCTGTTAGATGTCGAACCATTTTTAATAATGACGCCACTGATTAACGTCAAAGTGACATTTGTAAGATTATTAATATCAATCAAAGAACGAATGATTTACATAGCTAAAACAAAGTGTACCAGTTTTTATTGAAATCAACAGTACGTTTTGAAAACTGAATAAAATTATGTATTTTTTTCAAAATATTGTTTTTTTATTTTTATTACTGTACAAAAACCAGCCAAGTCTAACCATTTTTTCTCTATATATCCTAAGAACACGAACAAAAAATAATAAAAAAAATAGTGAAAATGTTCATTCTTATGATACCCATGCATCACCGTCATTGAATTGACTATTTAAATTCACCAATTATCTTTAAACGATTATTCCTTCTGCTGTAAAATTCATCAAAATGGACTTGGCTGGTTCTTACATTGCACCCTTCAATTACAAAATTATCATCCAATGATTGTGATGTATATCCTTTTTTAAGAAAACACCAAGAAAAACTCTGGATACTTTTTTCTCTTTAGTTCCATCTTCTGTGTTGTAGGCAGCAATAGACTTGCAAACTGCTTTTGACACTCTTCATTTCGATGTTGTACATTATGAGGATGGCAGATGAACGCTAATTACTTTCTCTAAGTATTAATTACTCGAGATTTAATTTCTCCTTTTCAAAATCTTTTTAAAACCTACAACAAAATGTAATGAAGCCTTCACGCCGAATTGTTAATTTGAATTAGATTAAGAAATTAAATTAATTAAAGCACTAGATCGATAACGAGTTCCCAAATCATTAGACTAAGAGCGTGTGGTAGTGTAAAGTCCTATATTAGTGTACAGAAACAGAGTAGGTACACTATAGGTGCGATGGAAAATAAATTAGATGTCTTAATTTTACAGGTTGTTAGAGAAATCTGTTATATAATTGGCACATTTTCTGCAGCATTTTTTAAATACAATGTTTAGAGACTGTATCATTCTGTTGCAATATTTTTTTTATTAATTATTAATTATAAATTACAAAATCTTATTTAATTTTAGAAATTTTATAAAAACCAAAATTATTCACTATTATACAGTGTGGTAATAATATATGAAACAAATTCAATAAAACTTCTCAGAAAAGTTTTCGCAAAAAAATGCTCAGCTATGTAATAACTATTCCCCATTTTGGTGAATGCTTGGTAGACGGATCGTTTCCATTACTTAACGGTCGGAGGAAAATATAGTTTGCTCTCATAACACTAAAGAGCTATTCCACAAGTTAGTCATTTCCACTACTTGGTTACGTTTGATTTAGATTATAACCTAGTTGTTAACATGTAACGGAAAGTTCCGGAATAGTAATTGCTACGTAATAATTATTCCCAATTTTGGTGAATGTTTGGTAGACGGATCGTTTCCATTACTTAACGGTCGTTAGTTGCGGAAACCTTTAAAGTTCTACTGATGGTAGCTACTACGTAGAGGCTACCAAATGTGCTGCCTGGGACAGGACGCTTTTCTGAATACACTGGTATAAAAAAGTGGCATGTCGAAGAGGAACGTTTTCGAGATATTTGACATCCAATGTCCTGGGATTTGTTGCGAAAACCTTCCTCGAAAGTTTTATTGAATTTGTTCCATACATTATCACCACACTGTATATGTATGTGTTCATATTATGTTCTAAGCCTAAAGCCACATTGCATTGAGTAATATATGAATAATTTTGGGTGGTTTAAAAAATCGATCATATATTTTCAGACTCAATGGATTGAATATGAATATAAGCGTCTGAATTTCTGTAGCTAAATATGCTCATATACTTTTTTCAATATAGGTAAAGAGTGGATTGGGTTTCTGAGAAGCATAAATTAACATATATTTATCGAGATTACTGGTGGTTTATATATTCATTGAATGTATACAATATATACAACATATCCGCTACTTAGTGACGAAAATGTACAGAAGTTGTTTGAATTATACAGACGGTGTAAGAAGTAATAACATAATTTCAGGAACGGTTTTACTCATTGCAAGATATGTAAATATTTCAGTTAATTTCTGTTATACATGGTGTCCCAAAAGTAAACGGCCATACGACAACCACGGATAGGAGATTCAGTTTTGAGCAAAAAATTTCTGATGAACTAGTGTTCTAACATGCTCTCTAAGAGAGTTATTGTCCTATTGGCGTATTAAATAATGTGCTTTGAACTGAAGAAAGCGAGTTTACTAATAACGGGAATAAAAACGTCCGTAATATGCATTTTTGAAGTGACGAAAATCTCAACGTAATTCGAAGATCTAAGTTTCAACACAAGTGCTCTGTAAATTTATGATCCTGTATAATTATTTTATCAGTTAATTGGACCATACGTGTTACTTGATCTTCTATATGCCAATAATTGTTTTCTACAGGAACGTTTTAACTATTTACTTAATGATGTTGCAGAAAATGTTAGACAAAATATGATGTTTCAAATTGACGGAGCACCAATCAGCACTCACTTTGAAAGAAACTGGAACGGACAACGAGAACTACCAAGGAAGTTGAATTTGGCCTCCTAGGTCACCAGATTTAGCGTGTTTAGATTTTTATCTCTGGGGCTACATGAAGCAACTGGTTGAATCAATTCATCACGTGTATGTTTCATACTGGTGGGCATGAAATTAATACGCGTGATGAATTGATTCAACGGATTAATACAGCAGTAGTTACTGTAAGATAAAATTAGCAAGAAATAATGTTACTAGTTCAATCATTCGGCGCTCAGAAGCATGCATTCTTATGATTTGGCCGCGAAAATATTTGCCATTTTTCAGAGCCGGCAGTTATATAAATAATATAAAATATATAATATATAAATAACCACTTAAAATAATCCTTAATCTATCAATTAAAACAAGTACATTTCCTAACATTTGGAAGAGATCTCGAATTTGCCCAGTATAAGAAAAAGGTGACAGACATGAAATTGAAAATCATCGCCAGATTACAATTATTTGCAATTTTGCTAAGGTTATGGAAATTGCTATACATGGAGCAATATATCCCCATATTGAGGGACAGATTGTTTCTAGTCAACATGGTGTTATAAAAAAACAAATCCACCGTTACCAATTTAATATGTGTGACGATAGGCTTGACCACGGTATGTTACTACATAAACTTCAAATTAAAGATTTTTCCCAGTCACTTATTACCTTACTTAAATCGTATCTGAACGAAAGAACACAATATGTAGAGTGACGTGGTCATAGATCTTCTGATATTTTTGCAACTTCAGGGGTTCCCCAGGCTTCCATCTTGGGTCCTCTGTTATTTGCAGTATTTATTAATGATATCGTGGTTGACCTGGATATTGATATCTCTCTCCCAATTTGGTACTGTTTATAATAGTATCTGGGTCAATAAAAATAGTAAATAAAATCATAAATCTATTCACCAGCGGCATACAGAGTAAATACATTTTCGTTAAATTGTTCCATATTTTTCAGTTCCCTATTCAATTTTACATAAAAAAGAAATCCAGTAAAAATTTCATAAGTTTGTTAGATTTTGAGAAATTGTCATTATTCTAATCCGTTTCTAAAAACCATCTTTGAAGGGCCATCCTCCCTTAGGGAGCATTTCCCGACGCTAGTTCAGTACAACTGTTTTGATCAATGTTAAATCTCCCCATGGTTGTCGTATGGCGGTTTACTTTTGGGACATACTGTATAAACAGTTTTCAGGAATTTTTCTTACATAACAGTAACAATTGTGTCTTAAACAGTTAGTTGTTTTCATTAATATTTAGTTGGCCTCAATTTTATTATTGATACATTATAGAAAGTCACTCACCTCACTCTTGATATTAGTCTTTTCCTCTACGTTTGATCCAACGCTGTTGTCATCCTCTGTCGATTTCTCTGTTGGTTGTTCCATTTGCTCTGGGGAATCGCGCTCTTCTTTAGCCAAAGGAGCACCTTCTCCGGTTTCCGACTCTGTTTCGATACCATTTGTTAAATGATCCTTGAAGGAAACGTGCGTGCTGTATTTGGTATTTTCTTCAAAATCTAAGGAACGATCCTCACGTTCAGGTGGTTCTTCGGCATGCAATGTTGGTACAGTTAAAGTGTTTGTGCCTGGAATTAGAGAGAAATCAACATTTGGGTCTTAAGGTACTAGATTCTGTAATGCTCGATCGCAGTCAGATGATGACTGCGAATCAGTTCAAGGAACAGTTCGAGAAAGCCACGTGGAGCGTGCTTTTTATGGCACTTAAACAGTAAAGGACACATATGTTTTTTCACTGTTTAATTCAAGAAAGAAGAGGTTTTTCTTAATTTGACGTGTTCCACCAAATGTGTCGCGTGCTTGTATTGAGAAATATGTGTCTTTTGTCTATACAGACATAGTGAGTGATAAGTGTATCCCTCTGGTGGTCAATGCTACTACCCGTCAGACATCACGTCTTAGTGACTGATAGCGACCTGCAAAGCAGATACCAAGAGCTGCGGTCTCTAGCACTGGTGGGCTAAACTATATACTGAATCAGATTTACAGGAAACAACAAGTTGTTTCCTGTAATAACAACAATAGTTGTTTCCTGTAACAACAACAATAGTTGTTTTCTGTAACAACAACAATAGTTGTTTCCTGTAACAACAACAATAGTTGTTTCTTGTAAATCTTATACAGTATATAGTTTAGTCCTCCAGGGCTAGAGGTCGCAGCTCTTGCAGGGTAGTAGCACTGACCACCAGTGGGATACAACAATTATCACTCATTATGTCTGTCTTGCTTAGTCTGCTTTAGGCTGGCCTGGTTTTCTATTATTATTTGTCTTTTTCATTACTTATGACATACTGACTAGATCATAACAAGTTCGAAACTGATCTATGTCTAGTGAGGAATTGAAAAATGCTCTTAGCTACCAAACAAGACTTGCAGGTTTAATTCAACGCAGGTCGGGGTTTTTATCCGCTGAATAGTGGTTTCCTGTAAATCTTATTCAGTATTTTGTCTATACGTTCAATAGATTTGTAGCCATTTTCAATTAATGATTTTTCATATAGCTTACCTCGAATCGAGGTAACCACTGTTAGTCTGGTGTTCGTGCGTTTCATTTCGGGAGAACCAGTTGGATCCTCAATTTTACTGAAATGTTTGTTTTCTTGCTGTCCCACGGTTTCAGCAGATCGGGATATTGCTGCAAAAGAGGGAAACTACATATTTTCCTAAGTATTAGGAATTACACGTCAAATATCTGGTGTGTATATATACTGTGTGTATTAAAGAATTAATACATTTAAGGAAGACTAAAATTTGGCATCGTATCGCGCGCAGTGTGCACTGTTGACTGCACCACAGCAAGATGGAAAATGAATTCGATGAGTTGTCTACCTCTGTTTACATTGCAACGTTGCCATTTAAGAGACTCGCGTCTAATAATTCAATACACATATTGTATACTCTCCTGAAACATGGGTGTGAATCTGTGTTGTAGATACAGATCGAATTGAATGACCTATGACATTATTCTCTATTGTTTTTGCACTGGAAGGTACAATTTTGCGATGATAAAATCTCTCAGGCCGATATTGATTTAATAATTATTCAAGTTGCCCTAAAATGTGAACTTTGATTTCTACTACTTTTGTACTCAACTCTAATTTTGACCCCCCTTTATTTCCTTATTTATAAAGATTTTTTAAAATTTCCGAATTTTTCAAAAATAATATTCAAAATTACCTAATGCCAATACATAGAAAAGTTGTTTTTGTATACGCATTTGACAACGTTTTTAAAAATTTGACCGAACTTGTTGCAGACATTATAGATTAATATTTATTCTATTAACTTCTTCAATGATCCTTTGTCTTAATACATCAACATCCTCAATTTCTTTTTTATATATATTGTTTTTTATTGTTCCCCATAAAAAATAGTCTAGAGGATTAAGGTCTGGACTACGAGCCGGCCATGAAATTGGAGCACCATTGCCTATCCACACTATATAATGCTGATTTAAAAATTGGCGTACAAAATTAATATTATGAGGTGGTGCTGGAGCACCACCTCATAGTGTGGCAACAGGATGGGTCCTGTTGCCACACTACCTCAAACCTTCGTGCAAGTGGTATTTGGTTATCTAATAGATCCTCTAGTTCATTTCTTAAATAACTTAGGTAATATTTACTGTTCAACCTCCCCTCTACAAAAATAGGTTCAAGTATTCTATTATTTAACATCCCACGCCAAACGTTGGGGCTCCTCTATCATTATTGTCTAATGGGGAATACTAATTGAGGATTATCTGCGCCCAGGTAAGTTAATTTTTTTCCATTTAGACGATGAAATGTTGAAAAAATACCTTCATCACTAAAGAGTATTGTATCACAAAGATGGCTATCAACATTAACCATGCGAAGCATTTCCTGACAAAAGTTGAGCCTATTTTGCAGATCTTGGGGGTATGGTTTCTGACATTGCAAAAATTTAAACGGTCTATACTTGTGTGATTTTTAACTTTATGAATATTTGCCTTAGAAGCTCCAAAATGTTCTTGGGCCATTTATGTAGATCTTCTATTATTTTCTATAAAATTTAATAGAATTGCCATTTCCACATCAGCAGTAAGCACCGTCTTAACATGTTCTTTTTTTTTATCTGTTAAACCACCACGATTTGTTCTAAATTTACTATTTAAATTCTTGAACGTGTTTTTTGCAGAGACCCGAAGTCTGGGGAACCTTCTAGCAAATTCCCTACATGCTGGAGCTTTACTTTTATTACACAAAAGATAAATTTCGACAAATGCACATCTTTCTTCTACAGAATACACCACTTTGCACGTACTTTTTGAGCAATATAAAAATGACATTTAGAATAATATTCAGTGAATTGTTTGGAGAGTTAAAAATAATCAATTAAGTCAGAATGCAAAGCCACTTCGAAATAGTGAAATCAAATATTTCTCATATTTCTCGAATATCTTGGCAGATTTTGATCTACACTCAAGAGTTATACATTAGTGAAATCAGTTCAAAGAGTACTACAAATCCATAAAAAATTATACAGGGCGTTCCATGATAAAAAGCAACTTTTCCTTCACCACCCTGTATGTATTGGCATTAGGTAATTTCGAATATTATTTTTGAAAAGTTCGGAAAATTTCAAATACGGCCACATTTTAAAATTTTAAGAAATACTCATAAATAAGGAAAAAAAGGGGGTGTCAAAATTAGAGTGAACACCCTGTACATTATTGTCCATTTGTCTTAACTGACTGAAGTTGCAAATTTAATATACAAAGGTACTAACGTCGACAACCTACCTTGTTCCTCTTTTGGAAACTTTGCTTCTAGTGGAGCACTTCTACACCCAAATAAAAGTGCCTTTCTGTTCTGTTTAGCCCTTTCCTTGCATGTCTTGCCGGCTCCTCCAGGAACGTACATATGCGGAGATGGTGGTGCGAAAGCCCTTTGAACAACTCTTATACCCATGCGGACTGTTGTTCGCCTATGTAGTTTTTCGTCAGCTCGGTCTGCTGCAAAGAAATTGTGTATAAATATCGCGTCGAGTAAAAAAATCTCTTGAGTGATGATTACACATCTTTCAAAACCTTATAAGCCACAATTTTTGGATACGCTAAAAATAACGAAATTATTAAGATTTTATTTTAATTTATATAGATAGAATTCTGCAAAACTCATGGTAGTATTTAGTACGAAAAGAGATTTCAAATAAGATCCCATGCAACCTCCAACACCATTTAAAATTTCAGAACAACATAACACCCCTCGGTTGATTTTTGGAAGGTGGCAATGTTTCTCGAGTCTAAAAGCAGCTTTAGGAATGCTTCCAAACACACAAATAATTCTATTGTAACGGGAGGGAATCATTTCTTAAGTTGTTACATTTGAAATTTGGTGCTTTTTACGCTTCGTTTCTTAAGTGTAAGGTGTTTAATATAGGGGTCTGGGCTGTTCACCTCTAAAAGCATAGTAACAAATGAGATTTATTATAGTGTGCCACTCGTAGGCCATGGGTAGCGAATGACACACTCAACTAGCTCTCTATATTACAGCCGGGAAAATTGGGTGTGAGTTCAGGTGGTTTTATGATGAAGAAAGCCTTGTAGTTTGTGATTAATAACAATAATATTTATTGGCAGACCTGTATATTGTATAACTTGTATGAGTTATCTATCCAATATTTAACATTTAATGAAAATCACTAATAAGATAACATGTGCACTTTGCTTTGTACGCAGCAACCGACAGCGTAAGATTATGAAATGGGGCCGCTGTTTGTGCACAAAAGGGGGGTATGGCAATCACACACGTGACAAAATATTATTAGCAAAAATGATGCTTGGCCGCCTCAGCTAAGCGAGTTACACAAGGAATTGTATGTGAACATATAACACCTATAACTATAAATATGTAATGTTATCAAATGGTAATATTAAGTAATATGACCCTGTGTATTAAAAAGGTGGCTTATCTGTGGTCTACGGCTCGTCAGGAGTCCAGGTATCCCATCGTCTTGGCCACGACATACACCCTGTACGTGAGAACACTATATTCATACAAGCTTTGCCAGGGCTGGTTCGTAAAGCCTAAACCAAGGGAAGGCTAGGTATTTTGGAAGAACCCAAATACCCAAAAGAAGCCTGTATCTAGGTAGAATCCCGTAAAATCCAGTGGAATCCAGTAGAATCCGGTAGAATCCAGTAGGATTCAGTAGAACCCTCCAAGAGAGGGTCCTGTGTCGACTTTGAGGACTCGTCGAAAACAGCACTGTCGTCCAGTCGTCAGAACAGTAGATGTTTTAGATTGACGGAAAAATTTCATCCAAAGAGACGCTAACGCACCAAACTACTTGAAATCCTTCCAAAATGAAGATATATTAATGCTCCGCAAACTCAAAAACGGTACACCAACAACAACGAGCACTAATAATAATTAAACTGGTAAAATTCATTACAACCCTGCAAGGAGAACTTGTAATATTCTACTTAGAATCTACCAGACGTAGTTGAACGTAAAGCAATCGCCATATTCTCAAAAAACTATCTCCCTCTCTGTAAGAATGCGCGCGACAACTATCTGTTATCACTAAGCCTGGCCAAGGTCATTAATCCTACAGAGACGTGCTGGGAATGCATCATATCATAATACTTGAATAAGTACAATAATACAAACAAAAATATTTTATATATTGTGATGTATGTTTTTGTGCTGTTGCGTTCGCTTTAAATTCTTTTTTTATGTATTTCCTTATATTTTGTAAGCTTAGTGCTGCACATTATTATTAAACTCTTAAACGACGTTCACACATGTACATTGTATATCTAAGTGATAACTAATAATAAATAAATAAATAAAACAAATGGAAATAAATTGTATTAATACTGGTACACTATAAAAATATGTATAAAACTCACCTTCTTAAGCAGATTTATGAAGTAGCTTGGTTGTCGTTATCACAAACTGGAGCACTTCTATAATAACTGTGTAGCATCAGATATGTTTCTACAGTTGTCTCAGTAAGCGATGTTCGCTGTGGTGAAAAAAATATGTTTGTATTTTGAAAAAGACCGTTCGACATCTACGGAAGTAATACAGGCATAAGTAAAACACTCTGTGAACTCACTTAACGCAGCTGTAGATGCACCATTACAAATTTGTCTTAATTTGGTAAAATTAGGATCTTTCCGTAATACACTCTCGAAATTTTCAATAACAGGCTTATTTTTTGCGTCATTTATAGTCTGTAGTTGTGTATTTACGTCGTCGTCCGCTATTTGCAGCGATTCCACTAACGACAACGAAGTATTTTGCAATTTTTCTATTGCGTCGTGTAGTCCTCTATAATTGTTATAAATAGTTGTTAAATCTATTTCAAGGGAAACATCTTGAAAGCTTCTCTGGCTTTCCTTAATAGCTGTAGCCTCGTTAGGGTTGAACTGTAGTATCACAGCTTTTATTTGTTGAAAATATTCAGCATAATAAAAAGCTGCCTTTAACCACGTTCCCCAACGTGTAAGAATCGGCTCTGGTGGTTCCGGAATACCAGGACACAGTGTGTGAAATGCTCGAAGCCGTTTAGGAGATTTGAGAAATACTTTTTTTTGTATTTGATATTAATGCATCTACCTCTGGAAAACATTTTCGAATCGTTTCTGCTACAAGATGGAACGCATGCACTTTACACGTAACATGTAAAATCCTGCAATCGTCTATTTGAATAAAACGGCCCACCAAACGCATTGTCTCAGCACCGTCGGTCACAAACATCAACACTTGACTTGTTGACAGTTCAAATTTTTCGAAAGTCTCCAACACCACCCGCGTAATTATTACGCCAGTACACGCAGTGTCTTGCTAGCTGGTAAAAGTGGAAATGTTGGTTTAATATGGTCGAGTACAGGTGCTATAACATTTAAAATAGAATTTTTTTTACAATCTATCGTCTCATTAACACATAACCACTGCCGTGTATTTTTTAATGCACATTTAATCCTATTTACAATGTTTTCATGAACACTTGGTACATATCTACGTAACGATGAACGACTTGGTAAATTCACCTGGGGATTGTATTTATTCCAGAACTCCCGAAATGCTGTTTTATCCAATATGCGCAGGGGAACATCCAAAGAAGACACGCCATTTTTTTATTTTTATGCCGGTTACTATTGACATGAATTTTGCAGCCGTATTTATTCTAGCACATTAAGTCTTGATCACAAACTTTACAAATTATTTTACATCCATCATAGAATAAATCCGGAAATTCACCGATAAATTTATTCACTTTATCAGCGTACGGTCGTTTTCTACTCTTTACGCTCAACATTATTTATTATTTATTAGTACTCTATGCATCGACCGACAGATAACAACTGAAGTGTGTCGTGTCATCGTCATCGTAAACAAGCGCGCGATGGCATTGGTATTGCGCCCGACTCTGAATCTATCATCGCTTGGCCAGGCTTAGTTATCACCTATCTGTATCGTATTTTGTAGGCCTGAGCTACAACACACTACGACTTAAACCAGTTTTACAACGTAACAAAGTGTAAAAAATTTTCTTTTTTGGTGAGTAAATATTTTTTTAACTTCAATATGTTTTTGTTTCTAAAACTAAGAATGCTGATATTTAATTTAATGCAATTGTTTCTTCTAGATTGAATAGTTGTTTTAATGCTTTCTATGATAAAATGTTTGGAAACTGTTGTGTTTGGTTCATTATCTTCCTAAGGCCTGGTTTTTCAATGCATAGTTAGCAAAATTATCCGTCGGTTAGTATGAAATGGGTGAAGTCACTAACTAGTGGATATTTTAGCCAACTAAGCATTGATAAACCGACCTTAAAACGTTTATACTAGTGCATTTAGATAGGAATGACAGTATAAAATATAAAAAAACTATAGGTATTTATTTATTATTATCATATTAGGTTTGATGCTTATGTAATACCCAATAATTATTTTATTATTATTTTTTATAGAACTGCATAAATACGAAGCAAATAAAATACTTGATTTTTAAAAACATCAATAATTATAAATAATTTTAACAAAATCGTCTGCGTACAAGGTACAGTATTCTGAACTCGTACCGAAAAGTCTTCAGTGCTAGGTTTGTTTTTTCAAAAACCCAGTGTCATAAATCAGTTTGATCTGATGATGGCTGATCTGCTCAGGCTTACTGACTGAATGTGCTGACGGTCGAGAACGAATAGTGTCAGTAAATTTTTTCTGTTCTCGAAAATTTATAAATGTACTGTTTTACTATCACCATCACCAAGTTTAACTATATATAACCAATTGTACTCGTAGCAAACAAATCTGGAGTTGAATTATTTTTAATAAGCATATTAATACGTGCGGAAATTTTATAAACATCTACTATTAATGTTGAGGTAGATGAAAGCCATCTACTTTAATTTTACTTTGCCCATCTTATACGTTTAAAAAATTTAATAAAGTCTCTCTAGTTACCTACGCGTTTTAAATTAAATAAAAAAAAAAGTTAATTTAAATTTCGTTTCGCAATATCAAAGAGACTAGCTTTGCCGCAGCGGATATCAGCCGGTGTGGTGTAGTAATATTTCAATGTTTTGTCTTGTTCCAGATTACTGGCGGTTTAACCCTCTGTTTTAGATGCTATCACGGTACCTATTGTCTTTAAACTGTATAAAACTCAAAATTTCATAAGCCTTACATGTGCCTTGAGGGCACATCTTTGTAACTTTAATGATCTACTTTTGTAAACACCTACGCACAGTAATGTTGACATTAAAGTGTTAAATTGTGATTTATATAAACAGAAATGAAAACGTTTTCTTGGAAATTCATCCTATTTGACTTGAAACTTTGCAATGTTGGTTATTGGCATCATTATTATTATTATTATCATGTTAAGTTTTGGAAGAGTTTAGTCGGTAGGTCAATAAAATCAAATAGGCCCCATGCACAAAATAAAATTTTTGACATTTTGGAATCTTTACTTAATACAAACAACAGTGTGTAAAGAATTTTTTTTTACAAAAAATATTCAACGTTAAACTTTGAATTAATCTATTACGCGCACAAACACTGCTGACCGGGCCGGGCAAGTCGATGCGGTGACGTCACAGGACTCGAGTGCTAGTGCAGAAAGCAGGCAAAGCACGTTGTTGGACAGAGTTCTCACAGAATCTGATATTCGCGTAAGTTCAATTAGTAATTTAAACATTTTCCAGGTAGAAATTATTAAAACAGATTTGATAATTGTTAATGTTTAATAAGACTATAATAGAATACATGAGGTAATTTTGAAAAATCCGGCAAGTGCAAGGAAGAGGCTTATTCCGCAATGCATATTTTGGCTGACAATGGAAACTTCAAATAATGCATGAATGCTCATTATATATGTTTATTTTTCGATATAAATACGGTGTGGAGAAAGTATTTTATTTATTCTCACTTTTTTGCAAGTATATTTGGTTCATGAAGTCTTCAAAAATAACCTAATGCCATTAATGTGAGGAATTAAAATATAAATCTATCGTTCCGGTCATTTTTGGAGAAAAAAAAATCAGATCTTGTTCCATACATTTTTCCACAACGTACAGAATGGTCCCTATAAAACTACCTCCCGTTATTTTATTCGTTTTATAAGCAAATTTACTCATAGATTGCCAATCTAGACAAAAAGTTTTTTTTAATGAATCATATATATGTTTTTGAATATTTAGATTATACTCATAATTGAATACAATGATATACGTAACATGTAGTTTTCCCTTAAAATAACTTAGATATTTAAACAATATATATTAAAAATATTTGTTTATATCTATATAGGTAGGTAGTTTATTAATGTCTTAAAATAACATTAATCTACTATAACTCATTTTAAAAATTTTGGGTATATTTTCTATAAAAGAGAATATCGACTGGGTTCATATCGGTATTTTTGGAAGCTGAAGAAAAAGTAGTCATTCACATGAATGCAATGGTGCCAATTGAGGAAGGTAACTATTTTCATAGTGTATTGAGGCAGTACTCCATCTTGTTGCTATATAATGTTTAATTTGTAATTTATCGAAATTTAGCTAATATTCCTTTATTTGATTATTAAGTAATTTTAAAAAATCACTAGGAATCAGCACCTGGGAAATAATTATCTTCCTATATCAGCGTTATTTCATTTGGTTAAATTAAAGAGGCCCTTTTCTGTGGCCTTCAATAAATCCAGATTTGAGCCCGGTAGATTACTTTATTTTTAGAACTTTGAAAGATTAAAGAAAATTTCATTGAGGGACAGAAAAAAATTTACTTCTTGTTATCTCCTGTATAGTTTACAGATATTAAAAAGTTTGATAACAGATTTGTATTGTATGAGAAAAATGAGATAAAATTCACTTTTAAAATATTAAAATACGTTAGGAGCGAATGAAAAAAAGGGGGTGTGGTCTTATAGGGATCACTCTTATTTTTAAATTGTTTTAAAATGTTCATATCGTAGTATAAGTCCACAAGAATTTTTATTTTTGCTTAATAGAAATCGCCTTGTAGGATAAATTAGCATTCAGAATTTCAAATATATAAATTAGCGCGAAAACACGAGCCGCCATATCACTATCAACTGTGACGTCATTGTTGTAGTAAATAAACAACATCCAAGTGGTTGGGTGTGAGTCAATAATAATACAGGAGTGGAAAGAGGCCACAAAGAGGTTTCAGAAAATGTTCTGATATAGATGGCATTCCATTTAAAAAAATATTAGTTGACCCTGTAGAATCGTCTTGGCTCACTCTGTATATTCGAAATTAATTTCCGATTATAGACTTTTTTGTCTAGTTTATTTATGTTTTTAAATCAAGTTTCTAGCTATTATACAACTCGACATATCGAAGTCGTACGCACTATTGCCCCATCCTGTATATTTGTGGGGAAACATTTGTTTTTACGCATGTAAAATGCACTTGGTTCCTTAAATAGATTACTCAAATACTAAATCTGAAAGTAGATTTATTAAGTTATACGCAGTGAACAGTTAGGTCACCTGATTTAACGTGTATATATATTTTTGTATTTGGAAGAAAGCGCGGTTTTGGTTTATAAGATGGGAGCGAAACTCAAGTATTTGGATACTCTTTTTCGCGAGAGTGCAGAACATATGCCTAACCCAGCAGTTTTAGACTTCTAGACCACATCCACTGGAATTGTACAACCCCCAATATGTGGTGCTTGTTTATACTGATCGCGCCACTTGTAGATTCTTTTACCAGGCGAAGAACTGATATGGTCTTACTGACTGAAACGAGCAATACTAGTTCTCACTTTATCCCTGTTTTTTTTTGTATTGTTTGCTCTGATGCCTGCACCATTTTGGTTATTTTTTGTTCGAGTGGTTAAGTTTTCTATAATTTTACTGCAGAGATGTTAAAGTGGTTTCAAATTTAAATTGTATAATAAAGTTAGCATTCAGTCGTGTTTTAGGAGCTCCGCCATGTTGCTCGCGTATCCAGATCAACTTGGTGCCGCTCCGTTCAAATCTCATGTGCCACCGCGCTTGATCCTAAAATATATCCCTCAGCCGCAGTGATGAGTTGGCACGGGAATCGTAGGATAATGTTTATATATCGTTCTCTGCTCAAATATCCTTCAGAACCATAATATCATTATTTGTATAGGATATCAAGGCTTCAAGAGTCATCTTCAATACTGTATCATTTCCAAATAAGACAACTTGATAACAATTTCTATGCAGTTTTTCTAGGTATGTGTTTATACCATGACAGTATAATGTTTTGAACTTATTTGAACTTATGCCCTCCCTAATGGTCTAAGAGACATAATTAATAATTTACTGTCATTTTAATATTTATTTTTTATAAGGTTATGTGCTAGTACCTGTAATTTTTCCTTTTATTTTTTTCGGACTTGCTACCACATGAATAATTCTTCGTTATCTAAAAAATATAGTTAGTTACCCAGTATGTTACTGGAAAAATAAACCTCGGCTCTTGTGACTTTACGTTAAAAGTTTAGCCAGAGGGTGTTTTTTGACAGCCAATATGAGACAAAAATAATAATAAAATTCCCTAACGTTTAGGAAAACGAATCTGTTTCCTTTTTCAAAGTTATTTATCTTTTTTTTAAAATATTCAAGTGTGAAACTTGACACATATATTATCTGTTTATGTAATATCCATAGATACTTACATAAAACTGTTGATACTTAAAAATTGTACAATATTAATTTTGTTCAATTCTTATTTTAACATCGGTAACCACTTTGTACCAAAATCTACAGAGCAATGGGATAAACATGTTTTTTCATTTAATAATATTAATGTAGATTCCTTAATTTTTCTTATATTTATTAGAATCCTATCAACAAAAAATTCGGGATGTTCATTATTTATTAATAAATTTTTTCTCATTATTTAATATTTGATCATTAGATAAAATTATTTTTGCCCTCTCATCATACAAACATTTATCAACACCATTTTTAACATTAATTGCCTGGTTAGATTTAAAATTTAAATATCTATTACTATAAGTTATTTTTCTGTATTCACTCGTTTCCAATGTGTTTACAATTTTTTTAACCAAAATATCCAAGAACGGCAATTCATTATTACTCTCTACTTCCAAAGTGAATTTAGAAGATGGTTCTGTATCATTAATATTTTCTAAAAAATTTTGTAATAACTCAATATTATAAGGCCAAATTGCAAATATATCGACGACATATCTTCACCAATCTTTTAACGTAAAGTCACAAGCGCAGAGGTTTCTTTTTCCAGTAACATACTGGGTAACTAACTATATTTTTTAGATAACGAAGAATTATTTATGTGGTAGTAAGTTCCAAAAAAAGAAAAAGAAAAATTTAGAGAATGCCACAAATAACGTTCAGACAATATTAGTACCTGTAATATATTTACAGGGATAAAAAAAATTGAGCTTTCGGACTTTATACTGTATCATAAAATTAAACTATTGCCGACGTTTCGATAAAAAATTTGATCAACTTCAGAACTACATTCGAGAACCCTATAAAAATAATTAAGTGGATGGAACTAAATTCTTACTTTAGTTTAAACAAAATAAATCAAAATTCCCAAAAAAAGAACACAAAATACGAGTATAAAAATATTTCTACACTTAAACAATGGACAACCAACCTGATACTGTAAACAAGCATTAAAATATTTACCGATATGATTTTTTTTATTGTTTCACTGTTATGAGTTTAATTGTGTTGTATTCTTATTTTTGAAAATTATGTCAAGTATTAATTTTGATTTATTTTGTTAAACTAAGATAACAATTAATTTCCATCTACTTAATTATTTTTGAGGTTTTTGATTGTAGCCTTGAAGATAATAATTTTTATCGAAACGCTTTATTATCTTTGTAAGGATATAATATATTGTACGCAGTACAAAAAATATATATTTTTAAATATATATGTGTACTCTTCTTCTAATTAAATATCCTGGACATCTTGGCTTATACCACTTATAAGAAGGGAATGTGATATAGTATCATAATATAATTATTTTCGTCACCCTTTAAAAAAACAATAATCTATATTTTCATCATTATTGTGTGAAAGTAAATATGATCTGAACATTTGCATCTGTTGTAGTTTTAATAAAAACATTCATCGCAGCGTGAAAATCGTTCAATGCCGATTTCACAGGAGTTCAAATGAACTGTAACTTGTGTACACTATATACACACTAGCTAACACAAATTGCGGAAATTATCCTTGTTTCAAACTATCTCTACTACAAAATCATTTCTAGTGGAAACAACCCTTTGCTGTAATGCAAATTGATTGAAATCGATATAGAACGCAACCCCAACGTAGGTAGATACTTTTTATAGGAAAAGGAAATTCCATTCTTGCTGAGAATCTTTATTTCTTTCATAACGTACTTTTTTTATAAAATGTTTTTTTTCCGTACTCACTTATTTAACGTGGACCTCTATTTCCGCCACCAACACCAGTTACCGACGTCATCAATGCAATGTAAACACTAAAACCCCACCTGAAAATGTTAAATCCCACTTTGTCATGGCATGGGAATCTTTAACGTGCACTCATCACAAAATGTGTGTTCCTTGCATAAGTTAGCGTGCTTATAAGAAAGTATCAACACATACAGGTATATACAACGTGGTCCAAAAAGTTTTAGACAAATGGAAAACTTTTACATTAATGATTTCTCAGAAAATTTTATTCTTGAGAAAAGTTGATGCATTGGCTCAAATTAAATACTGGTTACAGAAATTTGTATTAGTCCGGGTGTTTATGCCAAAAGAATCTAATTACTTGAGATTGGCCCAAGAGTAAACTACTCTTATTATTTTAGATAGCGATATCACATTTTTTTTTACATTTGTTACACTAGAAATTATAGTATTACATAACAAATAAAAAACAGTTACAAATAAGTACGGAAAATTACTATGGTTCTAGGTGTCCTACGTTTCATGTTTTTTTACATTCTATGGTGACATAAAAATAACGCAACAAAAAACAAAATTACAACCATAGTAAGTTTCAATCAAATCCATCCTCTTAAATTATAATATTTTTCTTAATTTCTTGCATTAAAGGCGATAAATTTATTTTTGTAACGTCATATCCTAAAATGACATATATTGGACAGTTTCAATGAATCAAAACAATGTCATTATTGATGTGAAAAATAAAGAAAAAAGTGTGAAGTAAAGAAATTTTATTTTACAGTGTGAAATAAAACTTAATAGTCAACAGACAACAAATTAAAGTTCTTACATCAAACATTTATTATAAACAAATTTCATGAACAATTTTATTCATAATTTAACGAAAATTTATATGAATAGTACCGTTACTAACATTATTTATATTTATTTCTGGAATTATAGGTTCAGATGTGCGAAAAATATTCGATTCATTTATATTTATATGGTGGTTGGTCTGATTTTCACCAACGACTACATCGGCAGACATAGTCATTTCTGTAATATTGTTTTGAAATTTTCTTTTTGTTCTAAATGCTATCTTCTACATATCACTTAGCAACTGTTGAGGATTTCCATCCCTCATGACGTTTTAAGGTAAGAATATCAGCTCCAGAACCAACTAATAGTGATGCCAAAGATCTCCTAAAGCTGTGACCCGTATATTGCTCAGGATTAGATAAGTTAAGGTATTTAGCTATAATACTTGGTATTTTTGAAAATGTATTAACACCAACTCGTTGGACCGTATATTTTTCTCCTCGATATTGAAGAAAAATCCCTTTGTGATATTCCATTAACTGTCTCACCAATTACCGTAAAAGTCCTTTCAATGTGGGTCTTCGAATCAGGTACTTTAACAATCAGCATGCAGTCTTTTCTCACAATGTCATCAATTGTCATATTGTAGAGTTCCTTCGACAAGCGCCAGCCAAGCGCATTATTAATACAACTTTCAACATCAAAAACTTTTCATCTGGTGCTTCTAGTAAAAAACGTTCGACATCTGCTTCGTCAAGAACTTTAGATTTCTTAGCCCTATACCCAGAGGATTGTCTTTTCAAAAAAACTTTTACTTTTTGATAATTGGATACATCTACATTATTCTTTACATTCAAAATGCTTTAAGCATCGAAAACTTGGACCAGCGACTTGAACATTTTAAAGTTTTTGCTTTTTTAGATATATAAGTCAAAAGAACAGACTCAGATATGTTACTCACAGTTTTCTGTTTACACCAGTGCATAAATAAATCGTATTCTTTTTTCGTACAATTTTCAAGATTTCGCTTGTAATAAATCTAAAGTTACAGCAATTGCTTGCTCCCTGATTTCCGGAGGAGTACCAGGAATTCGTCACTATCACTCATTTTGTTCCAAATAATAATTATTGTAAAGTAGAATGTGTCAAATGCGACGTTCAAATCGTTCAATATTTAGTTGTTTTATTATTGGTTTCTATGGAAACAGCAATAGAATTTAGTCATTACGACAACGTAATGTAATTTAGTTCGGCGATCGCGCATAAGGCGGCTTAGTTGTGTTGACTGACAGTTGATGAATTAGAGGTAGAAGCAGCTGCGTTATGGGATGGGGATAAAAGTGATGCATACATAAGTTCGGAAAGTGATGAAGAATATTTTCCAGAAAATGTTGTTAATTTAGAAAATGACAGCGATTCACCAGATGAAGAGCATATTTTTCGAGCCAAGCTGTGCATGAGACTGATATCAGTGAGAGTCTTCCACGTTCGATACAAACTATTGAAGATGAATATGACAGTGACGATGACAATGTTCCCCTGAGTGTATTAGCAGACCAACTGAAACAAAGCAATTTCAAAGAGAGCAAGAGAAAGAAGAATATGAAATGAAAAGAAGAAATTTTGATCCAAATGTCATGGAAGTAGAAGAGGAAGAGTGGGATGTAAAAAATCGTCGAAATTGGAGCCCCTGGCAATATTTTTGCCATTATTTTGATGATAATTTCTTTGAGTTAATGGCTGAACAAAGTAATATTAGGGCATTACAAGACAATAGACCACTAATGCGTGCAGCTGTTTCTGAGTACAAAAAATTGGTAGCTTCTTCTATCATAATGGGATATATAAAATTGTCCAGCTACTATATGCACTTGGTGAATAATTTACGTGTTTCTGAAGAAGAAAAGAAACAAAACAAATTATGGAAAGTTCAACCCGTAATAGATGCTCTACTGCAAAAGTGTAGGAAGTTACCACACACTAAACATATAAGTGTGGACGAACAAATGATTCCCTTCACTGGAACAAGTTCTTTGAGACAATATGTCAAGAACAAACCAAATCCAGTGGGCTTGAAGAATTTTGTGTTAGCCACGCCTCAAGGACTTGTTTTAGACTTCTTTGTTTACCAAGGTGCGAGCACTTGGCCATCTGGTAAACCAGAGCCGGAACTAGGGATAGGTGGAAGTGTGGTGAAAAGACTTACCGAACACGAGAAACCATGTCATACAATTTTTATGGATAGGTACATCTTGCGCCCTGTTTGAATATTTGCGGGAAAAACAATACATGGCGTGGGGACCATTCTGAGCTGCAGAATACCAGTAAAATTAAACAAAAAAATCCAATCTGATAAATCTCTTCTAACAAAGGGACGAGGGGCATTTCAGAACTTGTCAGAGAAGACAATAGTATGGCTCTTACGAAATGGATGGATAATAGATCCGTTTTAGTACTGTCATCATCACAAGGATCACAACCAGTAACAGATGTCAAAAGATAGGACAAGCAAGATAATAAGTATATCATAATACCTCGTCCCAATGTAATAACGGCATACAATTATTCCTTGGGCGGTGTGGATCTTAATGATCGTATGATATCGTACTATAGAATTGCTCAAAAAACCAAAAAATGACCTGTTAGATTTGTTTTCCATTGCATAGACCTTGCCATAGTAAATTCGTGGATAGAGTACCGGCTTGACAGAAAATCCTTGAGAGTACCAAATAAAAATATTATGGATCTACTTGCTTTTAAAATTTATATTGGAGAATGTTTGTCTCTCGATGCTGATGGAAGAGGCATACCTCCAATAAACATTTGCCCTTATGCGCAGTAAACGATAAACAAAAATTCATGAGATGCAGAAATAAGGGTTGTAAAGGCAAAACCCTATTTAAGTGTTCTCACTGCGATGTATTTCTATGTATTCAAGTTGAAAGACAATGCTTTTATGAATTCCATAATTAGATAAAGTTCTTTCAGAATAAACATAAATAATAATGTATCTACAATTAAATATAAAAACCTTAACCAAACCCTGATGTCCAGCCTACTGCACAGCGTTTTTTTTTTAACTGTTATCTTAGAGAAAAAAAAACACGAAATACGTTTATTTTGAACCCAAAGAATAATTTTAAACTATAGTAAAACCAAATATTAAATAGTGATTTTTCTGGGGACCGAAGAGGTTATACGATTGACGAGGACTATTAATCTCTTTAAGAGAAACATTCCATAATTTTAACTGAATCTCCATTTACATTAAAAAAGATCCTATAAGCATTTATAACTCTGGATATTTGTACCGCATGTGTAAAATTTTATTAAGTTCGATCTATTATTTATTGATTTTATGTGATATTTTAGGTAGTAAACCTTTTTGATGAACAAAAACCGTATATCTGTCAGTTCTCATCCCCAGGGTACCATGTTATTTGCGATCTGAATGTATTCTAATGGACTTTCATTAATACCACAGATAATGTTTATTTGTGGTAATCCCAGTTATCATTATATTTCCAGCAGAACGACTCCGTTTGTCAACAGTAGATAATCGGATGTCACTATTGCATACTTGATGCCGATTACCTAACATTTGCATTCTCTTTGTGAAATCGAGCTGCACTTCAGTAATAATCGACAAAGACAATTTGAATTAATGGGATTGAATATTGATTCAGTTTACTTGCGGAAAAATATAATTAACTATTAAACCGTCCTCGAGTTTCATCTGTTAGATTGATTCTGCTAGAAAAGATCCCACGCCCCAGTGGCGTGTCGTAACTTTTATAAACGGGTAGTTGCTACAAAATAAATACCTACCTTATTTAAAATTTAGCGGGATTCTCCGGCTTCGTTTTGCATATTCACCAATGATATCATAAAACTTTTGCTCTAGCTACATTTCTTGAATTAGTTCCTTTTCTATGGATAACAGTGCTAGATTAGTCAATCTTTCTTGACCGGTAGAATTTCTAATGAAAATTACAATTCCTTTTAACGCGGAAAAACTACGTTCGGTCGATGCACTTGTGGCGGAAAGACTGAGTTAATTCACATAATTTAAGAATTTCAAGGCAAGCTTGATTTAGTCCACAATCATTAAGGGATTTCCATAAGTCACAAACACTATTTTTGTTTATACCTTCCGATGTGTGAAATGCAATGCAGGAAAATCAAAATATTATGAATATTTTTTTTTCAAACAATCAAAAGCACCCTCCGGAATTGTTCAAATTTTTCTCTCTTAGATAAAACAATTGATTTGAATTCCTGGATCTTTTTTCATGCAGACATTTATATCACTCAATTTATTTTGTAAAACTGCAAAACGAGTAGTAAAAGATTAAAGTTATTGTCTGTTTTTAGCATGTCTAAATAACTTCTAGAGTGTGATCCCATTCCTCCTGGTGATCTAATATTTTTTCAAAACAATCAATAAGTGACAGGCGATAATCAAACACAATTTGCACCAATCTACCATTATAATTCCATCGAGTTGGAGCTACTTTGGACATTCTTTTATGAACTTCGGAATCTAAAGCACCCGTCCGTTTTGACGATTTTTGAAAAAAAATGATCCGATGCCGCTTAAAGTAGAAAAATCACCTTGCATGCCTTGATACTTCTAACAAATTGTTGTAACACTAAATTTAATCAATGCGCCATAGTCTATAAAACGTGAATTTGAGTAAGTTTGTCTTTAGCCTGTAGTTCCCCTAAGTCACCTGCCATTAATGCCATTCCGTCGTAACTTTGCGCGACTAATTTTGAAGCACAAATAAGTTCATCAACCGTAGATTGCGCGACGTTATAAACAGCATTTGTTATTCTTTGCGTAGAAACGTCTAAAAAGCGTAAAAACCGTTCTTTAATGGCACCTTTTTTTGTAACATAACGTACAACGTTCGATAACCGACAAATATTTCTAACGTTAGTAATTTTATGTAGTATAATTGCAATAAACGAAGTTTCGTCAATTTCGCCCCATTTTCCTTAATACAACTTCTCCTACGCACGAAATTAAATTATTTTGTATATGATCGAAAGTGCCTTTAAATGCTATCGAATTTACTAAATGGAATTACAATGTTTCATCATATTTTGCCAGCAAATTAATGAAATCTATATAATTCCCCCTAATTGCAAAATTTTCCAATCCATTCATTTTTGTTCCACAAATTCTTTTCATTGAAAAAAGAAGACATGACCAGCAAAATAAGAGCGACTTAGTGTTGCAACCAGTGAGCCATTCACATTTTAGATAATTTTTCGTTTGGAAATATCTTACATATAATTTAGTCTGTTTAGTTAACTTTGTTAAAGCTGGAGTTGGCCTGCCTTTTAAAATAATTAGGTTTACCTTTAAAATTATAAGTTGAAGATCCTTTTATCACTAAATTGCATAAATCACATTCACATAATATAGTTTCTGTCGTTTCGGAACTATTTTACGATGTTGAGGGACCCGATGTCTACGTATCGCTTAGGATGTAAGCTGTCTAGCCTACAGCTTACATCCGCAACATTTTTAAGTTTGTTTTTAACGTTTCTCGCAATTATAATTTCAATATTCAAAGTCAATATAAACACCAATAATGCGGAGCAACCCCCAAAAAATACTTTAAAATAAATAAACTAAACGTCTCCATTATATATCTAAAACACGCTTGCGTTTACTCACAAAGCATTACACATTTACCGTGTTTAAGTACGCTGTGAAAAAGCAGCTTACACTCGAACAACTCACTTCGGAGTCGTTCGAGCGGTGTCGGCATCGTGAGGTTGGAAACCTAATGCATTGCAATTGTGTAATTTGACACATTTTAAAACTTTTGTTTTGACACATATCAAGTTCATAAGCTTTGTCGAAAAAAAAAAAAAAAGATTGGGAGCATAAAACAAATAATATATTTTATGATTCTTGTAAGGGAAGCTGTGCTTCCCTAGCTTCCATGGAGAACACGCCACTACCACGCTCCCTGGTGTCCTAAAACTAATTTCTTTCCCATGTATGTTACTGGAACAGTAAAAACAAGCTGTAATATTGAACCCTGAGAGGGATTTTGCTGAATAAACCAAATGTGGTTAAAGTAGCGATTCTACTTTGTAACTATCGTATTTCTCTGACATTAATTTAATTCCTTATTAAATTTTCAGAAGATTACTATTACTTAAAAAAAATTGTAACAAAATGGTTGATGAAAAAGGGAGGTGGGCGTGTTATATGGATCACCCTTTACATATTCACATCAACCATATTAACATTTTGGGAATGCTACTGATAAGCTTGAGTGTGAATAATCGAATGGGTTTGTTTCAATAGAATATTTTGACCCACATGTAATGTATTGTAATTTGCAAGGGTGTATTTCCAGGAATTGTTCAGCCGTCACGTATTATGGAAAATCTTTGTCGTTTCAGGTTGGAAGTTAGGCATGCTGAGAATTTTCGGGATAAGCACTATAAACTATTGTTTTATTACGTGAGTAGAGTGTATAATATAGTAATAATAATATAATTCATAGGCTTCTGAGATATCAAAATAAAGATGTAACTAGTTTACGGAAAATTCTAATAAAGTACCTCATATACTAGGGTATGTACGACTTGCACATTGTTTTGTTTCAAGAAATACTACCGCATATTATTTATTTATTCTTATATTTAAATGTTATATATACGTAACAGTTTACTTTCAAATATTGTCACTAATTATCATTTGTGGTATTTTATATGGTTTTCTATGTACTTTCTAAGATGTAGTCTTATTCCAAGATAATACTATGAAATATTTGGTTGCATTCATAATGAATTTGAAGTGTAAAATATTCAGTGATTGCCTTGCGGAGCTATACCGCATTCTCGACACCTAATGGAAAGTATCTGAACTAAATTTAGCATTAATCTCACATAATGACAAAATTACTCCAAATCCATTTACGTTCTTCCATTGTTTGCGTTTATATAATTTAACATGGACTTGTATTATTTAAATGTTTATTTTCGTAGAATTTTTTTAAAATCTACTATTTATATGCAAATTTAATAATGTGGTTCGAATGGTCTATTTAGACAGTTGAATTTTGGAAAACTTCTTCCTCAGAATATACGCAAGTATTATATATATGTAGGTAGTAAATAATATTAATAGTTGCCCCTCTTGAGTTGTACACTTGCTGATATACATATTAACCTAATTGTTTATTGGAAGGCTCTCTTAACTGGTATTCCTTTCCTTCTGGAATGCCTTGTATATAGTCATATTTCTGTAATTGAGGTTAGATAACCACCTGCTTTGTCTTACCTACTTTTGAAAACCGATCTGGTTCCACTACTGTTACTTGTTAGTTCACTCACAACTTTTATTGAACTTGCATGTTTATATAAACTTTTCACTTTCGTAAAAATTTCATCTTCTTGCATCAATCCTTTAATAGATTTCACTTAAAATGGAACGTTTTTGCATAATACTTATAAATAAGCCTGGCCAAGCGATGGTAGATTCAGGGTCGGGCGCAATATCAATGCCATCGCGCGCTTGTTTACGATGACGATGACACGACACACTTCAGTAGTACTAATAAATAATAAATAATGTTGAGCGTAAAGAGTAGAAAACGACCGTACGCTGATAAAGTGATTAAATTTATCGGTGAATTTCCGGATTTATTCTATGATGGATGTAAAATAATTTGTAAAGTTTGTGATCAACATTTAATGTGCTGGAATAAATACGACTGTAAAATTCATGTCAATAGTAACCGGCATAAAAATAAAAAAATGGCGTGTCTTCTTTGGAACCTCAGTTATTTATGTTTGATTTACTGTTAATGCTAATTGCCTGTGATGTTCCCCTGCGCATATTGGATAAACCAGCATTTCGGGAGTTCTGGAATAAATACAATCCCCAGGTGAATTTACCAAGTCGTTCATCGTTACATAGATATGTACCAAGTTTTCATGAAGACATTGTAAATAGGATTAAATGTGCATTAAAAAATACACGGCTGTGGTTATATGTTGACGAGACGACAGATTGTAAAAAAAATTCTATTTTAAATGTTATAGTACGTGTACTCGACCCTGTTAAAACAACATTTCCACTTTTACTAGCTAGCAAAAGACTAACTGCGTGTACTGGCGAAACAATTACGCGGGTGGTGTTGGAGACTTTCGAAAAATTTGAACTGTCAACAAGTCAAGTGTTGATGTTTGTGACCGACGGTGCTGCGACAATGCGTTTGGTGGGCCGTTTTCTTCAAAGAGACGATTGTAGGTTTTTACATGTTACGTGTAAAGTGCATGCGTTCCATCTTGTAGCAGAAACGATTCGAAAATGTTTTCCAGAGGTAGATGCATTAATAGCAAATACAAAAAAAGTATTTCTCAAATCTCATATACGGCTTCGAGCATTTCACACACTGTGTCCTGGTATTACGGAACCACCAGAGCCGATTCTTACACGTTGGGGAACGTGGTTGAAGGCAGCTTTTTATTATGCTGAATATTTTCAACAAATAAAAGCTGTGATACTACAGTTCAACCCTAACGAGGCTGCAGCTATTAAGGAAAGCCAGACAAGCTTTCAAGATGTTTCCCTTGAAACAGATTTAAAAACTATTTATAACAGTTATATACAAATTGCAAAATACTTCGTTGTCGTTAGTGGAATCGCTGCAAATAGTGGACGACGTAAGTATACAGCTACAGAATATAAATGACGCAAAAAATAAGCCCGTTATTGAAAAATTCGATAGTGTATTACGGAAAGATCCTGATTTTACCAAATTAAGACAAATTTGTGATGGTGCATCTACAGCTGCGTTAAATGAGTTCACAGAGTGTTTTACTTATGCCTGTATTACTTCCGGAGATGTCGAACAGTCTTTTTCAAAATACAAACATATTTTTTCACCACAGCGAACATCGCTTACTGAGAACTGTAGAAACATATCTGATGCTACACAGTTATTATAGAAATGCTCCAGTTTGTGATAACGACAACCAAGCTACTTCATAAATCTGCTTAAGAAGGTGAGTTTTGTACATATTTTTATAAAGTGTACCAGTATTAATAAAATTTATTTCCATTTATTTTATTTATTTATTTATTTATTATTAGTTATCACTTAGATATACAATGTACATGTGTGAACGTCATTTAACAGTTTAATAATAATGTGCAGCACTAAGCTTACAAAATATAAGGAAATACATAAAAAAGAATTTAAAGCGAACGAAATAGTACAAAAACATACATCACAATATATAAAATATTTTTGTTTTTATTAGTGTACTTATTCAAGTATTATGATATGATGCATACCCAGTACGTCTCTGTAGAATTAATGACCTTGGCCAGGCTTACTTATAAATATTTGAAATATGAGAACAAACAAATATAACCTCAATAAATTAGTTAATATATTCAATCGTGCACATTTTTTTTGCTAATTCTGTTAGCTTTACATACATTGTCCTATTTATATGCAATATTGATCCTATTCCATGCGCCAGGTATGATATCTTTTATAGGTATATAGGACTGGATGCAATAAATATAGATTTAAAGGGTTTATAACCTCGATTTTTCATTACTTTGGCAAATTCATAAGCTACCATAAATTGGTATTAAGGTTGCATCGTACTTTTTTGAGATATATCAAAAAAAAAAATGAAAATTATGAAAGCTAATTCGATCACTAGTAGTGCGACACCAACGTACACAACCGACATAAATGAAGCCCTAACAAAACCATTATATTCTTTCATATTCGATTATAATCATTACACGACTATATTGTGTTTGAATACCATAAGTTCATATTAAATTGTGGTTTGACTACATGTAATGTCAGTTGTCTACATAGTGACCTCACACTGATGGAGTGAGTTATTCTCGTATTGAAACGTTTTGTTCTGTATATATCAATAATACACATTCATTTAAAGTAGATCACTCTTAACATACATTTCAAACTACTCTATGCAATTCGATGATTTTTAACACCATTTTTAACACGCTTTTTAACACGCTTTTATTAGCTTCACTTGTATGTTTGCTTGTTTGTTTGTATGTTTGTTTGTAACCGACTCTTTGGACTCGATTTTAACCCACTTTAAACGGACAGATTTAATTGAAACTTTGTACACTTATTAAGAACCGGTAACAATACAATAATTTGATAAGTTTATATCATTATCCTGTTCAGGATCGCCAATCCTTTCCTCACGTATCCCTGCGTGAAAGCAAAGGCTTAACATGTCAGTAGATTCCATAATTGTTAATTAGCCCGGTGGTCGAGTGGGTTAAGGCACTCGACGCGAAACGACAGACTCATCCGGCGTGAGTTCGAACCTCACGGCTGAAATAAAAATTTTTTTTTTTTTTCAGAAATATCTGTTGGATCGTAATATGTTATAATATCAGCATCAATAAGCAATATAAATATAGTTTAAAACAACTAAAAAACACGCTTTCATAGCACATCAAACTAAAAAGTTAAAAATAAATATAGTTTAAAAAAAACTAAAAAACACGCTTTTAAAGCACATCAAACTAAAAAAGTGAAAAATAATTATTAATATAAACTGAAAATAATAATGAACGAAAAATACTAGTATTATTGTGAAAAAAGCGTGGGGTGCTCGATATACGAAAAATATTGCACAAAGCACCCCACGCTTTTTTCACAATAATACTAGTATTTTTCGTTCATTATTATTTTCAGTTTATATTAATAATTATTTTTCACTTTTTAGTTTGATGTGCTTTAAAAGCGTGTTTTTTAGTTTTTTTAAACTATATTTATTTTTATTATTAGCTTCACTTGTATGTTTGTTTGTTTGTTTGTTTGTTTGTAACCGACTCTTTGGACTCGATTTTGACCCACTTTAAACGGACAGATTTAATTGAAACTTTGTACACTTACGAAGAACCGGTAACAATACAATAATTTGATAAGTTTATATCATTATCCTGATCAGGATCGCCAGTCCTTTCCTCACGTATCCTCTGCGTGAAAGCAAGAGGCTTAATATTGTAAGTATATTCCGTGATTCTCAGTTCGATCGTTGGCCGAGCGGGCAAGTCTTAGTCGACGCGAAACGACGGATTCCTCGGGCGTGAGTTCAAATCCCATGGCTGAAATAAAAAAATATATTTTTTTTTTTCGGAAATATCTGTTGGATCGTAATATGTTATAATATCAGCATCAATAAGCAATATAAATATAGTTTAAAAAAACTACAAAACACGCTTTCATAGCACATCAAACTAAAAAAGTGAAAAATAAATATAGTTTAAAAAAAACTAAAAAACACGCTTTTAAAGCACATCAAACTAAAAAGTGAAAAATAATTATTAATATAAACTGAAAACAATAATGAACGAAAAATACTAGTATTATTGTGAAAAAAGCGTGGGTTGCTTGATATACGAAAAATATGGCACAAAGCGCCCCACGCTTTTTTCACAATAATACTAGTATTTTTCGTTCATTATTGTTTTCAGTTTATATTAATAATTATTTTTCACTTTTTAGTTTGATGTGCTTTAAAAGCGTGTTTTTTAGTTTTTTTAAACTATATTTATTCCTTTGTTTTAATTGCAGCTGTGGGCTTTGCTCGTAATAGTAGAAAAATGTGTATCACCCTCTATGATGGAAGGACTTTTCTAAGTTTGGAACAGTTTTTAGTTTTCTAATATCTGTAATGCCGTTTAAGAAAAAAATGTTCTGCGATTTATAAAGGAGGTAAAAGTCCCATTTGTATAATTCATAGTAATATAAATAGTAAACGATACATACAAATTTTGCCAGACCATATCAGACCAATTGCCTACAATCGGGCACGAATTTGTTTACGTTCATAATAATACGAAGCCTCATAGAACGGGATCCGTTATTCTTTTTTTTAAAGAAGAAAACCTATATCATATGGACTGACCTGTTACCAAACCAGATGCCAATCCCATAGAACATCTTTGGGACCAACTAAAAGGACAAATAGAGAGATGCACAGAACTACCAAATAAACTTGTTGAATTAGATAATATTGTCAGAGGAGAATGGAACACAATTCAACAAAACATTATTGACAATATTGTAGACAGTATGCCAAGGCATTGCCAAGCAATCGTCCGCCTTCAGCATAGAGGCAGACACCCGCATTATTAGCAAATTTATTTGTTTAATTTAGAATATGAAAGATACTTGCCTTTTTTTGTCAATTTATAATGATTTTTTTTTGTACTTGTTATAATTGTTGTACTTTTTTGTTGGAGTTATAGCTTTTTAGTATCTTTAATCGACCTAAAATTATGTCTAATTTTGATTTTCACTTCACATGAACCCGAGTGTACTGGTAGGTAAACTAGTACCTGGCTTTGTATACACAATATTTTTTTTCTACTCCCTACATAGAAAATACTATTTTGCTCCCTCATTTCAGGGAGCAAAGTAGTACTTTTCCTCCCTCGGGAGGAAAATACTTTGCTTCCCTAGGGAGGAAAATACTTTTGGCTCTCTCTGGAAGCAAACAAGTCAAATAGGACCACTTCTTCACATATTTTTCTTATTTGCCTAGTCTCCATCCAACAATTAAATAGCTGGTACTCTTTTTCATATTTTTCACGAAACTTTAACGGTAATAGATTTAACGAAACCACGTTTGCTTCTTCCAGAATATCTTGAGGAACTTCATCTTCACATTCGGAAAACATTATTATAAACTTTTTGGAAGGTTGTTTATTTTGAAAACAAGAAGCAACCTTAGCAACGTTCCATGTACTTTGATTTTTAACAATATTTACATATCTAAATACCTATTATGACATTTTGACATTTGGTTTTTTGATTGTCATGCATAAGAAAATATAATAAAATATATGTAAAACCAATGTAAAACACTGTAAATGGTCGTAGAAAAAAATCATATGTATTACATAGGAGCAAAGTGCCATTTCCTTTCTTGGATATTGATGATCAAACTATCCGCGGGAGGAAATTATGCACTTTTCTCCCTTGTCATATAAATAGCTATTTCAACAGACATATATTTTAATAAAAATAATGTTTTATTTAATTCATTTTAAATATCACTTTATTGACAAGTGTCAAATAGTAATATCAGTGCGATCTCTTTCAAAAGTATTTGATGTTAAACGAAATAAAATATCGTTATTTTTCGTATTCAAGCAACAAACTTAGAAACAAAAACAAAGCAAGAATAGAAATAACAAAGGAAACACAAGCCTCTCTCAAAACATAATAACAAGTATCATTTCTCCATTATCTCCAAAACACTTCACACAAATAATAATATATATATTATACAACGTGGACTTCAAAAACGACAGTTCCTCTTTCATAGTGTTATACCAACATTAAGCTAACAGTTAAAACTGTAAATGAGCCATCATTGTACATCAGCTGTGTTAAAAATACTACTGGAAAAAACTGTAACTTCCGCATAATAATCAGAAAAGTTATAGCAAAATAAAAATTTCTGTTCACACTGTAGCTATACCAAGGCCCCCTCTTTCAAAGCTACAACGTTATATGAGGCCGTGTTTGATTAAAGATATAAAAGAATGTAGATAAAACAAAATCACAAGAAGAGGGAAATATATATTAGCTCTAATAACGGAGTTATTTCTTGTCAAATCGTAAATTGCGTCCCGATGTCATCCAGTTAAATAGCCAATAAATTATATTTTATTGAATGACCAAATGATACTACAAGCTGTTAGTTGATACAGATTGGATCGTGTCTGCTATTTTTATAGTAAAACTATCTCACAATTCTAATAAAATCATAGGTCATTTGTCAAGTTTGTGCAAAAAAACCTGTGATTTTTGTAACATAAGGAATAGTATCCGATATTATAAAGATGTGTAAAAAATTAAATATTTATTCTTGACGTTTCTCTTGGCTGCTATTGAGTTTAATGTTTCTTGTATACTTTTTATCAAATTTTATGGTATTTTGTTTGGACCTCATTTCCAGTGAGAAAGAGATGCAAAAAAAAATTGTCTTGCAATTATACACTGATCGGCACAAAAAGTGGGCCGCAAGAAACTTGGTATATTTTTAACTAAAATTTTTCTGTGTATACAAAATATGTGGAATCATTTGTTTTGCATTCTTGAAGCTTTTTGTTCATTTTTTTCTTCCCAATTTTTCTTTTGCTTCTTATTTTAAAAATTGACGAATTTTAACATTTTTAATCACTATGAGAAATCATTCTTTAGTATTGGCTTGCATTTTGCCGATTGTTTTAATTACTGGTAATTTTCGAATATGCCTTATCTTCGAGAGATTCCGCTGGAGCAGTTGCTTTCAATGATGTTGGCTTTAGCATCCGCGAAGTCGCTGAAAGATTAGCCAGGCTCGATTTCGAACATCTCAATTGGAATATCGAGCAGTGGAGAAGACGAGGAGGAAGATACTTTAGTGAGGGGGGTGATTTTCGGTGTGCCGGTCAGTGCAGATGAATTTTAATGAATTAAGACGAAAAGTATGATTTCAGTAGAAAAAAATTTTCGTTGTGTCTGTATGTATTGCGATAGGAACCACAGTTTTTGAGATATTTCAAATTTGCCACACATATTCAAGAGGCCAAGGAAGGGCCTGCTGAAAGAATTCTAGGTTGGCAGCGGTTTTTTTAAACGTATCGCTAACGCACAGATTATACAGGGTGAGGTTTGGGTCTGTCGTCGAGATGCAGCGGAAAGATAGAGGGTGGTGGTAGTATCCCGTATTGACTGTAACTCTGAACTGACAGGTGGATATATATGATTTGGAATAGAAACGAGGAATTTGTATAACAGTCTAGGGTGTTAGACTTTGCTGAAGTCTTTTTCGATGTCGAAGGCAATAGATCTTACGCACTTATTTCGATTATAGTTGGAGATTATGATATCAAGAGCCCGTAAAAGTGTTTGTATAATTTAATGATGAAAGTGTAGATCTTACTCGAATCTCCTGCACGTAGGATGTAATTAAGAAAATATTTTCACACAGCTTTTTATTATTAGATACAGAAATAGCAGATTTTCTGGGTTAAGGATAGTATGAGATATGGAAGAATTCATCAGAATTTGATAAAGAAAATGTTAGTAAAGATAGAAAGATATGTTAGACAGTGTGGCGAGATTTTATGAAACAGTGGCGCAACGTTATACACAATAAAGCGCCCAAAAGCACAACTAGCAAATCGCATGGCGACAAAATTGAAATTGATTATTTTGAACTAAAATCATTAATTTAGGTTAAACAGTAAATAAAACGATTAAATTGAAGTAACTTGGTACCTAACGTTTATTAAAAAACATACATTAAACTACACAAAATTGCATAAATCTATTATTTCATCTACATCATTAACCTCATCCGTATCAGTTCCAGTTTCTTCAGATTGGTACATATTGGCATTAAATCTGGAGAACATATCTCGCGTTGGTTGAAAAGTTTTACAACAAATAGAATTTACATGAAAATGCGCTCTTATAAGCATTATTGAGTTTAAGAGATTTAACATCATTTTATTACGTAACTTTGATTTAACTATATTCAATATAGAAACACTCCCTCTCAACTGCCGCATTTGAGGATGGTAAACTTAGCAGAGTGAATGCAAATAAAGAAATATCTTTGAACAGTAATTCGCCGGCAGCATCCTTTAATTTTATAACTTTTTGCCAAAACTGTACTGTATCTTCTGGTATATTTCCCTTGCTCCCACCGAATACTTAACAATTGTCTATACTGGGTTTCTATATCGCTCAACTTTTCTTTGGGTATAAAATCCAATGGCAATTCGGTAAATTTAGGTCTTATAGGATTTAAAATTATTTTGGGGTTATTCTTTACTCGGGAAAAAACATTTAAATGAGATGGCATTCGATTAATTAATTCTTGTATAAGAATTGTTAAAAATTCCTTACACTTTTTCCGTATGTCTATGACTTTTTCAAGTGACAAATGGGATGCATTTAGTTCAATTTCGAATTCATATCCAAAATCGCAATCATTTAATGCCAAATAATTTTGGTCAAACATTGAATTTTTTAAATTATCAAGAATATTATTGAGATAGATGGTTCAACAATGGTGGTTTCATAATTTGTCTTGCGAATGTCCATATCACTGTGTTAATGTTATTAAATGCCTGAAAGACGTGTTATTATTCTTATTCGTTATTTTATTTGTTTATAGTTATAGTTAGGTTAGAATCAAATTTGTTAGAATCATAGCATAGATAAAATGAGTAAGAATGGACAATAACTGACATACATGAAGTTAGTTAGGCCTTGGCAGCTTGCTGGTTGTCGGCACAGAATACGAGAACACAGAACACTATTAAATTAGTTTTACGTAGGCTACGGTTCGAATCTTATCCGGATCAAGTGTTAACACAATTAAGCGCAACTTGTTTTCTCAAAAATCGCCAAAATTGCGAGGTGCGCTTTTTACAAAAAAAATAGCAAATTTTCTTTAAAAGTAGCCCAATTTGCGATAAAGCGCCCAATCTGGTCACATTGATGTTAGAGCGAAATTTGTCACAATTCATCTTGAATAGAACGTTTAGTGTTAGTGATTTGTAAGTGACGCCATCTACAGGTCGATGTTTCCTGTTCCAATACAATTTCTCTAAAGATTAAATGTAGTGTTCGTATTTACAGACAGTAAGCCATGTAATATTAAAAATGTTTGCTTTTGTTAAAATATGTTTATGTTGCATTAAGCTCATTGAAGAATTTGTCTTAACACTGTCAAAAAAATGTTTGAAATAAGTCTCAGAAATTCTATTTAAAAAATTGTAAATGTCATGGCTATAATCCTCCATGAACTTTATTTGGGTAATTTATCTTATTCTTCTTTTTCTTCTAACTTAAATTTATCTATACAAGTATGTTTTAATTTTCAACTAGCTTTTACGTAGGAATGTACAGGAAAGAAAAAGCCACTTATTGTAGATTGTATTTAATCAAAAGATTTAATTTATTATCTGTATTTAAAAATGTGTACATATCTATAGACTATAATGATGTAAATGGAAAATGTGGTTTCGTAATTCATTAATTTTTATTCAAGAAGCGTACGAATTGTAGAACTAAATTAGTGAGAGTGTTTTTTCACAAATTAAAGCAAATTGCAAAAAATAAAACTAATTAAAAAAAGATCTGAGATAAGAAATAACGACTGTCATTGAGCCAGGGTCAATTTATTAACGTCCGTAAATATGCAGAACAGTTGACGAATATCGGTTAGTCGATGTGTTTTAATAAAAAGGACCGTGGATGTAATTTAAATATTCAATTTCCAACTGGATTTGAATGTGCTCTGCAGGTGTATGTGTATACATTATTAAAAACCCGTGGGTTTAATATGCACGAATTGAGCTTCTACTGAATCGAGTGAAAAACTAGTAGCTAAAATATATTTATAAAATTAAATTGATTATATTTTTAAAATTATGTGTTCATGATAA